>CM075865.1:36633587-37233587 GCA_038021265.1 Cyprinella venusta | reverse complement strand
CCACAAGTTGCTCTCCTCCTGACATTGGGACATGATTTACAAACAGAAACGAGGAGTCAAAGTCAAAGTGATATGTAAGCTGTAGCCAGGGCAGGACATTAGTTTTGAGGTGGTCTCCTTGTGTGAGCCTCTGTAAACATTAAATAACAAACATGGCTACCTCACAGACCCCAAACACTTGTGGATCATTTCTCATTCCAGATCATATCTAGTTCAGCACCGTGAACAGTGTTGGAGAATAGAGTAGAGACGCAGCTATTTTTTAATTTACTTTTCTTCTCAGCAGTGCGACAGCAGTTTCCAAAATAGTGTTGCTTTTTCCAGCAACATTTTCCAAAGAGTAGCATGATGAAAAGCTACATGCCTGCTTTTTGTCACACTGTGTTGTGGAAACTAAATGAGGAAATATATTCTCTCTGTAATTGAAGCTAATTTGTTTTTTTTAAAAATGCCATCCCTATGCAATATGTTTAAAAATATAACGATATAAAATATTGAGTCAGATTCCGTTAAATGCTGCCTTTAAATTGGGGTGTTTTTATTAACTTGGTTTTAACTGCATATTTACGTGTTTTATTTAGGCCTTTATCACACTTTGAAAAAACAACTTCCGCCGTAGCCTGTATGAATGGCAGTTGAGTTCCCGTAGAATGGGATTGTTGTGATTTATAGATGTACAGTTCATCACAGATACTTCGTCTAAACACATTAATCGGGTATGATGAAAAATAGTGTCATGTTATTCAGGTGCCTTCTCATTATTAAAAGAGGAGCACACTACTTCAGAGTCCTCATTTTCTTACTTAAGAAATACAAGAATAGAATACATATGAATTATAAAGACTGTACAAATTGTTATTCCCTTGGCAGCCTGCAAATTTTCATTTATCTGATGACTGTGACAACATCGGCAATGCCGACAATCGCTTCACTCACATAATGTTGCACATTGAAATGGAAGATTACACATATGGTAGGGTGTGTAAGGCTAAGTAAAACGTTTGCAATATTGATGTTTTTTGTCAAGTTCAATTAAGGCCGGATGTGTTTTCTAGACACTCTTCTAATTGCACAAATGTGTTTCATAACCAGAAAGTTAATGTAGCAAACTATACTCTCAAAAGAGTAGCTTGTTTATAAGTTGAGCTTCAAATTTGGGAAACTTAAAGTAGATTCCCCAACACTGACAAAGCATATAGTACAGCATAGAGTTTCCTTCTTCACAACTGCATGTAGTTCAGGCTACAACTACTGTACCATCTCTGGTCAGTCTTACCTTCCTCACACTGAGATCCGCTGTATCCAGGACAACATTTCCACTCCAGAGAGGTGATGGTGCGGTACACAACTTTATAGGATGGCCGGACCACAGTGCGATAGCTGCAACACACACACATAAAATGTAAGTCTTTTTGAAAGTTTATAACCAATGACTCAAAAGACAGCAAAATCTTAAAAACTGATGTTGTCAACAGAGGTTCCTGAAATGATATAAAACCCAAAGTGAATGTGTGCTGCTGATAATAAACTCACCTTCCCCCATTGCAACCCTGAGGCCACCTGCAAGTCTGGTAGACTCTCTGGAGTGTGGTGCCATTCTGTACCTGACAAGTCACAGTCTTTGTCACCGTCTGAGGACACCAGTTTCTAAAAGAGAGACAAATATGATAATCAGAGCAATCTAATTGAATTTGATGGTTCTGATGACATAAGAATAATAACACACACACATAGGTGGCCATGAAATGATCTAATCCAACGCACACTGTAAAAGTGATCAATGTTTCGTTGGACGCCCACACTTCAACAGTCTAACCGTCTCTTTTGAAAACTCTTTATGGTGTTTACACAGATTAAATGACCCGTAAGCCCGGCAGGAGAGCATTGTCAGTGCTGTTTACTTTGCGGCCTTTCTCTAGCAAATCACATCCGCCCATTTTTATTCTTTCCGCAGCACCACAAGCAGGTCAAGTCACGGAGGGGGTCACTGCCCCACATGTGTGAGCGCGTGGGCTCCTCATCTAGATTTAAGACAGCTTTTAGAAACCTGAGCCAAAACCGGAGCAGAGGCACAGTCCCTGCGAGAAAGAGTGGCTCTTTTGTGCTGCTTTTTATCAGGGCTTCACCTCACACAGCTTGAAAAGCCGAGAAACACCTCACACAGCTTGAAAAGCGACTGCTGGACAAGTCCCTGAATCAGGAGCCCATATATTCTAATCCAATATTAAAAGGAAAAAGTAACATTAACCCAAACAATGTCTCAAAAGGTCTTAGGAAAGTGGACAGTCTACAGGAAAGATTTGACTGTGTTTTAAAAAAAGGATTATTTAGAGTACTATGTTCCTGCCCTAAAACATCCTATAAAGCATCTTTGTGACAGCATTGTAATGAAGAAATCCACTTAAGGTATGATTTCAGTCATATTTCAGTCTCATTAATGCAAACGAGAGAAAACAAGCCTGGAAGACAAAAGTCATCTGGAAAGTTTTCTACGGTAATCACTAACTACATAATGTGGAACCTTCTAATTGGGAAGCCAGTGGCAAATCCAGCCCTGATGAGGAGCAGACTAGAGTCAGGACAGACGAGAGGCGGAAAGTAACGCAGAGAACCAAAACAAAGCTGCGCGGCCCAAGCCCAGGATCTCGGCACATGCCAGAAGTCACAAAAGAAAGGAATGAACGTGGGTTTGAAGAGAAACACCAATCAGATCTCTTTCCCCCTGAGCTCCCTCATGATTTTTACACGGAATGGCTTGAAACAAAGGGCCATTGATAAGTTCACCTCAAACAGACCTTTGTATGAACCATTATGCCTCAAGTTGAGCAAACATAAGTCAAAGAGATGTGGAGCGGAATTCAAAGAGAGTTAATGCATGTGTAACATATGGAGGTCATTATATCTACTATACTTCAGTGGTTATTATCAATGGCTCAGCTTATGCACAGCTATGATCACACATCAAGGGCCACATGCTCAATAATCAGCATCAATCTGCTTATTAGTGTAGATTATCTGTCTGTAGATTTCAGGGATTGATGGAATTGTGTTTTCAAGCACACTTAAACATTGCTGTATAATGATGTGCATGTATCTACAAAACTGTGTATTTAAAAAAATCTGTTTTTAAGTACATTTGTGGCAAGACAAAAAAAAAATAAAAGGTGAATTGTAAAGTTAATAATGGGTAACACCTAGCAGATTAGACAGGTCAAAGATGAATCTATATATATTTTCAAAATTAATAAAGATTATATACATACATACACATATAGCCTACTGTATATGAAGTTGTAACCAGATGCAACATGGGTCTACCATGGCATGCTCACACTTAACATCTCTTGCATGTACCGTTTCCCAGCCCTTTCCCAGAACCTGCTAAAACTGTGGCCCACAGAACCAGCCCTCAAATATGCCAGATATTTCCAAAACCTATATGTATTTTAGGGGATTTCCATGCCCTGCTTGACACAAGGGCCCCTGGGACACAGAGTCTGGAATTGGGGTGACCACAGGCTTATCCGGTCACTACCTGCCCAACTGTTCTGGCCCAGCCAACAAACACACAAACACAGAAGCCAGTCTGGTCACAGCTGAAGACCATGGGGCTATTTCTGTGATCTGCTTGCTATTGAATTTAGAACCACAAATCATACCCTTGCCCTTCTCTAGGAAACACAGGAATGCATTTTTAAACTCTACCATAAATACAACTGCACAAAAAAAAAACATTACTACACATAATTGACATCCTGAATCAAAATCCTTTGTTGTCAACCTAAACATACACACAGAGAGCAATGATTGGTTGAACAAAATAATGCAACAAAATAAAATACAATTTTAAGTTTTAAAGCATAATTATCCCATCCAATAAAAGCAACTTAATTTTATTTATTTTTTTAAGAATTAAAGTCATATGAGTTTGGAATGACATGAGCATGAGTAAATTTTATTTTCTTTTGCGGTTTACTGTATTGGAACAGTCACATCACCTCTGTGTTAACACACCAAATCATGTTAATTCATCTGAGTAAAAACTATCACATATAATTTGTTTCCATATTTCACCATGATTTCAGTTACTATGAACTCCAACCAACTGACTCTGTCAATTTAGGATCATTTTAGCCTGCAAAATACTACATAGGTTGAATAGACACAGAAATGAGCCGAACTTCCAAATAGTAGGAATAGGCATCCGGGCAATGGGCATGCAGATAAAGATCGGCGGCACAGCCATCAGAACACAGTTCCCACACACCCAGCTTAGTGAACAGGGCGATTTGTTTGAATTGTCCCATCCACTCCCCCACCCACCTCATCGGATCCTGACTTCATTTGGTACTTCCCCAACAGTAGGCCTACCTTCAATTAGCCCCTTGAATCTAAAACACAAAACTATGTAAAAATCCACGCAAAATGCCCTCTCCATTTTAAGTGCATGACATTCTCTGGATGTTCATGAAAACTAGATTCTGGTAACAGTCCAGCTCCATATGAACTAATGAGAGGATATATAGTGAACATGCAGAACAAAAGCCTTTCAATGGGAATGACCCTTTGCCTGCTTTCTGAACAGAAAGATGGAGGCACAGCCAACTAAACTCTGCTTTGATCCAGATTTAAACCTAGAGGCAGGGAGAGACAGAGGGTTAAAAGAGGAGGAGCAGTACTTATAGACCATTACTCCAGTAATCTAACATCTTTCCTTCACAAAGCGTTTGGGGGGGTCATTGTTGAACCCAGTTATCAACCCACACTCTAATTCTTACTACTTATTGTTGTGCCTTAAAAATATTTAAATATTTAGAATAGAATATAACCCATAGAATATTGCTTTCCACTTGTTTACCTGTCGGGGACTATGTCATCCAGTGAAAGGATGTGTATGAATGCATTTGTTTAATAAAATAACAGGGCTACTAATTTAACAGAGCAACTTAGAATTTTGAATAAATACATTTAGTGCTCTTTAAAATAAATAAATGGGAATAAAACAAACTGATTCTAGCTTCATTCTCTCTCAGATATGCGGTAGGTAATGAAACTCAAGTTAAAAGGTGTGAATGCTTTCAACAGCTCAGCAATGCTACATTTCACTGGCATTAACATGCACTTGGCCAGCAGATCGAAAGGCTGACTCTCTTCCTCACATACACACATGGGACCAGAAACCTAATAAATAACTTTGCATTGTGCACAGATCATAGCACAGACTGAAAGGGGGAGACAACTCAAATCAGAAAGAGATGGCAAGAATCACACAGAGCTGGACTGAGTGCAACTCAGCGAGCGGCAAACAAGGCAAAGCCATAAAATAAAAAGCAGCACAACGCACACATGCATTCAGACTAGAGGAATGATCATGAAACTGTCTTGTTTTAGACAAAATGAAAAGCAGCATGCTTCATTTAAAGCATGAATGCTAGCTTTCAACACACAACGCGTGAGACAATGTTGAGACTCTAATGTTGACTCCCGCAATGTAGCACAGAGTAGAAACATTATTGACTCTGGAGGCAAATAAATTAAGTTTGAACAAGAAGACAATAGAGAGTTGTGGCAGCTGGACAGGAGGGTTGGAAAGAGAGCATTTCATCATCGGGTCAGTAATGAAGCCCTCCTGGGATGCACTAGGGGGGTAAGATAACCCAATTAGGCCGCGTCCATGACGTCCAACGATATAGGCAAAACAGTGAGGGACAAAGAAGATTAATGACCTGCTGAAAGAAAGCGTCAAAAAGTACTAAAAGAGAGAAAGAACGACAAAGCAAAAATGAACAAGTACCCTCTTCTGTCCCTGAGATTTGCTCAAGACTGGTTCAAAGGACAGGTCAAAGGCCAAGGCGGGAGACAGTCCTTCTCCAAAGTCAGATTTAAGGACCAGTCTCAAGGGAAAACAGCCCTGAAGCGAATGCTATGGATGAGTGAGACTGCACATAGAAACACCCATAGATCATAAAGACGATCAGTGCATTCTTCCCTAAGTATCTCTATCCTCACACTGAAACCGATTCCTTGATTGACTGATGTGAGTGTCATGCTCTTCACCCCATGTGACAATCTTTATTTATATCTGATATAAAATGAGGGTTTGTTTTCAGTTTAGAAGATTATTATGTCTAAAACAGTGGCCAGATTCACAAAGCATTCAGAAGAATATAATTCAGGAAAATCAAAAGGATGTGACGTTTATGCACACTCCAGAGAGCCTTTCTTACATTCAATGACATTATATGAATGCTTATAAAATGTCCAGAACAATGCCGAAAGAGCTCTTCTGTACAGTAATGTCAATGTGTCATGCAAATAAAATGGAATAATTTAGACTATTAGTCTAACATAGCCAGATCTATAGCCAGTCTATAGACTCAAATATACTTTAGAATCAGACAATAATAAAAGTGTAATTTGAATTACCACATCTGTCTATGTGATGCCAGAGAATTGCAGAGCTAGTGCAAACACAAACATACAAGAGCTAGTGCTACGATCAGATGCTTTCTTAACTACTGTTTTCTCAAATAAAAATGCCCTCTTCCTTTGTACAATTTGCAGTGCGTAACTTACGAACTCCTAACTACACGAAGCACAACGCCACACCATAAAAGGTATCTACAGTATGTCCTTACCCATTTCCAATGCGAGTGCAGGCCAGCAGTGCGCTTTCACAGAGAGACCCCGCCCACACGCTGTTCTGAACGGCTGTGATTTTTGATTGACGTGTGGCGTCTCACAGTCGCGTCGCGTCTAGTGTGGACAGACACACTTGCTGTCGCTGGAATTTTATCGCGTCGTGTGTAGTTAGGACACGGTGTTACAATGCAGAAGACAAAAACAAATGACGTAAACAAAAAAATCTAATGTGCAATACTTAAGCATCAAAGTGTCAGGCAAAATGAGGGTGGAGGTATGCTTGTTTGTATTGATGGGTCAGCAGCTAAAGGTCCCTCTGGGGCCCCGAGTCTCACACTCCCACCCTGAGTGCTTCTCTCCAGGGCAGTGAAGCCGAGCAGAACAGGAAATAGCTGCTGACTTAACCCCCAACTGTGTTCAGCTTCACTGGCCCCTAATTAGACAGATATTCTAGAGGGTTTTTTTTTTCTCAGGACATTTATATTTCAGGCACTGTCTTTGTCACATGCAAAATGGTTTAGGGTAAAGGTTAGGATGTGGATCGGGGTTAATTATGATTTATGGCAAGAGTTCATATGCCTGTACTGTGTTCAGCCTCTCTTGATGCTTTGGAAAGTAGAACAAACTATTCCTCTATGCTCAAGCATGGGAAACTAAGTTCTGTATTCATCATCATGGACTGGTATCTATACAGTAAGTTTTAATGTGCAGTTTTAACCTATGTACAGTAGGATTATACATAGCTGAACTACAGTAAAGGCATGACACAATGTGTAATCGAATGTGTGAAGGATTAAACAGTGATGCTTATCCAAGGCATCTCAAAGATGTCTGTGACCCCTCCTCTCTGCATCATCACACAGCAGTGCAATAAACTTCCCTCTCGCAGCATGCAGACGATGCAGCTGGATGTGTTTAGTAAACACCGTCTGTTTCATCAGTCTTTGACCGACGGGAGGAGGGGTGACAGATCAAACCTTCAGCACAGAGAGCAAAGAATCCTCCACACCTGCGTACTTCAGACACATCCCACCCACAACAACTCTAAGCCATTTACCCAAACAGAGTAAATATTTGCATGAAGATACAAGGGTCAGATCAAGGCCATAAGCTGTTGTCACAGGTCAGTCAAGGGGGTGCAGTCAGGATAAAAGTTGGAGTTCTTACATGTTGAATGTTTTGTCTAATTTCTTGCATTGTTATGTCTCAAAAAAACCTCATCATCCACATGCACTAGAGGAGGGCAATGGGAAAGATTATATACTGATTAAAAAAGCACTGCTGATTATGTCTGATTTAGCTTTTGCTTAGAAATACAAACCTGTTCGTAAGACTTTGAAAAGGTGGAATCATTCAAAAGCTCTCTGGGTGAGTTAAAGTTGTCTGAGAACAGTGATACCAATCTATTTTCTGCATGTTTTAACTGGAATAAACCATAGACAAATGTGCCGACAGGAGAGATGGGTGTTTCCTCATCTCAGGAAAGAGGAAACAGACTGTCAGACTCACAACAGGACTATTTAGTTGATAGCAGAGAAATCAGCATTATATTGTAGATCCACCATCTGTGTGTACAACTGATAGGTTATCCTCACAGTGTATCAATCTTATTTTTATTATTTCTATAGCTACAGTAAATGAAGTCATTTACAAATCATCATTCAACTCTGCTGTGTTTCCTGTTGGAAATTCTATCTTAAACAGTTTTTAAAAACAGCAGCAACTGCTTTGTTTCAAGCTGCTTTCAAGCTGTTCTAGCTGGCTTAAAGATGGTCAGCTACTTGACCAGTCCCCATGCTTCAGAAACCAAATTGACCTATAATTGGTTTCTTCTGGAGTGCTAACTAGGATCAATTAATTTGACCAGCAAAAACCAAACAGCTGACAAGCTTAAACTGGATTTTCAAACTGGTTCAAAAAACACTGAAGTAGGCTAATATAAATTTACTGCAGCTCATTACAGACAGACAACGTTAGTTTTTGTGGATATTTAAATTCACTCTGTATGAAAAAAAAAGCAAAACATTAGTAGGCTAGTAGGCTAAACATTACTCGAAGCAATATAAAACTTCAACTGACAACTGCATGTTTTCTGTTATGCCACTTCTGTTATGTCATAATAAAACCTTACCTTTTCGACAGATCTTTGTGGAGTGCTGTCCCGGTCTGATATTTGTAAACTCCGGGTCCCCACGTCCCCTGGACGCATGTCAGCCACAGTATCAGCAACAGCGTCCACAAGAGGAAAGAGCTCCGGTGAACCGGAGACACCGAGCACCCGTCACGCGCTCTCATTTCAGCCGCGTCAACTATACGAGAGAACCTACTCAGCAAAAAAAGAAAAAAAAAAGAAAAAAGAAAAAAAAAACTTCTAATATTGACCCACTTATCTTGCAAGTGCAACTGTGACTAAAGGACAGATATAAGACTCGCAAGTCTAATTTCTAAACTGAGGTTTATCTTACGAGCATTACAATAATAAAAGTCTTGTTTATGTGCTCTCCAGCGTCTCAAACACGAGAGTTAAAGTTTCAGAGGATTGTCATCGGCAGACCCCGCCACAAATAAATATCCTCGCAAAGTTTGCTCGCAAACCGCAAGACAAATGTTTCTTAGCAGCCACACCGGTCCCGCCTCACTCCTCCATCTCCGTCTCTCTGTAGGTAGGCTACGTTACGGTATATTTCTTGACTACATCAACACAATGGCCAAGAAAGCGGTTTTATAGTCGCATTGAGTCCCACAGCCTGTGTAGTTTTTTTTTCACCCAGCCCAGTTCCCTCTTTCTCTCTCTGTCCTCTCATGCAGCACTCCCCCTTTCCTGCTCTTCCAGTGAAAACTTTTAGACATGAAACAAATGGATTTATGGCGTCCTTGTTTAAGAAGCGGTTAATAAATGCAGTCAGAAGAGACTAAGCAAATCCACAGCCAGCAGAAATCTCAGCTGTTTCTCCAAGCAATATCACAAGATCACAATAATGTCTCTCAAAATGACCAGTATACCAATATTTGTCAATCAAAAGTCACTATGTACCTATCTGACATGAATATGTCTTCTTCCAAGCTATATATTTATATCTATTTACATACACACACTCTCCTAAAGGATTATTAGGAACACCATACTAATACTGTGTTTGACCCCCTTTCACCTTCAGAACTATGTGGCATTGATTCAACAAGGTGCTTATAGCATTTTTTAGAAAAGTTGGCCCCTATTGTTTGGATAGCATTTTGCAGTTGATGGAGATTTGTGGGATGCACATCCAGGGCACGAAGCCCCTATTCCACCACATCCCAAAGATGCTCTATTGCAATCTGGTGATTGTTGGGACCATTTTAGTACAGTGAACTCATTGTCATGTTCAAGAAACCAATCTGAATTGATTCGAAATTTGTGACATGGTACATTATCCTGCTGGAAGAAGCCATTAGAGGATGGTACATGGTGGCCATAAAAGGATGGAGATGGTCAAAAACGATCCTCAGGTAGGCCGTGGCATTTAAACAATGCCCCATTGGCACTAAGGGGCCTAAAGTGTGCCAAGAAAACATCCCCCACACCATTACACCACCAGCCTGCACAGTAACAAGGCATGATGGTTCCATGTTCTCATTTTGTTTACGCCAAATTCTAATTCTACCATCGGAAATCTCAACAGAAATCGAGACTCATCAGACCAGCCAACATTTCCGACATAGCAATTCTTTTTTTTTTTTTAAAGTACAAAAATCTACATTTTAGGAAAAAAAGAAAAAAAAAAATCGCTTCATTTTAGAAAAGAATCGCTATATTTTAGAAAAGAATTGCTACATTTTAGAAACAAATTGCTAATTTTAAAAAAGATTAACTACATTTTAGAAAAGAATCACTACTTTTTCAAAAACAATCACTACATTTTAGAAAAAGAATTGCTACATTTCAGAATTTGAATTTGTCAAAAAAAAAAACATTCAATCAAGAATTTGTCAAAAAACTTTGAATCAATCAATATAATCACTACATTTTCGAAAAGAATCGCTACTTTTTCCAAAAACCAATTGATACTTTTTCGAAAAGAATCGTTAAATTTTTCGAAAAAGAATTGCAAAACAAAACAAAAGTTAGGGTTAGGGTTATAGGGCTAATGTCTGAATAGCATCCAGAAGGGGCCAAGAGGAGAGAGAGATACAGAACGAGAACCGCAAGAACATTCTAACCTTTCCTCTTTCCTCTGAAAAAGGGGAACAGGGGTTTCTGAAAACCGCAAAACTGTGGTCCACGTCCAAGCTAAACACCTGGCTCAGCAGGCAGTATGAACTCCAGCCCACTCATCTATATCTGAGGTCGAGGCAACTACGCTCAGCGGACCCCCTGACAGCCAGAGAAATAAGCAAAGCACGGAGCAGGGGCATCAATTACACGGGCGGCCAAGACCTGCAGGTGTTGAGAGGATGCCACTTGTCTTAGTTTGACAGGTTTGACTGAGTAAAGTGAAGCTCAAAAAAAAAATCTAGCAGAATGTTAGGTTTTGACATTGGAAAGAAGATGGGCATTATTGCGTCCTTTTTAATTGAACAGGCTTTTTTCCTTGTACCAAATCTGAAAGAAAAAAAGCAAGAATGTTACAATGAGATGATGTGTGACATGTAAGATCTATGGCATTTTAGAAAGCAGCAGGTGCAAAGTCATGCCATGTAGGCACTGGAGCATTTCAGGGTTAATATAAATCCCTGCTGCTGAAAATGATCTTGGCTCAAATTAATTAAGGAGAGAGGCCGGTGGTGATGGTGGGAGTTTTTGTATTAACAACCGCTCTTGTTTTGCTACTTGATTCTCTTTGTCTTCATCTACTGAGAAATGAAAGCTTAATCGACAGTTCTTGAGGGAAAATAATGTTGATAACAAAATGCTAATGCTAAATCTGCTAAATGCAATCAGGCATGAAGACATTCATCATGATTTTCTGTTAAGATGCTTTGAAACAATGTGTATTGTGAAAAGTATAGACGTAAATTTGTCTTAACTTAAAAATGTTACAGTAACTCAGTAATTTTACAACTTTTTTACAAAGACAAAGTAATGCCCTAAAATGACCAAATTTTCAGCAACAAATAAAGTTGTGATGTTAAGTGAGCTTGACTTGTATTGAACATGGAATCTTCTAGACTAAAAGATTACTTACCATTCCAGCAAAAGATTGACTCTGTTTCACACTTCTTTTCATCCGAGTGGTTAAACACTCTTTATAGCCTTGCATTGATTGTGTAAACTTTTAAAAGTGCCCCCAATGAACACTCCTTGTGATCACCTCTATTGTTAATGGAGTTCCTGGAGCAAACATTGAGCACTTGTTGCCATTTAAAACATTCCCAAAGCAAGGATTTGCTGAGGAGAGGGCACTTTGTTCTAAACTTAGTGTTGGCAAAGCTGCTAAATATGTTGGAAAGATTTTGTCCCACTTAATGATAAAGAATCAGCTCACCTGACCATAATTAATCTATTTAAAGAAAAGAATCAGCTAGACTCAGACAAAAGAGTAGAGTGAGAAAAAAAGGTGGAGATATCCCAGGTGCAAAAGTTCCTTTCTGCTCTATTTGGTACAGATAGAAATTTTCCAGACTCTTCCTTTTTCATGGGCAAACTTTAAGCCTTCAGACGCAGGAAATATATATCAAGTTCTATAAGAATGGGTCAAATTCCTCTGGTGACCCATAGGTTATGAAAAATGTGACATGTGCCAAACCAAAGCATAAACATATGCAGATCAGACATGAAAAGACAAGTTTCTTAAATTTATGCTCTCATACCTCTATCCTGTACGTATATACAGCACATAAGTTAGAGTCTGTCCACCCTGAACCTTACTGATGTGCTTTTTTTTCTTTGAGGTTTCGTTGGAGAATGCTCTGTTGAGGAGCACCATGAGTGAAGGGTCTGAGGGAAGCTGGTACGGATGCCTGGGTGAAACATAATCTAGAGAAAGAAATGTTAGGACTGTAATTAAGGAAACACAAAGCATCCCCTCTTTCTTCCTCCCCCAGCGGTTCTGAAGTCTCATGGGTGTTAGAAATGTCATGTGAAATCAAATAGAGAGAAGACTTAATTAGATCTATCCTCTGAGATTACATATATCAGGGCCTGGAGACTGAAGATGGATCGGGGTGAGATGGGGTGCATGATAGGAGCTGGCAGGAATCCAGACGTCAGGCAGGCAGACAGCCTCAAAGTCCAGGCCACAGGACACAAGTCTGGAGTGTGCTGCCTTCTAGTGGTAAACAATATAACGCAATTTAACTGTATTCTATTTTGAAAATTTAAAACATTTTTTATTCATTTTATTGTGAAATATTTTTACAGTCTAAATCTCGGAAGATATTTTAAAATGTAATTTTCTCCTGTAATTTCAGAGTTGATTATATGTCATATTTTATATATAAAATATGACATATAATCAACTCTGAAATTACAGGAAAAAATTAAAATTACATTTTAAAATATCTTACAAGATTTAGACTGTAATAATATTTTATATATATATATATATATATATATATATATATATATATATTGTATTTTAAAATATTTTCAAAGATTTATACTGTAATAATATTTCACAATAAATCTGTTTTTACTGTACTTTAGACAAATATAAATTGAATAATACACTGTAAAAATGAATATGCTTTATCTAATCAATAAAATTGTGGCAACAGATTACACGCAATATTATTTATTAAATTGAACAAATTAGAATTGAGTAATAGTTAATCAAATTAACATTCTAATTAATTCTAATTTGTACAATTTAATTAATAATATTGCTTGTAATATGTTGCCACAGTTTTATTGATAAAGCATATTATTCTTTTCAGTGTATATTATCATTTTTTTTCTCCAGTGGGAGCCAAGTGAGCTGGAAATATATATGTATTTTTTTAAGCAAGTACGTTTTTATTATAATTTGTCACATTGCCCAAGTTAACAAGTGCTTTTTGGAACATTCCTTGAAATTCATGTATGGTTTTACTTAATGTTTATGTTGGTCTATAATTTGCGATGGAAAACAACACATACTGTAAATTAGAGATTCAATTTAATGTATTAATGATTTGTTTAATAATTAGTGATCTTACAACTTTTGGAATCTAATTTGTAATGCTGAAAAAGTTTATGGTCATAGTACCAATTTGTCAACTGCTCATATACAGATTGTTATTGGGTAGTTCACCCAAAAATGAAAATTCTGTCATTTACTCACTCCCTAAAAATTGTTCCAAACCTGTATGAATTTCTTTGTTCTGCTGAACACTATAAGATACTTTGAAGAATGTCAAATAGTTGATGGGACCCCGTTGACTTGAGTAAATGACATATTTTTATTTTTTTGGTGAACTATCCCTTTAAGTATATAGTGTGCAATGTGATAAAGATCAGCCTCAAAATCCTATATGTTAGCATTCCTCCTCATAGAAGAGAATTCATGACTGGAAATAAACGAAAAGCAAACATTTAACGACAGATATTCAGATGAATTCTACGCAGATATGATTAATAAATGAACAGTTGCTGACAGGAGGTTGGTGTATGGAAAGTTCTGACTGCATGCGGTCAGTAAACGGATCAGACTCTGCATCTGGATTGGTGTGTCTCTGGCTGCTCTCAGAACTGAATTTTACAGGAGCATAAAGCAAACTCCGGAAGCCTGGGTAGCACATCAGTTTATCATTACAGATCGTAAAATGGAGTCCCATTTGGAGACTCTTAAGGCAGAAAAAAAAAAATACGAGATGCACATTACAGTTGCCTTTAGAAGTAAAAACATGAAACATCTGGCTCAGGTTTTGGTTGATATATATTTTTTAAATTATTTATTTTTTGCTCGACTGAAATTCCTCTAAAAATGTAAATAATAAGAGTTGGATTTAAATTTTACTTAAGCTAGCCTACTAATGGTCTAAAGCAGTTCGTCTGAAACTAAAGCGTGTAATGGAAGTCTTGATGAGGAAGTCTTTAATGAGAGCAGCGGTCAGCCGCAAACGGAAGACTGTGTGAGGTTTGATGATTATTTCCAGTGATTCCTCCAGGTCTTTCATTACACTAACAAGCTGAGAGGTCATTTAAGTTTTGGTGGAAACTCCTGTCTCTTCCATTTTCCCAAAATGTGTGTTTATAAAATGCAATATGGGTCAACACTGTCACTTACAAAATGTGCAAAAATATTCATTATATAGACAAATCCACCATTACCTTAATTAGTTATAGAATTATAATTAGAATGAGTTAATCAAGACTATAGCTTATCATTCCCCTCTCTGAGACCTAATTTTAAAGCAGTAAAGCAACACAGTAAAACCATGAAAGTTACATTTTCCTTCCTTCTATTTGAACCTATTTTTAACCTTTCCATCATTTTACAGTGCTGACAGCTTTTTGTATTGAGCTCATATTTTAAAGAACATAGTATATGTATATAATACCACTTAAAACTAAGTTTGGGGTCAGTTATGAATAGTCATTTGTAGCAAACGTGCATTGAATTGACTAAACATTGATTAAATAATGTAATTGTAAACATTCTATTCATCACAAAATATTAAGCAGCAACTGTTTTATACATTGATAACAATAAGAAATGTTCCTTGAGGAGTAAATCAGCATATAAGCTTGCTGAAGGATCAGAATGATGCTGAAAATTCAGTTTAGCCATCATAGGAAAAAAATTGTCAAACTGTATTCACAATATTACTGTTTTACTGTTTATTTTTGATCAAATAAATGCAGCCTTGAGAATGAGAGATTTAAAAAGACATTCAAAACTCTTTATTTTCCAGCTATTTTAAAAATTTCAATTACAATTTAAACTTTAGTTTAAATTTGACATATCTTAAAATATGTCAGTTCCATTGTTTTGTCTCAAGATGCACACCAGTAATGTTTTTTTTTAAGGTATTCTAACTTAATTGTCCTAATTTAACTAAGGCCTAATCCTGGCTTAATCTGATGTTTGTGAAACCAGCAGGCCAGTATCTCTTTTCTTAAATACATTTTTCATAAAGTGTTCCCCAACACTGAACTGAACACGTTTTGTTTAATCTTAAGGCCTTGTCCAAGGTCCTGAAAATAATTTTACCCTGTTTGCCCCATTTTTGAGGAAGACACTAACAGTCCAGATATCTCGCATATCTCTCCTCTATTTTCACACGTGGGACTTGTGTGTTTTCATAGTACAATCTCAAAAGATTAAATAATTTCTACATGATGTGATATACTAGATATCTAGTATTAAACAATCAACCAAAAATTCTGACAATTTTGAAACTTTTAATGAGCTAAAGAAAACATAGCATTGCAAAAGACCATCAATTGCCTCAAACACTTTACCTATAAGAATCAGAATATCTCTCACAGTAACATTTATTAGTTCACCCTTCTCTCCTGATTACACCAGTTGAACAACATTCTCTAAAAGCTTCAAAGAAACTAATAACTTCACTAACAAGATAATACAGACAGAAAACAGCTTATCCTTTCACACTGTAATACTGTGTTGAGGTTGCATTGACAGCTTGCATGAAAAGTAAAGTTTTTCAAATATAATTGATCTTGTGTAATCCTAAAAGTAAAGACGAAAACAGAATTTATAGACTTTTATCAATTGTTGCTGTAATCAGAGAGATGTCAGGGTTGACTGATTGATATCAAGGGCTCAATATACGTTGCCTCATTTAGGAATGAGAAGTAACATAATACTTGCTTTTTTGTATTAAGATCCTTTTCAAATTACCTGTTAGTTTCTAACAATTCAAGTTAACTCAATGCTGATAATGTTAAAATCCCCTTATACACTACCAGTCTCTTAAGCTGACCAAGGCAACACTTATTGAATCAAAAATACAAAAAAAAACTAAACAAAACAGTAATACTGTGATATACAATTTAAAAGAATTGTAATTGATCAAAGGTGCCCGCAAAGTTCCAAAATATTTCTATTTCAAACAAATTATATTAATTTGAACTTTATTACAAATATGTAAGCAGAACAACTATTTTCAACATTGATAATAGAAAGAAATGTGTCTTGAGCACCAAATTCAGCTATTTAAAATTATATATAGAAATTTTAAATAGTATTTATGTTTCACAATATTAGTGTTTAGTGTATTTTCATTAAATAAATGCAGCCTTGACTTAAAAAAATTATTCCAAACTTTTGATGATTAGTGTAAAGGCTCAAGGCTACTGTGAAATGATCAAAACCTACTGGAAAAGAGGTATTTGAGGTCAGGTGGTATGATGGCTGCTGTGTTTGAGTGCTCCATGTCGCCTTGTCCTGATTTCCATGTCATCATCCTGTTTGGAAGTTAAAAATCATTAATCATTAATATTACGTTTAATCACACTAAAACTATAACTAACACATTGGTGCAGTCATCTTACTGTATCAGCTGTATCTGCAGTCTCCTCCTCCTCTTCTTCTTCTTCTTCTGTATACTCACTGTTTTGCAAATCGAAGTCTGACAGCACTGCATCTTCATCACAGTCTGTCTGGTACTCGGACTCCTCTGTGCGTGAGAGAATTTAAGAAACAACACAAAGATGAGAAAGCGACATGGAAAAGGAACATGTGTAAAGATGGTCTATTCCTCACCATCCAAAACGGCCTGTTTCGCTGGCTCTATTCTGGACACTATTTCAGCCAGATCGGTGAAAGAGGCATTGGGACAGGTCACCTGAAGGACAGATAACCAGGAAATGAGTTTGTGAGGAAACAGCCTGATGATGTGATAAGCCAAGCTCATTCAAAGCCCCTTACATTTGTGCTCCTAGATTTGTGGAATTCCTCTTGATGTTGGTCTTTGAGCATCGTCTCCCTCACCCCAGTCCGACACCACACGTCAAACACGGTTTTCCCATGCAGGTAGCCAACATCCTGCAACACCAGAAAATTCATTGCTGCCGTCAAAGCCAAGGCAAGAGAAGTTTCTATGAGAAGATGACAGGCCACTCACAGCTATCTCATCAAATTTGCCAAACTCCAATGTGCCATAGCGATCTATGGGTGGTCGAAGGTACTCGCAGTAGTCACTGTCTTTTACCAGCTCCAGTTGACGCACAGAACAAACGTAGGCCAGACGGGTCTGAATCTCGGCCATGTTCAGCACCTAGAGGATACGAAGTCATGAATATCAAAAAATGCATATTTATATATCTCCAATGAATGCAATAAGTAAAGTAATGAAGGAAATAACTCTTTTTTTAATTTATAAGGGTTTAAAAAAGTATTTATTTTCTTTTTATATATATTGAAAAAGTATTTATTTAGTATTTATATAAAGTATTTATTTTCTTATATATATATATATATATATACATATATATATATAAAATAAATACTTTTATATAAAAAAGTATTTTTATATATAAGAAAATAAAATAAAAAAGTACTTTTTATATAAAAGAAAATAAATACTTTTTATAAATACTTTTATAAGAAGTATTTATTTTCTTATACATATATATATGTATATATAAAAGAAAATAAAAACTTTTTATAAATACTTTTATAAAAAGTACAAAAAGTACTTTTTTATTTTATTTTCTTATATATAAAAAATATAAGAAAATAAAATAAAAAAAGTATTTATTTACTTTTTATAAAAAGTATTTATAAAAAGTATTTAATTTCTTATATATATATATATATAGGAAAATAAATACTTTTTATAAAAGTATTTATAAAAAGTATTTATTTTCTTATATATATATATATATATAAATGAAAATAAATACTTTTTATAAAAGTATTTATAAAAAGTATTTATTTTCTTTTATATATATAAAAGAAAATAAATACTTTTTATAAAAGTATTTATAAAAAGTATTTTTCTTTTATATATATATATATACACATACATACATACATATGGTAAGAATGCATTACTTATAATCAATGCACTGACCTTCACTCTTTCTGTCAGCGGGTTCAAGCGTTTCCATAGCAGCCACCATCCAGATAAAGAATCTCCATAGTTGGTCAGATCGGTCTCATCCTGACTGCCAACATCAACGGCAATCACCATCTTGGCACCCAAGGAGCGAGCTGTGTCAGCTGTACAGATATTTATACTGTTAATGATTTAAATATCTTAACGCTTTTCTACATGTAGCAGTTTACAGTCAGCCAATAAGATAAATGATAAACCATTTGAGATTTGATAGTAATAGTATATATGGCTCTATGCAAGCAGGTCAAATTTGTATATGTAATCCCTATAATAAACAATTTTGAAAAGTAAGAGTACAATAAGACACTTAACCAGGTAGGTTATTGATGTAGCCTCCATCCATGAGCAAGTGCCCATCTTTAGGGTCACATAAAGGGGGAAGATATCCAGAGAGAGACATACTGGCACGCACATACCTCCACAGAGAGCCTAAAAAAAAGAGTGAACAAGCTATAATATGTCACAAAAGATGAGATGGAGATGACAAGTTACAGAGAAAAAGTAGTAACCATAAGTGTGCACTCTCATGGAAGAGGCAGTAATGTCTGTGGTGATGTTGAAATACGGGATCCAAAGGTCCTATCATTAAAAAAAAAAAAGAGAGATATGCACAAAGTTTAAAATATGATTTTTATATATTTTTTTATAATAGCTTGTATTGTGCAGTGGCAAGTGCCAATAAAAACTGAACCTCAATCTGTTTGTCCTGGAAGACTGCACTAATGCTGGAGTTAAACGATGCTCCAGTAAACATGGATGTCACTGGGTAGGTCAAGTCTGTGATATTCTTAAATATGGATCCAAACTTCTGTTGTGCACAAAAAAGAAATCTCAATAATGGTTCTACATGTATGAATGCTAGTGTTCAGAGCTTAGATGTCTCACAATGGCCCACTGGCGTGCTCTGACAGTCATACGACTGATGCTTCGCTCTTCAGCATAGAGCGCTCCTATCAAGGAACCGATGGAGGTGCCGCCAATCAGATCTACAGGGATCCCCGCCTCACTCAATGCCCGGATGATGCCCACCTGAGAGCAGCCTCTGTGGGTATAGTGTGGTTTTATATTCACACATGAGCTTAGAGTTCTTACTAGTGCTTTGTGTGATATTAGTATCATTTTATAAAGCATTTTAAAGGTAAAGTGAGATTTTTTCCATTTCTCATCCCAGTTAAATGTGTAAAAACAACAATGAGTCAGGAATTTTAGGTTGATTTCCTCAACTCTGCTCCTGTAATGCTTGACTGATACATGACAGAGAAGGCAGAGCAAATAGGATGGCAGAAGGATTTGGGAAACCTATGATAATGATTGTTATTAAATTAAACACTTTACCTTTAAAAATACTTTATATGTAAACAAAGTCTGTATAAATTAAAAAAAGTCAAGATGAAAAGCATATATGGTCACAGAAATGCATACTTATAACATGATATTCATATAATTGCAGTTACAGAATTACACAATTGAAAAATTAAGTTACCACTATGTGAAAGTAGATTAGACAGATTACACATTTTATGCCCCCTTATACATCATGTTTTGACCCACCTTTAAAAAGTCGCTGATTATGACTGAGAGCAGGCAGGGACAGAGAGTAGACAAAGAGTCGCTATCATCGAGAGACATGCTGAGGATGTGAACCCCAAAACATCACTAATGGGTTAGAAATGACTATATTATGATTAGTTGATGGGCACAAAAATCACAAGACACTTGTAATAGTGCAAAGGATAAACACTTCAAGAGACCACTAAACTACAATGATTGAATAAGTACGGGGAAAATCAGTCAATGTTCCACTAATATCAACATGCTTTTACTAGATTATTCAAGTGAGAAATGTTGTTGGCACCAGGCCAGGTGGATTGAGGAGGATTGCTAATAAAGAGGAAGACAGATTCGTACCTGGCTCCACCTCCTCCCAGCACCAGAGCGATAGCATTTCCTGTCAGGATCCGTGCCAGACGGGAGAAGTCAGAATGCCGGTCGGGAGGCTTCTCAAATACACGCTGATACATCTCTCTCTGACAGGATGGGAGGAAAGTGGGAGTTTGCACGGATAAAAGATGATAGTGATTAGATTAGACACAGAAAATGATTTGGAGAACGTTCATGTTGCATAAAATGAAATTGGATGGGTCCAATTGGGAATAGCTGACTTCCTCAGATGAGCTACTAAACAGATAGGATAGGACTGTGAGATAACATGTTTCTATAAACCCCCAGGTGCTGTCAAGTACATCACCATAAATCATCATAAAATAGTCACAATAGTAATGTGAAGTGTGAAGACTAAATCTTCTGAAGCCATATGAAAACTTTGCTTAAACAGTGTAAAAATCACTCCAAATCTTGTTTTAAAATCTTGCTTGACAGTGGTGGTCCACATTACTTACTTTCACTGGGAAAGCTCCTTCATTTAAATATTATAAGAAATTGCTTCAAAAACACCTTTTTAATAGTGATTTTAATTTATTCTTGGAATGAATGTACCATGTATCATGTATTGTTTATGCTTGTTTTATGTATTTGAGAATAAGAACGGTGCATTATAAATAAATGTATTTTTAGTTTTATTAGCTATCATTGTATGGAAATCATGCATTCTGCAAATAGTATTGAAAAACAAAAATTTGTTCATTCTGCAAAAAAAGTACAGGAAAAATAACTTAAAGGTGAGAAAATGTTAAGAATTTTGTGTGAACTATTATTGCTTGGCTGCTCTTGAATAGACTGGCCATCCATCCAAGGTGTTTCCCTGCCTATGGCTTGAGACCCTGGGATTGGCTCTACCCTACATAGGACAAGCGGTTTGGAAAATGGATTTTCCGTGGCTCCTCAAGCTTGATTTTGGCATTCATATTTGCTAAAACAATAATATTGTTAGCACTGGTACCAGTTTGGGTAGACTCCTCTTGGAGAAGACCCTGTGGGGACATGAAAGGTGAAGATGCCTAGAGATCCAGCTGCGCATGTTAAGCCATTCTGCGGTTCCTCTGGGTGGAGGCCCGTCCTCACGGTGCAACAGGACCAGCTGCTTCTGAGCTCTCACGGCACTGCTCTCCAGCATTCGCTCCAGCTGATACCACAAACAAAGCCAAAAAGCTCAGTTTACCAAATAATTTCATAGAAATGCATGTGCAGAAATTAAACTAATGTCATAATTTCTGCCCTTGTTAGGCAATCCCCTCTTTGTGAAATAAATTAGGCTGGATTTGCATGCTTAAAATACTCTTCTAAAGTAGTATTTAATATCTTTATATACAAAAACTTTTTAATGACAATGCACCTCTCCCACAGTGGGCTCCTGTTCCCCCAGACCCACGATGATGATGCAGTCCGCCTGTCTGATGCAACGTTGAGTCCAAGGAGTCAGAGTACTGTCAGACTGATACAGAACAATCCGGTGGATGTCCTCTTGTTGACCCAACCAGCTTGACAAACGGTACTCATGAACACTGAAATGGAATTAATAAAGTACTGTATATGAAGAGTAAATCACAGGAAACAAAAAGACAACGTCTGACTAATGTTACTATAAAAAAACTACACTACATCTCAATTTGCATACTATCCATCTTAAATGGTATTCAATATTAGAATTAGTGCGCCCCAAATCATAGTATATTGAAAATAGCATGTCAAAGATGCCTTGATGATATTTCCGGTGGGTTTCAGTGAACCTAAGAGAGTTAAGTAGGCCCTTTTAATGATTTCTTAAGGTAATGACCTACATGCAAATGTTACAATGGAGTCTGTAAAATCAAGATGGTATACCGTTTTATACATATTTAAAAGTATGCATTACACAATTTTAGTGCATAGTGTGCAAGTACTGTATGCAGCTCTCACCTGTCCAAGGCTGCAACACCTAGATGCTGTCTAATGATGTCACTGGTTAAAAGTAAAGTGGGGCCTAATAAAATAAAAAGTAAAAAAGGAAGATAGTTAAGTTTCTACTTATTTAGCATCAGGTTAACTTTGAGGCAAATTAAGGAGGGAAAAATTGCTGACCAATAGCACTGAGAGCATGTTGCAGCTCCAGCGTGAAGGCAGTCAAAGGCACTTCCTCAGAAACAGGCAGAATGGTGACCGTTGACAGATTAACAGCTGGGTTACCTGCTTCCCACTTGCTGGTTGGGGTGTGAAAACCCAGGCTATGCACTGTGGAGATCATCAATGTTCATCAGGAAAAATACAAAAATGCAAACACACAAATGTTTCACAAAAACATACCTGATAGTGGATCATTCACTTGCTGCATGTTACCCAAGATTTTCTGCCCAAGAAGATGAATGAGACGAGTAACAACCTATGAAAGAGTGTAACATGTTAATATACTGTATATATATGCAATATAATATCATGAGATGTGTTAATGAGTGTATGGTCTAACCTGTGGGTATTTCCTCTTAATAGAGTTGAGAGCTCCCTCGGGCAGTTTGGCCAGTTCAGAGTCTCGGACTGCATGGACTGTCGTGGCTCTGTTCAAATGAGTCAAAGTCTCCACCTAACACCAACACATATACTTTTAACAGAGGGAAATTGCCACAGCATTTGTTAAAAGAAACTACAAAAGTATTCAAAATTATTTTCTTTACTGTAATGAAATTCTTAGTAAAGTCTTTATAAATAGTCAAAAGCCTATTACTTGCTATTGAAACCATGTAGACGGTGGTATTACAAGGAGAGGAAATTTCATTGGATAAGTATATGTATATATGGCTTTGAATAGGAGATGATTTCATCAAAATGGGCGATTTTACTGTACATTTAAAACATATCATATATATATATATATATATATATAAGATAACAAATACAGAAACAAAAACTACTAGAAATTAGTAGTACATGCATACATACATAAATACATATCACTACTCACCACACCAATGAGGTCTCCCCGTCCATACTCTCCAGCAAGCTCTTTTTTCCCATCATCCTTCATGATGACAGAGCGCAAGCGGCCACTCAGAACAATGAAAGTGCTGTCTGACTTATCACCTTGTCTGAGAAAGTCAAAAAAGAAAAATACATGCAATAATACATGCATTCTCAGGTTATTATTCACATCAATGAGCAGAGCAGTGACCTGAGATATATAGATCTGGAACTGAGAGATTGTATAGGAAAAGTGTACTTACCTATAGACAGCCCGCCCGGCTTCCAGTGCCATCCAGTCCAGGGCAAAGTCAATCTGTCGGACAAAGGAGGAGAGCCTCCGTACCACCGTGTGAGCTACATGTAACACCATTCGAGGCTCGGCACGCATTATCCTAGAGTATAAGTTGTACAGTTGACATGTTAATCAGGGTTCTAATATGCTGTATATAATTTGATACAATGTTAAAGAAAATATTTCTAATTCTTATATAATATTTTTTATTTAAATTCATTTATTTTTTTGTATAATTTTTTATTTAATTTTATTTAATTTTATAATTAAAATTTAATTTTATTAAATTAAATTTTAATTATTTTTATTATAATTTTTGATATATGACCGACAAAAAAAAAAAAGTAAAAAAAAAAAAAAAAAAAAAAAAATCTAACGGCGAGTAAATATTTTGGAAAAGAAAAAAAAACTAAGAAGGTTTTGATAAACCAAAAGAAAACAAGGGGACAAAAGACCTCATTGCTTGATATCTGTTCTTCATTTTCAGAAGCAATTTTATTAATCCCTTGTTATTAACCATATAACTGCTAAAAAGTATCAAATTATGATTTGTCCCTATTTTAATCAGTTGAGATGTGCATAATCATCTTGAATTTCCTCACAGCAGGCAGAGAGTACATTTGCTAGAATTTTCAATTCATACTTTGCAGTCACGTGACTACCATGGAAACCTGGCGGGCAACAACCTCCGACAAAATGGCGACAAACAGTGGCCAGCCAGGGGAATTGCAGCCTTGCAAATTTCCAGTACAACAATCATTTAACTATTTAGACCATATGTCACCGAATGTTAAAATTAGATATCAAAATAAGATTAACATGCGTATAAAGAGTATAATCCTGTTAGCAATCTGTTAGGCTGTAATGTAGTATAGTAATAAGTGTTCAATAGTATGCATGCAAAGTAACTAAGTAATAAGTAGACGTAGTACAACAGTAACGTGTCATTCATTCTCCATAATTCATCTTCTCATATATATCAAATCACGTACAGATGAACGCGTTCTCGCCACCTACTGGCAAAGGTGTAAGCACATTTATGTTAAGATTACACATGGTGCATCCATCTGGCATTTCGTTTACACCTCAAAACACCAACTTTTGTATATTAAAACTGGCGACGTCCTGGCAAGATCCTTGATTAGTTTACTGGGTTTCGTTGCTAGAAAACAACGTTCTTCACCGCCAGCCAGTACTTGTGACGTCACATGCAAAGTATGAATAGCCTTAAGTGAAAATTTGGTGCGCATCACATACTCATAGAAGTGTGCTTTGGAGATAGACAGGAAGCAGCAGTCTCGGTGGGCACGCACAGAAAAGATGATAGGCTCTCCTGTGAGGACAGCCAGGTGGCCCACCATCTCTCCAGGATGAGTCACAAAAAGACACGTTTCATCTTCTCTGTCAATCCGTCTCTGGTACACATGAAGCGCTCCTGAGATGACAAACAGCAAGCTCACATCCTGGCAAAGACACAAAGTACAAATGGATTCACATGTGAATTGAAATTGATAATTATAGAGGAGTCAAAGTGACGGGTAACTTCTTACCTGGTCGCCCTCACTTGCAACCACAGACCCGGCCTTAACTTGTCTCAGAGTCACCCTATCTTCCAGAAGACTGGAGTCCTGGTGCACAGAGTATTTTATACTTCTATCTATTGCAATATTCCAAACTGATTTTAAACTTCTCATTTTAGTAAAACAATATAATTAATGTGGCCTGACCTGAAGCTGTATAATCTTGAGCAAGTCCTTCTTGGCAGCTTGAAAAATGGCATTAATTTTACAGTGGTGAGTGTGGCTGGAGTGACCCCCAGTGTCTGAGTAGTGAAACACAGCTGACGGAGAATGTTGCAGAGTCACCGACTTCTTCCGAACAGACTTCAGACAGGAGGAAAGATAAACACACACATGCAATGTACAGGATGTGAACAAATATTAAAAAATAAAACAAATTATGGCTTCTTTGAATTTGTGAGAGAATGATGCCAAGGTACCTTATGAATGACAATAGGACTTGAAGGGGCATTCTCTTTTGTAATGCTTGTTCTTCTGTCAAAGGCCATATTTTGGTCAGGAGACCCAGCTGTAGGATAAGCACACATTATCACACTCAAACATGTTCATTATGAATGTATTCAAGCTAGGTAGGGATGAATGATAATTGAGGACCAAGTTAGTTTTGGGTATTTTGTAAAAGATGGATGGTGAAACACTACCATGTGCACTGACAAAAGGGGCTGACATTGAGCGAGACTTCTTGAAAGTGGTTGGACTTTCTGAACGAATGGGCTTAGCACCATCTGAAAACAAAAGAGCAAGTAACTCTTAGAAATATATTTGTTTATTATTAGGGTAATGATAGGAATATTTAAAGAATTTTATTGGAAAGCCACTCAGCACAAAAAGTCTGCAATCTGCATGTGTAAATGATTCACAGGAAATATTTGCATTTAACTGCATTAAGTGAACACATCATACCCTCTCCTCTGTATATCTGACTTGTGTCATTGTGATGGTCAAAGGACCTCTGTGGGAGTTTGTCAGACACATCCTCAATCGTTTGTGATAGTCTGCGTAGTCCTTTGCCTGGACTGACCTCTCCTACAACACCAACCACTGACACCAGTGGAACAGCTTGACTTTCCTACATAATGTGACAGAAATAGACTGTTCAATGTATGTACTGTAATAAAAAGCCTACTGTAATAGAGTAAAATAAATGATTTATAGATATACATCTAACCGGATTGAAAAGTTCGGTGGTCAGGCCCAGATAGTTGTGAAGGGCAAGAAAGGTAACTCTCTGAAGTCGCACCATGATAATCTGAAAAAACATTAACAAGAAACATTGTCCTGTCATATGTACAATAAACAAGTATTTCTAACAACAACTGATTTGACTGGAGTCTCATTTATCTCAAGTAGGGCTGTCAAACGATTAATCGCGATTAATCGCATCCAAAATAAAAGTTTGTGGGTGCACTGTGTATAATTATTTTGTATATATATAAAAACACACACATGCATGTATATTTAAGAAAAAAATATGATTTATATATAAAATATTTATATTTATATATAATATAAATTAAATATAAATCTATATACAGTATATACATGAAACTGTTTCTTAAATATATACAAGCATGTGTGTGTATTTATATATATAAAATAATTATACACGGTGCACCCACATATATTATGTAAAGACAAACTTTTATTTTGGATGCGATTAATCGCAATTAATCATTTCACAGCCCTAATCTCAAGTAATGGCGGCTGAAAATTCCATTTTGTCATTACAGGAATAAATTACATTTGAAAACATAAAAGTTTAAAACATAAAAATTCACAATATTACTGTTTTTACTGTATTTTTGATAGAAATGCAGCTTTTGTGAACATAAGAGGCTTCTTTCAAAACCTTTTTTTAAGTTACGAACCCCACTTTTGAGAGTAGTGTATATTAGGATTTAGATTATACCTGAATAACTCTGACTAGGGTCTCTGGGTATTTCTCGAAGACGGACTGGAAAGCCTGCGCAGGGAGGCGGAGAACGGTAGTTCGGGCTGCTGCTCTGGCTGAGACGGTTTTGTAGGGAGCTGGATATCCCTGTGGAATCCGGGTTTCAAAATGTAAAACTTCAGTGGGCTTGAAAACAGGTCAAAATACAAACATTTGCATATCAGAGTGGGTAAAAAAAGAGGTCAGATTGGTTTTACAGTGATGACATCAAGGATGCTGAGAAGACTGTGAACACTGTCTCCAGGCAAAACGTGCTTCACCACAACCTCAGTCCCATCCTGAGTCAGAGAAAGAAAAATACGCTTAGTCATAAATTGGTACACGACCCTGTTTTCACTAGGAAAGATTAAAAACAGGTATATTGAGACCGTTCGGTTCTTACACTCTCATGGATGCACAGGTCAAGACGCCCATCCTGCACTACGAAGATGCTGTCATCGATGTCACCAGGACGGAATAATCCTTCCCCTTGCTGTAGCTGCACAAACACCATATGCCGACACAGTTCCAGGAACAGAGGCTTCTCAAAATGACCCAGAACCCTGAGAAACAGAACATATCACAACTCATTATGTGCCGAACAACACTGCCAGATCATTAGACCTTGGATTCTGTGTACTGTTTATTTTGGAAAAGAATCGATTGTTCTAGTACAATTAAATGACAAAGTACCAACCTCACATTTTTCAGCATAAACAGGACTTCAGAGGGCAGGTGAGAGCTCTGCATGTCAAATTCAGTCAGATCTGCTTCCAAGAGGGAAGGAGGAGGTTCTTTCGGTTGAAGGGTTGGTGGCTCTCTTCGGATACGCAGGATTCTGATCAAGAGATGGATAGGATGTTAAGATGCTTTGGTAGACATAGTTTGTTTATGGTGTGTTCGTTCTTTATCTGTGACTTTTCACATACTTGCGAGCTATCGACAAGACTTTTGTTCTTTTTCTGGTTCGCTTTTGAGATACTGGACTTGAGATGGGTGGTGAGGACAAGGTCTGGACCTGAATGGACACAAATAATAACACTGCATTCATTTTAAAAACCACAGTTTTGTAGAAAGTAACACACCGGGAAGTTCTGGTACCTTCCGCATTATCTTCCTGCCATAAAACATGACTTTGTCTCTTTTTCTGAAACGATATTTAGGACCTTCAGTTTGCTCTTCTCCTGGAAAATCCAAAGTAAAACAGTTGGTTAAACACTCAAAAAATACTCAAAAAGAACAGTCTATTTCACATTTTATTTACACAACAACTACATGCTATCTCTCTATATTGTGCTTATTAAAGAGAAGTATAAACCCAGTGGTGAAAACACTCTAAATTATAAATGATCACACACTCACCGGCCTTGAATATTCTGTGCAGAAAAAAGGTAACAATACTGATAAGGGAAACTGCAACAGCAGCTCCAATCAACACACCAGTCCACTGTTTTATGAAATGGGAACAAAACAAATACAATACACTTGTCTGCGAGACAAACATTATGGACTATTAATTCACTAAAACGTGTGGAATTATCATATACCATGGTGGTCTGCAACTGATCCTCTATGAAGTTCTGCACCCGGGCTTTGATTTCACTCCCAGATGGCAGCGCTGCCTAGAATCCGCAAAAGTGCAACCAAAATCATGATTATAAACCACACCTTACAGAGCAACTACAACACAAAGTCAAAACGGCTAACATAAAGGTTACTGGTTCAATCTCAAGCGAGGTTGATCTGGGAAATGTGGAGTCATCAGATCACAGTCTTGCTCAATCATTGTTTCATTGTGGAAATAACAAGACTAAAGCTTTTGCACAAAGTCCAGTTTAATCTAATAGTGTTCCCTTTAAATAGTATACTGCAAGTGACTTTAGTAGTATAAACAGTGTGGCTTTATTCAAATAGTAATTAATTAATTTATTTATTAACAGACACTCACTGATACACGTGTTAGCTTTTAGTCAAAAATGGGCAATGGCTTTACCGTAATGGCTTTGGTTTTAATGTCTTACCGGAAATATACTGCACGTATCATCTTGTTCTTTCTCATCCATATCTTCCAGAGACGAGACAACAGAAATAAACACATTTGACATACATCTCAAATCTAATTTCATAATAACTCACAATGTTCTTACAAAATACAATAGCTATTTAAGTGGCATAAAGCAATATCTATGTACGCTTGACCTTCAGAGAACCTAGGTTAATTACAAAGTTAAAAAAGTTGACATACCTACTTCTACTAAATATAGGTCAAAAATTCATACAATAGCAGCTCACATTGCAAAATATGTCATAGCAACATTTGATTCTGGCCTGTTGAAAATGTCAGTGGTAGGGATTCTGTCAAAAAAGACCTGCAAGAACATGAGTCAGGGAACAACCTGACACTGCCATCTCACTGCAATCTGACACCATGAGCTGTGATTTATGAGACCTTCTACCAGGAGGAAAAGTCAAACGCTCAACGCAGAGTGAAGGTGACGCTCAAACTTAAATTGCAAGTGTGTTTCACCGAAAGGAAGAATATTGTAAATGAGAGTTTTGTTGCTTCAGGAGGACCTGCAGGACTGACGGACATGTCTCTAGGTCAGAGGCGAACTCAGTTGTGTTGTTTACACTCAAGCCGCGGTTGTAAACAAACATTTGTAATCAAATAACGTTAACGTTACCTTGCCACTCAGTGTAACTTTAATTAACGAGATTGTCAAAAACATTATTTCATTGTATAACGCGGAGATTCTGCGTACAAATAATGTACATGAATAAATGAAAAGTACCTTTTGAACGGCGTTCCCAAACTCTGTTTTTGTCACTCAATGTACTTTAGAGTCTCTCCCAGGGGTTTCATTCACATCCCACCGAATACACGTGTTGCCAGGTCCTCAAAGACAAACAATCCTCATTTTTGGATTTGGATTATCAAGAAAGGAGAATTGCTTCTTTTTCATTGATCAGATGTTCTTTAGTATAAACCTAAGACATACACTTTGTTTAATTATTTTGCATATATAAAAACATAAAAATAAAAACATATTAAATAGTTAAAAATTACTTATCTCTCCGGTACGCGCATTTACCAATCGACGGTGGCGCTAAGAGCATGTGACTGACTGTAGGCCATTTAGCACAGTTTATAAGAAAATAAGCCCAAGGTATTTCATAACAAGCGGACATGGCAACACAGGCAACACTGCCGAGGACATAGAGCCTCTAATCAATATTCGCTGCTCCTATTGGCTGTCTTCGTACTGATCTGACCAATTACAGTTGATTTCTTTACTACGCTGAACGTAGGAAAAGAGTGATCTAAGCGCAGTTACACATCATTCAAGGTGAGCGTGGGTCTTTTAATGATCTATGACATTTAACTACATTATAGTTCATATGTGGCCAGCGACGTTTTCATTATTTTATGATTTCTGAAAAGTGAATGCAGTGAACGATTTCAACTAACGTTACACACTGTAACGTTATTATCTTCCATTCTTCATTTTGAACCAGCATTTATTTAACTTTAATGCAGTGAGACGACCTTCAAAAAGATTATATTGTTGTTCATTTTGCTGTCATTCTTCCTTACTATACAAAAATACATAATTTATTAAAGATGACCGTCATTATTTAATATTGGTGGAGCATCACCGGCTCTGCTGCAACTTTTTCGTATTGTACTATAGCAGCTAACTTAGTTTCTTCCCAAACGACATAATTACCACCGTTTTTTACTACTGTAAAATCATAGTCAATAATATGATCTCACTCAAATACAAAGGATGGCTGAATGCGGCACGTGTGCCATAATTGCATTTTCATTGAAGTTACAGTAACGATAATACAATTACAGAAATGTTATGAAATTGTGTAAATACCATTACATTTACTGAAACTATGTTATGAGACAGTTTAAAATAAAATTAAATAATAATTTTATGGAGTTGTTTAAAATATAATGAAATTAAATCTATTTTGAAACGAAAATGGTATTAAGTTGTTTAAAATATGATTTAAATAAATACATTGATTTTGATACAGGTTATTGCTGCAGATAAATCACTCTTAAATGGGGGTGCTGTCAACGCTGACACGGGGACTCGTGAGAGGAGCTGACAGAATGGCGGAGTTCACGAGCAAGCGTGGGCCCAGGACATTCTACAAAAGCAGAGGTGCAAGACCCACTGGAGTTGTCACCTCAAGCAGAAAGTTCATACCTGTACGGGCCATGATACCAGAGTTTGTGGTGCCTAACCTGGAAGGATTCAGCCTGAAACCCTATGTGTCATACAAGACCCCAGCAGGGACAGAAGAGCCCATGACTCCAGCGAAGCTCTTCAGTGAGGTGGTGGCCCCACAGATCGAAAGAGACATTGAGGAAGGGGTTTTCGACAAGGACAATCTTGAGAAATACGGATTGGAGAAAACACAAGAGGGGAAGCTGTTCAAGCTGTATCCCAAGAACTTTGTTCGTTAGATGGACTTTGTGTTTCAGTGATTTGCAATGGACTGTAAACAAGCAGGTTATGTTTTGTTAGAATTTTCCATGAACAGATATCATCTAAGATTAAAACCATTTCATACTTGACTCTTTATTTAGAAATTATTTAAAAACTACTGGAATAAAAAAAATGCTCAAGCCTTATCAAAACTGATTCATTGCCATTGAATAATTTCGTAGAGCAGGCGGGTTTAACCTGGGGTCGAGGGCCACAAAGAAGTGCTAGCGGCTCCGTGGAAATGTTAACGGAAAAGGTGTTGAATATAAGTTAGATTAAATAAAGTAAATAAATACATAATAAATAACTTAATAAATAATATATTAAAATAAGCTAATAAATAAGTAAATTAATACAGTACTGTAATGATTAGGAAAAGGAAATGTAACAATGTAATTTATCAGAGACTAAATATTTTCCAAATAATATTTTTTGAAATATTAATAATACTTATTTTTCACAGTGCAAGTAAAAACTATATAGATGCCTTTTACATTTTAGGATCCCTTACATGTGGACCCTTATGATCATATTAAATAAATTATCCTATTCAAGGGTCATTGGTATTTAAAAGATAGAAAACTCCTGCCTTAGAATTATTTTACAGAAGAACTAAATGTAGACACTTGAATTTATTATTATGGTAGTGGTTTATTCGTTATAAAAGTTATCTGTCTACGTCTCAATGTAAAACTAAATTGGGACTAATCACACAAACTACAATATATAGTGAGAAAATGACATTTTCCAAAATCGCATTGAATACAAAGCAATACTGCAGACGTTACAGCAGGATACTGTTGAAATGCGCAGTCCCAAATAACCTCATAACAAAAGCTCAATCAGAGCAACTGTGTTCAGGAAGAGTGGGCGGGTTCAGACGTCATCTGTTCTTCCTCTGGGCTCCAGTCCCATCTCCAAACGTGCATCATGTGGTCATAGAAGGAGCAGGTGGCCATCAGGCAGGACAGAGACTGGGTGTCTCTGTCAGGGCTGGTGAAGGGGTCTGGAGCTGATCTTTTTCCGGGTAAAAGACAATCATCAGGTACGTATTGCCCCGAGTCATCCTCCAGAGAGGTATCAAAGCTGGCAGTGGGCGATTCATACTGGATTCTGAGATGACCTCTGGACTCTGTGAGCCCAACGCTGGTTTGGGGAGGTTCCTGAGGAGAGGGGGGCGTGGAGTTGCTTAGGGGGAGTCTGGACCAGTCTGCTCCATATGCTAAAGAGTTGTGTAGAATATAAGAGGCCAGAACAGAACATGGTGCATCTTGTCCCTCTAAAACGTGGAAATTTAGGGAGAAACCAAAAGTTACTATGAAGAATTGTAAATTACACTACAGTTAAAACATTTGGGGTCTGTAGAGATTGTACATTTTTGAAAGATGTTTCTTATGCTCTCCAAGGCTGCATACTTATTTGGTCACAAAATGTAAAAAACAGTAAATATTAGTACAATTTAAGATAAACTTTTTATTTTAAAATGTAATTTATTCCTTTTAAGCAAAGCTATCACTGATCATTTCTTATCATTATCAGTGTTGAATACTGTTGTGCTGATTCATAATTTTGAGGAATGCGTAATATATATTTTTAGCATTCTTTACAGAATGTAAAGTTGATTTGAAAAGCAACCTTGAATAAAATAATTACTTTCAAAATTTCAGAATTCACTGACCCCAAACTTTTGAGCAATGGTGTGCATATTTATCATTGGCATACACAGTGGCATAGATTAACAGTCATTCTTACCCATAGCTTTCTGGCAGTGGAGAATATGGAAATCATTATGCATACATGCAGCTAGCAGCAGGTGCTCTTGACTGGGGTGCCACTTGAGTCTCCACACGCCACCACCCACTGCAGTCTCATTCAGGGGCGTCTTCATGTTCCTCCCGTCCCAGAGCAACACGTTCTCATCATAGCTACAAGAGGGACAAAACATGCACACGTCATATACTTAATTATTGTGTTTTTGATGATTTCTTCAGGAAAGACTCTTTTCTCACAGACTGCAATGATGATTTTTGCAATAAATAACAATTATTTTTTACATGTTTTATATTTTCAGTTGCCTCCTACCTGCCGGTGGCTAGAACGTGCTCTCGATGGGGGTTACTGTGTATGCTGCATATTCCCATAGTGTGTCTGAGACAGGACAGTAGTATTTATTTACCAAGACTGTGCATACACAGCATATAAAACATAATTAAGTGGACTCAAAGGCTGAAAGTAATGTTGGTTGATGAAACATCACAGCTACTGTCTCACCTCTTGCTGGTGAAGGTGGGGGAAGAGGGACCCATTCTCAGATCCCAGCCCTTTAGTTTGCAGTCATCACCACCTGAAATGGCAATTATAAAAAGTAATGGGTAAAAAGTAAAAAAAAAAAAAAAAAAAAGTATAAAAAGTAACACTTTATAATAAGGTCCCATTCATTAAAACTAACAATGAGCAATATATGTGTTTATTATTCTTTGTTAATGTTAGTTAATAAAATACAACAGTTCATTGTTAGTTCACGTCAGCTCAGGTCCATTCAATAATATTAACAGACACAACTTTTGATTTTAAAAATATATAGTAAATGCTGAAATTAAAATTAACTAATAAAAAAAATTTATGTATTTTTAATGCATAAATAAAGTATTTTTTATTGTTAGTCAAGTTCACTCACTAATGTAGTTCACTAATGCGAACAAATGGAACCTTATTGTAGGTTACAAGAAACTTTTCCATAAATAGATTTTTTATACTATTATAGTATTTATTATATATCTATTAAATTAGCTTTTATTTTTAGTTTTTTTATTTATTTTAATTTTAGGAATTTTGTTATGTGCTTTTATTATGTAGTTTTTTTTTTTTTTTTTTTTAATTATAATACTGTCAACTTATTTTATCTCAGTTAGTTGCCAAGGTCAAATTTCCATGCAATTTATTCATATATTTTTCAATTATTTTTTTAATTCCAAACAATAATTTAAATTAAAACAATAATTTGTTTCAATTGTCAAAAATTATTTTTAACAGTTTTACTTAGCAATAACAACACTAAATCAATGACGATACACATAACAGCACCGCAGTGACAAACAGTTCCTTTTGCTTGCTCGTTTTCCTCATACCTGAATAAACAATCTGAGAATCCCAGTAACTAAACGCTGAGATCCAGGCTTCAAAGTCATGAGCTTTCCACTGACACACAGCAGTTAAACTGGCTTCCCCCAGAGACAGCACTGTGAGAGAGCCGCTTGAGTCACTGGACACCACACGCACATCACTGCTGCAAAAAGACAACAGTAACCATTATATACAGAGACAAAATGCAATGGCAAATCATCAGTCCATCAATGATGAGCGCACCTTACCTCTCACCTCTCCCTGTGGACCAGTCTAAAGACAAAGCCAGTTTGTCAGGACCCAACTCTGCTCTCAACTCACACTCCAGACCACAGGTGCCCTGCTACTGGAGACACAGTCCAAACATGCAAAAGACACTTAATCAATCAAAAGCAATTTAACATCTTAACATGGTGTCCGATGTCTAATAATGTTAGGAGGACTTGGGCCCTGAGCTGCTGGATGATTCAAAATGTATGTATTATTAATCTAATTTCAATTATTCACATTAATCATAATTGTGGTACTGCATTTTCAAAAACATTCCAGTGGCTCTGGATTCAACCTTAATTAATAATTGTTGCTGCTAATAGAGCTTAAATTTTATTATGTCTATCACAGTCCTTGAATGTGCATCTCCTCAAGCAGTATGAGTTTGATTGGTCACCTGAGGTTCCATAAGCTTGTACAGCTGGATTTCTCCACTTGCAGTGGCCATACCCAACAATGGACGTTCTGATATCGGCACATGGCACCTGAGGAATTCAAATATAGCTTGAATGTGAATCCGCATTCATGCCATTACTGAAGGGATGGAGCTAGAAGGTCTGACCACACCCTAACTCTATCCCTCCACCCATGTGGTCCAGAGAGGTGGAGCTGGATGTCATTTGGCTCTGGTGAGCACCATTTGGCATACTGACCATCTGTCCAGGGTGTTTCATTACCTCAGCCAGAGACTATTTATTGTAGGTTTGGAGAATGGATGGATCCATGCCATCACATACAATAAACAAACAATATGCATAAATAATACATACACAGGATGTACAAAATATAACAAAATAAAGTGTGTAATCGTCTAGGTTAAGAATGAATTGTCGTGAGCAGAATGAAAAGTGAGACTGCCTTACCACTTGAGGTCGAGTATAGCAGGAGTGTCGATTCTCTGAGTCTCTGTCAATGGAGGGATGAACGATGTTTTCGGATTACAGTGAAACAGATAAAGTCGGCCGATTCTGTTCAGGGCAGTAGAGTCTTCTGCTGTCTGCGGTAAATAGAGAACACTGTGTAGAAGTGGCCAGGTGATACAACCAATAATACCATACACACACATACACACAAGCTATTTGAATTGGGACATTCAATAGAAGTTAATGGTTTTTATACTGTACAAACTGTATTTTCTATCCCCTTACACTAACCCTAGCGTCACCCATCACACAAAACTTTCTGCATTTTTACATTAAAAAAAAAACTTTATAATTGTAACTTATACCAGATTTACAAATGAGGACGTCCCTAAAGGGAGGATTTTGGATAAGTTGTCAGGTTTTGCGCGCGCACACACATTAATAAAATCAAAAGATATTTAGTATTATTAATTACCTTATCATCGCCTTTTTGAAGTTGGTAAGTCCCACATGCCAGAACATGAGACCATTGTGGTAATGGGCACCACTCCACGGTATCCGCGCTTAACTCCGTGTCAAACACTTGCAGAGTTCGGGTTCGAGAATGCCAACCCATCGAAGCGGCTATGCATATTATGAAACTTAGAATTGACCAAGAAATAACTGTAACTGACCAAGAAATGACTGTATGCGTGCTGTCCCAATCCCTGCATACAGCACAACAGACCAGCTGTCGGTCAGTAGATCATTTGTTTACAGTTTATATCATTTTATATGTTGACTTTCTATTATGTTTCATAACATTACTTCAAATGCCGCTTTCCAGGTCATAAATATTTTTGTGTAACTTCGCCTTTTATCGTTTTTACGAGGTAAACAGGACGTGAATGGAGCAATAACTTCCGGGTGCCTGCTGTCTGACTGGCTGAGCGTTTAAATGGCGCCCTTGTTGTTTATGGTGAACATTTCCTAGTTGAAAAGCATGCAATTTTCACTTTTTATGTGATTGTACGGAACATCACTATGACTCAGATTAACCCCGAGGCAAAATATGTCGTCTGCACATTGCTGGATAAAAACGATCAGTCCAAGTATGTGTTTTTTACGCAAAAGCGATCAGCAGGAGACACAAACATAGGGTGAGTTGATATGTTATGTCGACAAGCAGCGACAGCCGTTTGACGAGCTATGATTCATGTATAATAATTATAAATTGTTTAATTATAGAAGTTTTATTTTAGTATTATTAGCATAACGTTATTCTTATTCATATTTTGACTTAGTTTTTTATATTTCCAGTTATCATTAGGAATTTTGTGTTCTGTCATAATTTATTAGTTTAAAAAAAGTAATTTAAATAGTGTTAATTTAATTTTATTTCAGTTTTAGTAAGCACAATCAATTAATAGTGTATATATATATATATATATATATATATATATATATATATATATATATATATATATATATATATATATAATTATGATGTCCTGTTTCTTATAGATTTACCAATGGTGAAGATGTTTGGAAAACTCATCTTTCAGAGGAGATTGTATCTCAGCTTGTAAGGATTTGTCAATGGGAGTCTTTCCACATGAAAGATGTTACAGCCTATTACATAATACTCGTTTACAGCAATAATACAAAGCTTTTTATTTCTTTACAGTTTAAGAAGTTTGCTTTAAAGTCCACAGAGGATTATACTGTCAAGCTCAAGTGAGGATCTGTGAAAGAGAACTTGAGTAATTCATAGTCTGATTTATTTCTATGGTCTGCAAGATCTTCTATCCTGCCTGAGAGCACCCTCTTGTGTATCTGGACAGATGTGCATGTAAGACTGGCAGAGCATTTGTGAAGCTGCAGGAGGACAGTGCTGTGCTGCATTTGGGATCTGAACCTACAGATCTCAGTCTGTCTCTTTCAAAACTCACTGACTCCGAGGGAAGGACAGAAGTCAAGGAGCTGCTATTTAAAATGGCTGACAGCCTGCAACAGCTAGAGAGTCAAGGCAAGCAAAGATGCTTTCGATTATTATAATTGCTATTTTTCAAAATAATTAAACCCTGGAGCTAAATGTTTGATGTTTTCAATCATTTTTTAGGTGCATCATCTTCATTTAGTCCAGTCAAGAACCCTCAGAAGAAAAGTTCTGGTAAGTTAAGGCAGTACTTTTTAAGCTTGTTAGTTGGACTTAGTCAAGTGTATTTAAATCAGTGGTTCTCAAAGATGATTTAAAAATTATGTAAATTTAGAAGAAAATATATGTAAATATTATGTTTATATGTAACTTTTTTGGTTCAAAAAAAAAAAAAAAAGTCAATACATCATTCAAAGCTTGTTTTTGTCTTACTCTTATTCACGCTTATTGAAAGTGTTCATCTTAGTATGGTTTTTGCTGGAAAGATAAATTGCCATATATAGCTCTAACAGAGTTTATTGCAAAGCATTATCTATTGTATCAAAAAGGCCATATTCATCTAACCAAGAGCACAACAAAAATAATGTTCTTCTGCAAAATGTGAGCAGTTTTGTTTTTTAACCGTGAGAAGGCCAAAAGTTACATAGTGTACCTTTAATTAAAATGCTTAAAAAAAACTCAAAAAAATAAAGAAGGAAGAAAAAAAAAGTCAGTTTAGATAGGAGGATCTTCGAATATTGTCTTGGACAATGTCTTGTACTAAAAAATGTTAAGAGTTACTGATTTAAATTGTCTAAGCTCTTTTAAAATGAAATTTTTCTTTCTTGTTTTAGAATTTGAACCTAGAAAACAACACACGGGTCCAACAGTAGCAGTTAGAAAACGTCTTCCTGGGGATTCTCTCATCAACCCTGGAACAAAAAGGTTTTTTATTGAATTTTGACTCAAATAAACAAATAAATCTGTGAAATTCTTTCACCTTCTGTTCACGGACTACTTCTAATTTTATAGAAAGAAACCTGCAACAGGTGTGGCCTTTGATGATGAAGACGATGAATGATGTCATAATGAGCTTTTATTAAACATGAATTGTCTGTTTTTTAACCATTTCAACACTATCAGCTTTTAAAATATAATTGCTTAGCAATTAAACCACAAACTGTTTTAAGTCATCATGCATTTATTTAATGTTTTTTGATTTCTATATTTTTTTCTTTTAATTGTGTTGCTAATAAAAATGGCATTTTTAAATAAATGTTATAACTGAAAATGTTTTATTATTCAAACGACTGTGTACAAATAAAAGTCCCAAAATCAATTGAACAATTTATTGATTTAATTATTCTCTTTTCCCTGTTAATATTAAAAACACCAGTTCACCCCAGTTAGTACAAGAGCATGGAAACGATAAAGGTAATCGAAAACAAGCTGAAAAGGTCCGGTCAATCTTGTTACAAGGGAATTCACCTGAACATAGGTATTACTGGATGAAAAAACGTTCATAAATATTGAATCATATTCATATGTACTGAAGTTACATTCCAAAGCACTTACTAGAAAGATAAAACTAAATCACCTCCTTAACCACAATGCTATTTTATATGATACAGAACCACACTCATGTTTGCTGGTGTCTTAAATCACTGCACATGTTCATTTCCAAAGTGAAAAGCAGCTAGCACTGATCTTTAGTTAGGCTGTTGAGGTTCTCGTTAGCAGGAAATCTATTTTGAGGAAAATATTTCGCAGGAAAGGAGACTTTGAGTGTTCAGAGTTCATTGGGTCAGTTTTCACGTAGCTGCTCACAATTAATTTACACATTTCAAAAACCGCTTCATTTCCCTTTGGTCATCATCGTACATAAAAATGCACCGACGGCCTCCTCATCCGTCTTTGCTTTCCTCTCTTTGAGGAGCTCAAAAATATTCATCATACTCTCTGACACAGCAATGTCAGAAAAATAAAACACCATTATAGTACTAAGTGCCGACAATTGTGCAAGATTCAGAAATTTAGCGCGGTTAGACTGTCACCAAAGCGATAGGACCTAACCATCATGTACATCACTGGCATGAAGGAAAAGCGTCATTTAATGTCAAATAAACAACATAAATGGCTAATTTCAGGAAAAATAAATTACACTTGTATTACATTACAGTGCAAACAACAAGAACAACAACAAAAAAAAAACTTCCTGCTATTCAATAAACGATCATATTTGAAGGGTTCTCAAATATAATAATCAAGAGCAATGACCTGATTTCGGTCTATCTGTAATAACAGTGACTCAAAGTTCACTTTTGGCTTCACAGTGATATAGTGACACTTATGAACGTTTCAACAGACAACTGGCATTATGCAGCTTTCAACCATTCGCGGTAATGCAACGTAAAAGGTACCAGTTTAAATTCTTAGAAAACAAAAAGAAAAGGAGAAACCCCTGTTTCAGGAGACACAAGAGTCAGCACAAAACACTTATGCCGTTTACATTCAACCACAAGACCATAAACATCTCGATAGCAGGGCTTGCTCGGTTCGGTTCGACTAAAAGGCCTTCGAGTCATTCACTATTGAATGTCCAATGTAAAAACTTCAATGAAGGTGCACAGGTACATTTGCATTCTTCAACAAGAACAACAGGTCTGTTCAAAACATTTAAGCATAGCAAAATTTCTTCAACCCACAACACAACAGGCTTGTCTTTAAGCATGCTCTCGATGCAGGTACAAATTAAAAAAAAAAAACCTAGGTCAGAGTAAAGGACAAAAAAAAAAGTAGGCTATAGTTCCAACCGTTTCAACTGAACATCAGAATAAACAGTCATAAAAAAACAACTTGAGAGGCCGAAACCCATTCCTTGAGGGATGATTATGTTATGACATCAACACTACGATTAAAACAATTCCAACGTGTGATCAGTTTAAAGATAGTACAACCATATTCAAATTTAAAGCGATACCAAATTAAACCATTCGGCCGGTTCGTATCTAAGAAATACATTCTCTTTAATTCCCATCCAGCAGGCTTGAATATGAAGTACAGTAATACACGTTTCCATAAACCATCATCTCTAGAACTCCAGAGGGGACGCTGTAGACTGAGAACCTCTGGCCCGGTTACGCTCACGCCCCTACTGTGTCCGCATCTCTTTTTAGAGTACCCAGAAGAAGTTCCCGTTCTCTCGCTCGGCTACTGAAGAGCAAATGGAAACAACAACCCCCTCGCTCGGCCAGAGAGATGGATCCTCTCCAGCGCCAAAAAAACAAAACACACAAACGTCTTTCACCACACAGACACGGGTCTGAACTTGAGGCTTATTATTTTTTTTACCATCTCTCCGTCTCTGAGATGAACAGCTGATTCAGCACAGAGTGTCTGTATTAAAGGACAACTGTACCTGTGAGAAGGGAAAATAAAAAGTATTTTAAATAATGTAGTACAGTAGTCTTGGGATAAACAAAAACATGATTGATATGAATAATTCAAAGTCCCAACAAGAGTTACCTAGTGGCATGCCAACTGGTGCATCGCTAGTCCTGCCAGTTTTATTTATCAACAAATTACTCTTTTGATTTGGTTATTATAATGAACCAGTCAGAAGTTCATCCTCAATTAATCATATCTGAACCAGCTTATCAAGGTCTCTACTGTGTTGAGGCAAGTTGAGCTAAACTTCGCAGGATAGTGACCTTCTAGGACCGAGTTTGGACACCCCTGGTCTGAGGAATTAACTTCTAAATCACTTACTGACTGGATGTTTGTGATATTGTGTAGTTGACAATACCATTTAAGTAAAAATTTAGATAAAAAAATACTTTTATTCAGAAAGGACAAATTATATGAAGGTAAAGACTTTTATAATGTTACTAAATATTTTTATTTCTAATAAATTCTGTTCTTTTGAAATGTCTATTCATCAAATAATAATGGTTTCCACTAAAATATTAAGCTGTTGATATCAACTGTGATGATAACGTGAAAATGTTTCTTGAGCACCAAATCAACATATTCGAATAATTTCTGAAGGATCATGTTACACTGAAGACTGGAGAAAAATCAGCTTTGTCATCTCAGGGAAAAATGACCTTTTATTTTAATTTAATATTTCACAATATCAATGTTTTTATTTTATTTTATTATTATTTTTTATTTTATTTTATTATTATTATGTTACACTGAAGACTGGAGAAAAATCAGCTGTCATCACAGGGAAAAATGACCTTTTATTTTAATTTCATTTAATTTTAATATTTCACAATATCAATGTTTTTATTTTATTATTATTATTTGATCAAATAAATGCAGTCTAGTTTGGGACAAAAAACTCTTCTAAACACCTCTAAATGTTTAATATCTTTAATCTTGCCCTGTTTTCTTTTATTTTTATTGAGATAAATTAAACATTACAGTTCATTTCTTTCATACACCTTTTGACCTTACACCAGCCACTTTAATTTTGAATCCACAGGAAGCTCATCCAATTTGTTTTTTATTTTTTTAATGAAATAAAGATTTCTAATAAAAAATGTCTTTGTAAATCATAACCCAAATGTAAAACAGTAATAAGTCTTATGCAGGCCGTGCCAAGCAGATTTAATTGAATTCTCTCATTAACTGAAATATGTTTTTTTATGTTGCTGTGTCCCAAGTCTTACCCTCTCTTCCTCAAAGCTGATCAATCCTTCATCATCATCACTCTCAAGTTCATCTGGCTCTTCACTTACAAGAGCGTTGAGTTCTGTGTTAGCAAGACGAGGCCTGAGGATGCTTAGCAGCCGCTGCAGTGGCGACTGACCGGCACTAGATGGGGAACTTTCCTGCTGTTCCAAGTTATCGCTTTGCTTTTTTGCAAAGTTAACAAAGACCTAACAAAAGAAAAATAAGAAAAGATATTATTCCTTTTTCTTGTTACAGTATATGCAGCTTTTTGGATCATATTGTACACATTTAGTTCTTTGGCACCCATAAAATTGAAATTTTGACCAGATGTCAGTCAAAGAAACTACCGTTTATTCACTTTCATTACCTTTTCACTATCCCATTTCTCTGAGATATACTTACGTTGTCCAGAGTTGTCTGGCTGACAGAATAATCCTCGATGCTCAGCACCTCCACCACCTGCTCCATTTTGCTAAAGACCTGAGCCAGAGAGATGTTCTCTGACTTCAGCTGGTACTGAATCTTTGTGTGGTGCCGCTCCTTAGGTAAAGGAATACGCAGAAGTTTACAATTTTTAATGCAAGCGAAGCAAGCTCAAAATATACACACATGTATACTAAGTTTTGTCAGCATTGCACAAAAAACACCTTTTGAGAGCTGCTTGCAACTTTCTACAAATATGAAAACTCACTGTCTCCAAACTGATAACACTTGTATTCTACGGCAATATGTTTTGGAGAAATTTGAGCTGATCTATAGCAAATGAAAAAAAATCAAATAAAATATATATAAATTAATTTCCAGTTATGTGTGTGTGTGTGTGTGTGTGTGTGTGTATTTATGTCTGTATATGCATGAGTGTGTGAAGTACACACACACTTTAGTTTTGCAAAACAAAACTTACCTTCAATAATTTATTGTAAGTAAGTTTTATAAGTTTTATGCTTAAAAAATTGTCAATAAAAGGTACAAAAATGTACTTTATTCAAAATACATTCTTTATTCAGTACTGAATTTTAAACATTTGACGCACCTTTAGGATGGCCTCTGGAAAATTTCTGTTGAAAAACCGTATCACTTCCTTGACACTAGCGGTGGTCTTAGTGCGTACTGTTATCATGTACCCATCCCCAAATCTGAAACAAATATAAAAGAATAGTGTAGCAAAAATGTATAAGTGAACTGCACTCCTGAACCCCACATATAAGTGGCTGAGGCTTTTCAAACCTGTTTTTGAGATGCTGGATGCTTCCCAAGCACTTGAACCTTCCGTTAACCATGATGCCCAGTCTAGTGCACAAGGCTTCACACTCCTCCATACTGCAAATAAACATAACAGTACATTACAGAGTGAAATGTCACTGCTATTAAAGTTAAATACAAAACAGAAAGATTTCTATGGTTAGCACACCTGTGTGATGTCAACACAACAGAACGTCCGGTCTTGATGATGTCAAGAATCAGGTTCCATAAGAACCGACGAGCCTTTGGGTCCATACCTGTGGTGGGCTCATCCTATAAAGACAAACAGGATCATGTTTAGACCTGTAATAGGGTAGAGTAATTCTGGAATTATCTGTAAGACCTGTAATAGGGTAGGGTAATCTAGGGCAATTAAACACAGACCAGCCTAGCAAAAAAAAGTCCAAAACTTTTCACTGAAAAACAAGACAAACTGATTGAGAAAAACAGTGAGAGTGGAGAAGTGACAGGCAGATCTAACCAGGAAGATGAGTGAAGGGTATCCAATCAGAGCAATAGCTGTAGAGAGTTTGCGTTTGTTGCCTCCACTGTAGGTGCCGGCAGGTTTGTCAGCATACTTGGACAACTCCAACTTCTCCAGAGCCCACTGTACCACCTTCAGGACACAAAGTGAGAGCGAATGAGAGTAAAATACTGTAAAAAGATGGAAGGACATTTTATTCTCGACAGGTAAGGAGTCGGACAAATCTAACAATAAACTGCAGTTAACATTTATAAATTGCTAAGTGCTTTTTCAAGCTGATTTCAAGAGAGCTTTCAGGAGCTCTTATCCATACTTACAGTAACTAACACTTACATGTGCATGACAGCCATTTACACAATGCTGTGTGACTGCACAGTGTGTTTGTGTGTGTGTGCGCTCACCCGTTCCTCATCTTTCCAGGGGATGCCACGGAGGCGTGTGTACATCTCCAGATGTTCTCGAGCAGTCAGGTCATCAAACAGAGCGTCAAACTGCGGGCAGTAACCGATGCTCTGCTGCACGCATAAAAGCTCCCGCAAGACACTGTGGGTTAATGAAAGACTCAACCTGATCAAGCCATTTACACTAGCAGTATATACTGTACACAACATCAATTAAACAAGAGACTATCCATCCATTTACCATCCATCCATACTCCTACACTGGATGGTCAAAAATGTGTAATTATTACGTTTTTGTTTTTTTTTTTTAAATATATTTTTCATAGAAATTTATTTTTGTGATGGCAAAGGCAAAGCATTCTTCTTTTTTTAAACTTAAATTAAACAATATTAATTTGAGGTTTATGGATTTTATGGTTTATGGTTGAGGCTTAAGGATTTACCAAAAAGGTAAAACCAATCAACTTAATTTAAGACATATGATATATTATGTCAAAAATACCTATTTTCAATGCTAAAAAAATTAACCAAATGGAGAAAATTAATTAAATGGAGAACATTCAATAGTGTCGTTAGCATAGCAACATGCTCATCAAAACTTCCTTATAATAATTCATTCATTAAAAATAAGTTTTATTGAGAAATACAATTTTATAAGATAAGACTTGCTTGAATTATATTTCATTTTTCTTGATGATTGGTTTATGCTTAAAATTTAACAAACAGAGTAAAAGAAAATCAACTTTCTATATTCTTCCCCCCAAAAAACCTGCCATGACATCAGAGGTGTTCTGAATGTAGCACCTGTGTCCCTGGATAAAGGCCTCTCCCCCCGTTGTGCTCTCGTCTCCTGTCAGCATTTTGAAGGTGGTGGTCTTTCCTGCTCCGTTCACTCCCAGCAGCCCGAAGCATTCCCCAGGACGGACCCCCAGACACAAACGATCAACTGCCAGGATCCGGCCCATCTTACGAGACTTGTACACCTGCATATGAAAATTCTAAGAACTCTAGATAGGCTCTAAGAACGATGGGTTCAGGTCTAATCAGACAGGGTTAAGGAAAAGTTTTTAAAATGTCATGGAGTGCCTGACCTTGGTTAGGTTGTCAATCTTCAGCATGTCATTGTCAGCATCTCCCCTCAGCACTCTGCGTCTCTCACAGGCCACATCAACATCATCATCCTCAACCGGCTGACTGCTGACAGGCACTCTCCTTCAATCAGATGGAAACAGTTGAAAATGAAAAAGTTCTAAAGGTCACTGTCAAAGACACGCACACACTGTACACAATTACACACTCACTGGGCTTTCCTGAGGAAGTTGTACTGGCACAGAATTGTAATAAGAAAGCCAACGAAACCCTCAATGGTCATTGCCACCAGTCCCCGTGTCACAATGTCCCATTCAAATGGAGACTTCACCTTATCAAACTGGCCTGCAGGGAAGAAAAGGCATTTAACCATTTGAAAAAGGTAAGAAAAGTCCTCAACAGTGCCCTGAGATGGGGAACACACAAACACACCTATCTTGGCGTAATACTCATTGATATACTCATTATAGGCCATCTCCATCAATCCATGACCGAGGTTATAGTTGGGAAAGATGAGAAAACAAGACTTCAGATAGCTGTTTACCAACTTCAGATCCTGTGAGGTAAAAGAAAAAGAAAACATATTAGTGATAAAATGCTACACTGTTATATTGTATTAAACATTAGATACGACTGAAGAACACCGAGGTGGGATGAGCCAAATCCAGTATTTAAAATGAAATGAAAAATGGCCAATTCACATACATATACATTTATATACATATAACTCTTTTTGATTTATTTATAGAGTATTTAGATTTTATGATATAATTCAGCAAAGGATAAGGGGCTGAGTGTTATCTTCATTTACATGAAATTTTTGTAATTTGTCAAGGTATGAGAAAATGTTCTGCCATATTTTATACAATATTTTATATATTTTTATTTTATATAATATTTTTAATTTTATACAATACAATATTTTATACAATATTTATTCTATCATCTATCTATCTATCTATCTATCTATCTATCTATCTATCTATCTATCTATCTATCTATCTATCTATCTATCTATCTATCTATCTATCTATATATATATATATATATATATATATATGAGAATGCAAATTTTTCTACTTTGAGAAATGACATTAAGTATATTTTCTTTCCAAAGACATTTGATTATATTAATTTTACCGAACATACAATTTGTCTCTCTGATGTACCTTGTCATGCTCAAAGAGCTGTAGGAGGAAAGTGGCCACCGTGGCCGTGATGCCAATGAAGAGGTTAATGACTATGAGGAAAACATAAGCTGTGCTGGGCACCTCAAACCAGAAAGAGGCTGGGTACATGATGGGGGTTATAGACCAGCTAGAAAGAGAAAGAGAAATGTCACATTTTATGTGGGATTCAAAAAAAACTGATGTCACTCAATGTCTGACTTAGATGTGACTTAGAGCTTACCCATAAAGGAGGAAGAGAGAGAGCACTGCTGGGAAATTCGTAGGTGATGTGTATGCAGGAAGGTCGAACACAAACAGAATTAGGACACAGCATGTGGCTGGAACCAGGTAGTTCAGCTAGCGAAGAAAACACAAAGGAAATCTGTGTGTAAACCAATTTAGCCCTCAGGACTGTTCTTGTTTGTTAAAACCACATTATGTCTCCTTCACCCTACCATGTCCCATATGTAGTTTGCTAGCCAGTAAGTGACAGGGTCACATCCACTGACAAATTGAAGGTGTTTGGCCTTGGTGGATTTTTCTGCTACCAGGAAGACCACGAAGCTCGCTGGCACAAATGACATGGCTACTATGATGAAGATGGCAATAACCACATCAGTGCCCTGGAGCCTAGAATGAGATGAAGAGCAGATATTAAATCAGAAGGAGCTTTTTTAAAATAGCAGTTTTTCTGTAAAGGCCTGGCTCTCAACTCTGGAACATATTGCCAACTAAAAAAGCAGTGCATGACAAAGCCTTTTGCAGTGATGGTTAAACAATCACTGGCTTAAGAGAAAACAGAGCTGTGCACAACTAAAATTGTAATAAATGATTGATTTAATCAGTCATCTTATCTATCCACCTTATTTTTCAGGTAAGCACGGGTGCGTCCATTTGTAAATTTAATGTGCCTGGCTTACGGTATCATTCCCTTCCAGTTACAGCCGACATGCAAACTGGTGCTTCATACCATATTATTTTAATACTGTCTTAATAATAAAGATGCTGGTTTGTAGCACAAACAGTTTTACAGTTTACTTCACTTTCCCTCCTACTTGCAGTGTCATCTCTTCTCTTCTCTGATGACGTGTTTATTGGCATGAACAACCCGTCACTCACATGAGATCACAACAATAGCAAATCACAATCATCCAGCGATCCAATCAACTCTCGATGGACAAAAATAAAGTCACGCCCTTTTCTATATTTCAGCTGTTCTCTCGGCTATACGTTACAATAGGGAAGAAAAGTCTATCACTTCCATTTCATAAAGACTATAAAAAAAATAAACCAATAAAAAATAATAATCATCAATGAGTGTCCAATGGATGGAACAGGAAGCAGAGAGGAAAGTAAGACTTACAGATAATCCAAAGAAAGACTGGCACTGGTTCTGTTCATGGGATGATTGGTCACTGTGATGCCTGTGAACGTGAGCATATATGGGATTTTTAGTGCAACTAAACAATCTATAAGACAAAAAGCCAATCAAAGTCTTCAATCAGTGTTTCTACATAAACACGAACAGCTAATTCAACCCGTGAACTCACCGTAGGCAGAAGGGTTTCCTTTACTACTGGGCAGATTGGCTCTGAGGATGGCATTGTTGAGGACATTTAGGTAAGTGGGCATACTGTGATACCCTTTGTTATTATAAAGCACCTGCAGATCAACATAATAACATTAAAATATTAGTTTTAAAAATGATTCAGTATAAAGGGAAAAAGTACTCTGACTTGCCTGTGAGGATCGCCTCACTGCTATTTTGCGCACCATAGGTTGCGCTTTTCTCCCGAAGGATGCTGGGACAGATTTCTGAATATTTCCTACAGTAAAGCCTCCATATCTACAGGATAAGAAAAAAACACACTTTTTTGAGAGGTAAATAGATGAGAATGGGTCTCAAATAGAAATTAATTTATTTTCTAAATGCATTTTTTATCTTATTGTGAACAATTATTTAATAAAAAAAAGTAATAAAATGTTTTGACATTGTAATTTTGACCAAAACTGTCAATAATAAATCTTCTTGTAACTTATGTTGGACTTGTACAATAATTTAGTCCAGCTAAACGCCACCTTTTCTTAACTGACCACAAACTTTTCTTTTTTATTAGTCCATTCGACTGATGCATGTCACTCACAATACGGAAGACAGTTCTGTTTCTACTTCTGTTTTATCAAGACTTTAAAGGAGTCATATTTTGAAAAAAAAAAAAAAAAAAAAAAAAACTTTACATAATTTTCCTTGATGTCTACAAATAGTGCTCAATAGTGTCCAAAGTGTCCAAAAAGTCAATTTATCGAAACTGAAATGCACAAACTGCTCATCCAGAAATCAATAGTTTCATCAGTGATGTCATAAGGATAAATACACAAGCACATTTACAAATGAGCAATGATAATGTACCATATTACAACATTTTCAGTATTCAGCAACTTTGCAATGCAAGCAAAGTGACCTGGCAGGTCAAGACACTCATTAAAAAACTGGACTGAAAATTGGACCAAGCAGCAAACCCACAAATTTACAGTAAGCGTTTCACATTTAAAGAGGGTGTTTGTTTATACAGAGGTACAGTAGCTAAAAACAGCAATCGTAATTCAAAATCTAAATTAGTCTAAATTACAATGGTGGTCTGTGGTGTAAAATACTGTACATTGACAACACTGGACCAGTTTCGTCACCCTTTCAGAAGATTACCTGTGTAATCTGAGACGATCAGAGGTGTACAGGAGATATTCGGACACGTTGCGACCTGTGATGTCCACCAAGATGTCTCCGGTTACTACCTTCATGAGGGGCGGTCGGCCCCCGACTCCACTGGGGCAGGAGAAGCCTGTGCCCTGCATGGAGCAGATACAGCGCACCGGCTCTCGGATGGTCAAGGGCAGCGTGGGGGAAGACGTCGCCATCTCTGTGGGAACACAGCAGGGTGCGAGGAACAATACATATTTCACAGCTTTATGGAAAAAGATAAGAGTCGGCACACAGGACGTTTCAAAACAATCTTCATTATGCAAGGAAAATAAATGATTCATTTTTAGCATTAGTCAGCAGGTGTGCAGCACAGGAATTATTCTCACTCATTCCGGATATTATCTCCAAAGTTTCAGTATGAATCACTATTTCTCTTTTATGTTTTTTGGCTGCCAATCAGTGTTCATTTTTATATATTTTTTGTCAATATATCAACATATTCATTTATTTTTTTACAATTTTACTAAAAAATAACAAAGTGGCATCTAATAATACTTCACCCAAAAATAAAGAAATGTATACAGATTTGGAACAATTTTCATTTTTGGGTGGACTATCCCAATAATATCTGATTCAAATGTTCAGAATTACACCAAATTAAATTGATCAATGTATGTATTACTTCTAAGATTTCTAATTTGACAAAATACTTATATTTCAAATAAATGCAGTTCTTTTAAACTGTCTGAAAAAAACTGGATCCTGAAAAATGAATCATGCCATAAAACTACCATACACCTGTAAGCACTGCAAACTCTGACCTCGGACAGTCGTAGGAGGAGCGGCAGTGTAGTTCCAAAGGCCATCTTCAAAATGTGCCTCTGGGTCATCAGAGGGGGCAGGAGAGGGTGGCGGGGGCACAAAATTTGATAAAGGCACACCCTGTGTGAAGGAATCCAGGCACATAGAGTCAAAGTAGCGGGCTGCTAGGGTTTTGGAGTTGTTGGCGTATGGATTCAGAGTTTGAGCCAGTTGGTCCAGAGTACTGTTGAAGGGAGTTTTCAGTACACAAGTTGCACCAACTCCAGAGGGTAGACGCAGCGTGTTAACAATCCGCTGTGGGCCTGCGTCTGGAGAAAGTTTACTCCTGAAGCAAACAAAGGTTGAGAAGGATTGAGAGGGACGATGTGTGTGTCTTCATTTTACTTTAAATGCAATCAGCAACAAAGAAGTCTTTAGATATTTGAAATGTTATTTTGTTGTACAATGACCTTGTGGCTGACCTGTACTGAAGCCGGTCTTCATTGGCATATGGGATAAAGTTTCCACGAGGCTGAGTGTAGTTGTGATACTGAGATGGAGACAGAATCAGGGGAGGAAGGTCACCTACAGAACCAAAGAGAGACCATCAGGACAGCCTTCACTCAAGCCTAATTAAGATCTGCATCATTTTAGTGCCAAATGCTCTGATTAAATCATTAAATTCACCCACATAATGATATTTTTGCCCCGTAAAATAGTTGTAAAAAAGGTTAGTGGTTCTTTCATTTGGAAAGCATTTAATGCTCACCAAGGCTGTATTTATTTGATCAAAACTATAGTAAAAACAGACATACAGTATGGTGAAGTATTATCACAATTTTGAATATTGTTAATATGGAAGTTTAAAACAACTGTTTTAATATAATTTTAATCTATTTTAAAATGTAAATAATCCTATCCTGTAAGCATTGACCTTGATATAAAATGATCCTATCCAAAATGATATCCTTACCAATCTCAGGCACAGATAGAGCAACAGTCATGGCCACACAGACGAAGAAAGCAGGCAGCAGGATCTGTGAGAGAATGCCCTTGGTGTTCCTCTTCGCACAGTGAAACCTTTTCACTATCAGCCCGTGAAACTGCCGAAGTTTGAGCCACCAGCCCTCAAGCTTAAAGCTGCCTTGGCCGTCCAGTATTGGCGTCTCCGGAGAGGACTCTTCATCTGGAACACAGAGGGTATATGGTACACTGAGCGGTAGGTAAGCACTTTATCTGTTACCTCCAGGCCCTTCAGAGATGCACTTGTACTTGAAAGACGCTTTATGTGTACAGAAGCCGCAAACAGCAATAGACAAGATGCTCCTCCTTAAAGCCATAGAAAAAGATAGAACCCCAAAAATAACTAGTGCCTAAAAAGTTTCTACCAACATAACCACCAATTGAGCTATAAATAAAGAAAATATTAATAATTAGATCTCTCATTCGATGAAATATTTTAAAATATTAAATAAAATGTATTTAATAAAACTTTTCTGTAGTAAATGCATAAACAAAGAATTCGACAAAGCTAAATAAATGTTTAATTATGTTAATAATTTGTTTCTTAATAGTTCTAATCAGCTATGAATGTTCAGGGTTTTTTTTTAAATTTACCATGAAACAGTTACAATGTCAAAGTGAATAAATGTGTTAATAACAAATAATTAAATCACACTGAATAACAACAATAATGACCAATAATCAGGGCTCTCGATCAATGGAAATGTTTTAATTTTTTTTTTTTTTTTTTGAAATCACACAGACCATGAAAGATTTACATTGTCAAACTGAATAAATATGTTAATTTATTAAAAACAATTAAATCACATAATAATAATAATAAATAATTATGGCTCTCAATCAATGAAATAATTTTAAAATACTATCTAATGAAAGATTTTAAATGAAGTTAATTAATTTAGGAAAGAAATAAGGCTAAATCATGTGTGTAAATAGGTTAATTTGTTTTTAATCTTTAGTCCTAATCAGCTAAAAAAAAAAAGGAAATCCCACAGAGCAGAATTAATCTGTTATAATGTCAAATTGAACAAATGTGTCAATAACATAAAATAATAATATTTAAATTAAATAAATTTCATTGAATCATAATTATTACCATTATTATTAGAAATAAATATTATTATTATTATGCTATTTTCCTCACCTCGGAGACTGGCCGAGTCAGGATCCTGGACATTGTCGAACAGAGGGCAGTAGTCGCCATAGAAGTCAGAATAGAGGCCCCCTTCATCCCCTCTCACTGAGCCAATAGAAGAGCTGGACTGTAGGGACGCTTGGCTTGGGCTCAGCCTGGAGCACATCATCAGGTTACTGAGCTCCACCTCTGGCCGGATCACGGCAGCATCTGGTGCCCCCTCACACTGTGGCCTTTCTAAAAGATTAGAGGGCTTCCCAGCTGACGCTCCACCAGGAGAATCCTTCATATCTGACAGAGAAAAAGAGAGAGAGGTATAAAATATGAATCAAATCTCATGGCTTTAGATGCATTTCCACAGCACTCTTCAACATCTAACCTGCATCGCTGTTCTCCAGTGATAGATCCTCTTCTGATACCTTCAGAAAGACCTCCTCCAGTGTGGTGTCCATCACACCAAAGCTGGTCAAGGCCAAGTTGTCCAAACTCTGCTCCAGAGCCTGAAGAAAATTCACCCAACAAATGTGCCCATCATTCAAATTAATAAAGATTTGATGATGTCTAACTGTGTCTTTCCGACTGTCTTAAAACATTGTTAGTGTGTACCTGAAACAGCCTCTCAAAACAGCCCTTCTTGACAGCCTCTGACGGTAGGACATAAGAGAGCTCAGTGTTGGAGTCGGACACCAGCAGGCAGGAGGCAACATACTGACGGATGAACTGAGTCACTCTGCTCTCTGAACATGGAGATATCGAAGAGGATGGAGACTGGCTAGACTGATCTGAGAACAAACAGAAACACACATCAGCTTTATTTCAATTAACAAAAATGCTTATGTTTTAGTTAATAACAACCTTGATCTATGATTTTAGAACTTATCAGGCAATTTTGGTACATTTATTGACAAGATAGTATTAGGAGAAACTCGGGGAATCAAATAGGGAAATTATGCGAACTGGCCTCAAACTTGCAAGGCCTCAAAATGTGCAAGTCCACAAATGAGGATACCTGCAGTGTGCGAGTCACTCTGTTTCTTGACAAGTGTGAGTTTGTAGCCATCTCCATATGTGCTCTTGAGGAACAGAGGAGAACCGCAGCACTTGAGCTTCCCATGAGAGATGATGGCAATCCGATCTCCCAGCAGATCAGCCTCATCCATGTGGTGAGTGGAAAGCAGGATGGTGCGACCTGCTCACACACAGATTCTAGTTTTAGACTGATCATGTATTTGGAAACTGATGCAACATAGACACTACCATTTAAAAGTTTGGGGTCAATATTATTTCACAATATGAATGTTTTTGCAACCTTGTTGAGAATAAGAGGCGATTGATATTCCCGTCCCCAAACTTCTGAACGGTAGTGTATTTATCATTAGTAACGACATGATCACCTTGTTTATATTTAAGGATGAGGTCCCAGATTGCTCGACGGGCATATGGGTCCACTCCTGCCGTGGGTTCATCCAAAATCACCGCCCGAGACCCACCTACAAACGCAATTGCCACTGACAACTTTCTCTTCATCCCCCCAGACAGAGTCTGAACCAGACTGTGACGCTTGTTGGACAATTCAAGATCCTCTATCATCCTGTGAATTCCAAGACACAGACTACAGTATATGAGCTCGGGTATGGGTATGAATGAGTAAGTGTTGGTAAAATGCGAGTGCGTTAACCCACTTGTCCATCTCCTTGCGAATATCTTCCTCAGCCATGCCCTTTAGACGCGAGTAGAACCACAGGTGTTCCTCCACACTCAGCTTGTCAAACAGAACATTGTGCTGGGGACACATGCCCAAATTCTGCCTGATGCGCTCCATCTCCGTGCGGATGTCATGGCCGTATATGGTGGCAGAGCCAGAAGTGGGTGGAAAGAGTCCTGTGAGAATGGACCTATGAAAGATTCATTGGATAATAAATACATTTTCTGCAGTTTCATACATACATACAATTTTCAGCTAGTCGGGTACGACGGTCAGCCTCAATAAAATAACAGTATGGATTCAGAGGGTATCAACCACTCTAACACACTCTGAAACATAATATTCTAACACTCACATAGTAGTGGTCTTGCCAGCCCCATTGTGTCCCAAGAAGGAGACAACCTGGTTCTCATGCAGGTTTAGGCTCAATTTGTTTAGGGCCAGTTTTTTGCCCGTCTTGTAGACTTTGGTCAGTTTGTCTATGCATACCACCAGCGGCAAGTGACTGGGTTCTTCTTCAATTCCACGAGTTTCCTCTGAGCAACAAATAGACATAAATTTAGTAACAAGCTTAACATTTCTCACCAATTTACATTATTTTAACACAAAACATGCTAACTTTAACAAAGAGTGCAAGCTGATAACGTTAACTAAATTTAAAAGTTTAAAAGACAAACTTTATGTTGACTTGACAAAGCATTGTCTGAAATGTTAAACTTGTATTAAAGTTTGAAGGTCAAGATGGACAGAATGATAATTCTAGATAGAATAACAGAAAGATAGAATAAAAGAATGACTGAAAACTTGAATGATGGATAGAAAGATAGCCTGATTGATAGAATGAACGATAGAATGAATAGAAGGAATGACAGAACTAACAATTGAACGAACAATCAAATGAACGATAGAACAAATGATAAAACAATTGAAAGAACAAAAGAATGATAGAACAAACGAACAAAAAAAGGAACGATAGATAGAACAAATGATAGAAAGACAGAACGAATGATAGAATGATAGAACAAACAAACAATGATAGAACTATAGATACTGTCGCTAGATGGAAATATAGAACTGATAAAATGAATGATAGATCGATAGCTTTGCAAGCACCACCACTAATAAGCTTACATAGAAAATAAGTATGATGGTTTATAAAATATAAATAAAGAATATAAATAATCTAAACAGATTCTATATTTGTTTCAACATTTTTACATTTTTGGAGGACAATTATCACTTTTCAAACATTCAACAGTGTGTTTCCTTGCTCAACTTTTCAAATACACCCGATTCATTCAGAACGACTACGTCAGAACTGTTATTCATTAGCCAACACAGCCCACCACTAATCTGTTATCCCAAAATGTCAAAATAACTGATCCGAATCGAGTCATACCTGAGCGCCTGTGTTCCATGGCACAAGCCTGGTCCTCCTCCATCACACTCAGCCTAGTCCCGCCACTCCACGGCCAATCCCACGTCTCTATGCGGCCGCTACCTAACCAATAGGATTTCTGCAAGGGAAAATACCATGGCCGGGGCAGTCCATACATCCCTGGAAAAGAAAAAAAAAAACATTATGGAAACCAAAACTAAATACTACAGGTTTGTTACCGAACAACAAGAACATGGGCATTGTTCGCACTGCAGCTTACCTGGATGAACAGCCTCTATATACCAGGTCAACACACCATATACGATGGCATCAATGGTTAGCATGACCATAGACAGCAGGAGGTTGAAGTCATCACCCTCTACAGGTGATTGGTTGAGAGTGCGCCACTGGATTCCCACTCCAGCAACTTCATACAGGGCAAAGTACTTAGACCCCAGGCCGAATGCTGTGGTTGACATTAAAGACTGCAGACAAACAGAGAGAGAATCACTCAAGAACTATAGAAGAGCCAACTATCGAACATGGAAAGGATTCATGGGACATCTTCATACCGCTATGCACTTCTCAAAGGCAGTGATCTTGTCGTGAGCCACCTCTTCTCTTATGGCCACGTACATGTAGGGCACATAACTCAGAAAGTAGATGATTCCTCCACATGCTGAGGCCAGTTTGGCTTTAGAGTACAACACAGACACCAGGAAACTTCCCCAAAAGAAAGCGGAAAGAACATTTACATGATATCAAACAACTTTTGACTACTATTCCTCATTGAAAAACAATGCAAATAGGATGCGAGTGAGTAAAAACTAGGCATGGCAACGCTCCAGTACCAGAACATGATGGTGGCGACAGCGTAGATTGTGAGGAAGAGCCAGATGATAAAGGGATCGCTGTGGAGGAGAACTTTGCCGTATTTCAGTATGGCAGTGAGGGCCGTCACTGAGATCGAAAGCTGCACGAAGCCTGTGATGAACCAGGCCACCCAGTGCACAGCGTTATTCAAGCCCATCATCTTCATCACCTATGGTAAAACACCTTGCATCAACCTTGGCACCACTATCAAGCTTATTAGGGACACTGCTTCAGTTTTTCAGCAGAGGAATTATTTGTTTTAAAGGACAGTTCAGTCTATTCGCTCACCTCTTTCAGTCTTTGTTCCTTTTCTGCTACGATGTGCTGGATCATCATGGCCACGGAGTAGACCCAGGATATAACCATACACAGAGGCATCATGTGTTCGATAACAAACAGGAAGCTGCAAATGGACACACTTGTTACAACTGCCAATTGATACATCACAAATATAATACACCCTGTAACAACTTATAAACTCCACCAGTACAAATCGAGTATTAACCAGAGTTTGTGAGATGTTTTATTAGTAGTGTCTTTATTAATCCCTTGAGACAAATGTCTTCAGTTGATTCGGACATGGGCATTCTTAAAGAGATAGTTCATCCAAAAATGAAAATTATCCCATGATTTACTCACCCTCAAGATAGGTGTGTATGACCATCTTCTTTCAGATGAACACAACTGGAGTTATATTAAAAAATATCATTGCTCTTCCAAGCTTTATAATGGTAGACATTGAGTAATCACTACTGAAAACATTTTAAATTATATCAAAAGAGAAAAGGTTATTTTAATTTGTAATAATATTTCACAATATTACTGTATTTTTGGTCAAATAATTGCATCCTTGGTGAGCATAAAAAAAAACACTTTAAAACATTAAAAAAAAACAAACTATAGTGTATCTGTATATAATTATGCTTGCAACCAAATCCCATGAAGGTAGCATCAAATCCAAACTAGTCAAACTAGTAAACTAGTTAAAGATGCATAAAAGTTTGCTTGCAGTGGTTAGGATTCTTCTGTTGCCTTTTTTTGTACCACAGTATAGTCTCCAAATGAGCAAATGATACATAAGGTAATAACCAATATGTATAAACTTGTACAAAACAAACTTGAATAAACATTACAACTTTCTAAATTGGCTTTCGTTAAATAGTAGTAACAAACATCTTAATAATTTTCCTAAAATCCCAGATCTGTTTGGTCTTAAAAGAAGAATCACACCACGGAATAAACTGTTCTAAGATGAGTCTATGATTGTCCTCTTTCCCCTGGAGGAGACTGACTAATGCTGTGTCATCTGCAAATTTAATGCAGAGTGGAAGCAGAGCGGGAAGGTTGCGTGATTTAGCCTGGAGCGAGGGATTTTTCTCTCTTTTCTTTTTTTTAAATCTCGGCATCTGTGTTCTATCTGACTCCGAGATAATTCAGAAACCACTTCATCATAACATGCATAACACACATTAACACAATGCAACTGAACATCTGCAATTCACCATGTCTTAAATGCAGTGTTTTAGGCTATGAGTAGTCAGCCTAAAAGAGAAATTAATACAAAGTATATAATAAAAAAAGGGAGACTAAGCTCACTCGTCTCTAGTGTAGCATGGATAGGGAAACATCTGCACATAGTTGCCAGGCTCCACAACATCATGGCCCACAAAAGTGTTGATTATTGCCCGTTCAATCATGTCTAGAAGAGAAAGAAACATGGAAACATCAACACACCATCAACTAAACCAAATTTACACACAGCAGCTTTGCACTTTTGCAATGAGAGAAAGCTTTGATCCGCCTTTCTGAGCTCCTGAATAAGCACAGCTTCCAGAAAAGCCAAACCAGCACTTTATTGACGCTCACGACGCACTAAGCTTTACATAACCAGGTGCACTTTTTACCAGAATAGTTTTCATTTTGAATAAAACATCAACTTCATTCCACTTTGTCCATCGCAATTCAATACACGGTGGATGTTGTTTCACAGTGAGCTATTTATTGCTTTGCCAACAGTTTTGTAAAAATTTTTGCACAAATAACAATCATGGGTTTAGACTACCACTCTAGATGGAAACTAGATCTTTCACTGCCAATAAAATCTAATGTTTAAAGTGCTTAAGTAGTTTAGAGTAAATACAATACAATATCTGTTATTCGATATCCTATCCTATGACTATTTTTTTTTTTACAAAGACCTGCTAAGTCTTCTTATCATACCTTGGATCCACACAAAGCCGTAAAGGAAGTAGAATTTGCCTCCCGTGTTCGGCCCGGGACGCCAATAAGCTCGGCGGATTTCATTGGTTTTCTCTGTGAAGCTGGAGTTCTGTCGAATCTTATACATAACATGGGGTGGCAGAGATCCATCTTTATTGGTCTGGAAAATCACACCTAGAGAGAAAGCGCAGATTAAACATACGGCTGCTGGCTATATTTAACAATGTATGACTAAGGGCTAAATGAATCATGAAAATGTGGCTTTAATGGGGAATGAACGGGTCCGTCTCAAAAACCTTGTTTATAAATGGCTGAGTCATATTTCACCCCAAAATAATAAAAAGAAAATAAAGATTACATTGTATTGATTTGTGACATTATTTTTAGGACAATTGTAATCCCTCAATTCTAGATATTGGTTACATATATTCTAGTAAGCACAATAAAATATTTCCTTTCATTTGTGAGTGCAATATGACCAGCACATTTTCTTTACAAGTTTTTCTACAATCATTTTATGAGATCCATTGATCACTTACTTGCAAAGACTGAGACATTGTCCTGGTAGGCCTGGTTCAGTGTGTAATTGACAATGCTATCTTCATCAGGGAAGCCTCTGAAGATATCCACACTGACCTGAGGCATTTTAAAAAAGTCAAAAATATATATTTCTCTATTATATGAAAAATGCAATTGACTTTTGAAAATGTGTAATCGTGTTAATTCTATTCAACATCAAAACACACTCCACAGGTTTTCTTCTGACCTTTGCCATGAAGTTTGTCCAGCCACAAGCAGCATTATCAATGGTGTGCAACTGCTCCAGGAGAGTGGTTGTGTTTGGCAGGGTGAAGTTCTCCTCCAGTAGACTGTTCATCAGCTCACTGTCTGAGACGTTCAACAGCTCAGGGTGCCTCTTTAGGTCTGCAATAAACTACGACATATGGACAAAACAAAAGACATCAAGCTCATGCACAACTCAAAGTGCTATTAAAAAAAACCCCTCAAATGAACGACTGAAATGTTACCTGCTGAAGCCACATCAGGTGATTTTGCAATTTGCCCTCCTCTAAGAAGGACCTTAATTCAGCTGAGATGTTGAGCCACACACGGGCATAGTGAGTCACATTACCCACAAAAGCAAACGTCTCATTGGCCTAAAGAGGAAAAAAATGATTAACCCACCTTGGGTACAATCTAAGTCGAATGAAAGAATGACCAGGAAGTTTGAATAGGTAAATTGGATTAAGGAAGAATTAATCTAGGGTTTCTTCAGGTTTCAAAGATGTTGTTCAACTTTTTTTCAGAGTCTAAACTTGCCTTTTGTATGACCTTGTCCACCTCTGAGCCAATGGGAGAGTAGAGGATTTTGGGATTTGTAGTCATGAGATGGACAAGTAATCCCAGGTTTCTTTGTTCTTTGCTGGTAAAGCCCAGGGAACTCATATTGCCCTGTTTCAGAGCTTCAGGCTCAATAATCCTAATGAAACAACATTAAAAATAACATTCACATTTCACATTCAGAAAGGTAACACACCCCACAACACCCATATACACACCTGTTATTCCCACACAGAATGGGCTGAAGACCTGCCCACAGCTGAACAAAGGCAGAAAACTGTGATCTGGGGTTTTCAGCCTCAGCCTCATTTCCTGCGGCTCCCTCTCCTTCCTCCACAGGGCTGTCTGTCGTGTTGGGACCCCAAGTTGTTGTGTTGGAGCTCCATGAGGTGGTGTTGGCTATAGGAGGAGGCTGGTGGCCAGCACAGGCCCCTTTAGGAAGCAGTCTGGCCAGACCGGACAACAGATCAACGTCCCTTAGCAGCCGTTCCACATCAGCAAGGTTCTTCAGCAGAGCCCCGAGGTGGGACTGATCCAAGAGTCCAGACATGTTAGACTGCTCCAGACGCAACTGAGGATGGAGGACAGGAGAGAAAATGGACAGAGGAGAAAGCAATAGGTACAGTAAACACGGCACTTTTGGCTCTGTAGACTTTCCCTTTTTATTCTTTTGACTGTTTATTTAAATTGTTCACTACAAATGTGAATAGCTTTTGTATGTGTATATGTGTGAAGGTTTTGATTATTCTTTTCTCTGAAGCTTCCCACCACAGTGTTATTTCCATCATATCTCAAATTCTATATTGTGTTTAAAAGGAAATCACAGTAGTGGAAATGGCATTCTTACAGTAATAAAATTGAATAAAATTGATTCCTGTGTCTTTCTAAGGCTAATTTCAGAGTTAACAGTTAATATCTTAAAAATATTAGAAATAAAAACACTGTTGCATTATTTAATAGCTTAATTAATATTTAAAATAACTTATTAATAAATTGTTGAAAGTGATATCAATTAATTTCGATTTTTTTTTTGATCAGACAATGTCCGAAATTTAATCTCAAACATGACATCGTTGACTAGCTGCTAAAACAAATACACTAACTTTAGAAATAAACTGTGATTTTTAAAAAATGTATAAAAATAATTTTCACACAAATGGTTTATGTATAAATCTAGGTTGATTTTAATAACAATCAACCCCTAGGACATAAAAGTGACACAAACACCAAATAGTAAAGAAAATGTGTTATTTTTGAAGGTACCTGATCAAAGACTCTCTGTGTATCAATCTGATCCTTCAATTCCTCACTCATTTTCCCAAAGAGCTCCGCCCTCTGCCCCGCCTCTCCACCACAAACAGTCGTTAGATAGGACTGTAAAACCGCCTGTTGTTTCTCAGGGACCAATAGGATTTTGCTTATTTCGCTGTTCCCTCCTTCCCCACAAGTGAGTGTCTCAAGCACTGTACCAGTCAAGAGAATTCCCTGAAAAAGCATGGAAAAATGAAAGAAATCCATCAGTTTTGTAAGGTGTTGTCATTAAACAGAAGAGTAATAAATTAATTAAAAAAAATAAATGTATTCGACATTTAAAAAGCTTCAGGTTTTAAGTGGAGCGGCAGACCGACCTCCATCTCACGCAGTGCTTGAGGATCAAATTTTTGGCCTCCTCCACCCCTAGCGATCCCCAGTGCTTGGGACAGGACTTTAAGCAGAGCTTGGCGATGAGCTGCTTTAGTGGGGTCTCTCAATGCCTTCTGAATCAGACCCCCCTCCAGACTTCGCCAGCCTCCAAGTAATTGCTTCTGGGTATGAAAGAGAGATTGAAACATGATTGTTTTATAACTGCAAGGTTATAAGCAATTGCATGCCCTAATTGGAAAGACCTTTACAGTAAATGACTAACTATACTATTTATAGTATGTATAGCAGGGGCGTTTTGTCCCTGTTGATTTGGCAATGTTTACTCAAAGCAAATTGGCATGGGAAAGTAAATCAACAGTATAGAAAAATAAATAAACTTGACAAGACTTTTGTGTCTTTATTTCGCAAAGATAATTTCAGTTTGCTCAGCACCGGATCATGCATTTATGAAAATACGAACACGGCCACAAAAAAAAAAATCCCCTGACATTGGGTGGGGACTTTGTCTCCTCATTTCAGTAATCTTCCACACTCCATTGATGCATAGTGAGATGCCACCTAACCATCACCTGAATCCAACGCAAAGTATCAGTTTCAATATTACTAAACATTATTAAACTAATTTTTAGGGCTGTCAAAATTAATACAGTAACCAGTATGATTAAGTTTAACATTTTCCACCAATAATGCATAACCATTTTAATAGCTAGCTCTCAAACGATCCTCAACCTAAAGATAAGACAACAAATCTAACGGCTGCAAACACAGCAAATGATTTACAAGAAGAGAGCGTTGCTGATGTAAAAAATGGTGTGCTGCCTGCTCGTCTGACTCATTTTTTGCTGTTTACAATGTCTAGGGCTGGGACAGAGACAGGTGATTTCTCAGGAAACTGTGCTATCTGTCAAGCAGTAGGTACATTATGTGTGTGGTATTTCAGAAAAGTTGCTTACAGCAGCGCAACAAGTATGAAATATGAATGAGAAAGGCACTGCAGCGGCACTGGCACTGCATTAAGTAGTCATGAGTGGGACAATATTATATTATTTAATTGCTGTAAGTTTAGTCTTTGCATTTTAATGGCGTTTAAGAAATATAAAATCAGTGTTTGTTAGTTTTAAACTGCATTTACTTTCATGTTTATTTAATTAGTATCTGCTTTTATCCAAAACATATAATGGATAAAACATTTAATTTTTGGAAAAATAAAAGGTTCTGTTGCATGAATATACCTTTATACATTGTGTTTTATTTATGCATACAGTATGTAATCAGCTACGAACATCACCCACACAAATAGTGTGGAAACCATGATACTTTCCCCCATGATTTTATGTTGAATAGAAAGCTCAAAAGGACAGAATTTACTTGAAATATATTTTTTTTGTGTTTAAAAGTCTTTACTGCCTTTTTTTATCGATTTAATGCATCCTTGCTAAATAAAAGTATTAATTTCTTAGTGAAAAAAAAATCTAAGTGACCTTAACTTTTGAACGGCAGTGTATGTACTGTATACATGCACAATAAAATGTGTGTGCATTTCATTCATTGTATACCTCCAGCTGTACAAGCTTCTCTCCAGGACTGTGGGGTTCATGCTGTCCTTCATCCTTTTCTCCTGCCTTTGATCCCACTTTAGGATACGTCCCAAAGATGAGATTATACACCTGAAGGACGCACACACACACACACACACAAGAACAGATTTAGAAACTCCTATCTCATACATATACTTTAAATAGCCAGAGAAGAAAAGAAATGAAACTCCCTGAGGAAAATTAACATTTCATTCGGAAACTCACAAGAGCCTATCTCAACACTTTTACTTTGACTACAGCACGTTAACCCATTAAAGCGTGCAACCCTGGAGCTCTTCTGCCCTAAAACATTAGATTCTATCGCACAACCTCTTTCTTTGTTGTCATGGAGTAGAATTGTTAACGCTGCTGTAAACCCGAGCTGAGATTCCAAAGAGGATGAAAGAAGAAGACGCCTCAGAGGAGCATGACGCTGAGTCATAATTTGGATTTCAAAAGCACTGCTGTCTGACTTGGGATGGAGGATAAAAGAAGTTGAGGTGAGAAGACTGACCTCTTTCAGATTGATGGGGGAAGAGAGCAGGAGGCTGGCGGTGTCGTTTGGCAGGGAAAGGTTTCTGATCAGGAACTGCTGGAACATGGATTGGTTCCTGAGGACACTTCCTACAGTGAAACCTGAAGCGGAGACATGCACACACATTTTTCATCAAAGCAGTTTTTTTTGTAGCTGTTGAAATAAATGAATACTTTTATTCAGCAATGATATATACTACACATATATATATATATATATACACACTACAAGGAAATACTATATCACAGTTCCAACAAAAATAGCAACTGTTTTTTTATTTTATTTTTATAATGATAAAAAAAATGCACCAAATCAGAATATTAGAATGAATTCTGAAAATTTCTGACTGGAGTAATGGCTGTAGAAAATTCAGCTTTGACAGGAATAAATTACATTTTAAAAATACATTAAAACAAAAACAAAATATTTCACAACATTACAGTTTTTAATACAGTTTTGATAAAATAAATGCAGCCTTACTGAGCGTAAAATGAATAGTTTCTATAACTTTTGAATGGTAGTGTAAGTGATTGATTCTTCGTTTAATATAGGCCTACTTTATGTTTTTCAAGTACAGTACAAAGAGGTCAGTGTGACCTTTACATCTAATATTGCTCATATGCGTTTACACTATGCAGGTCATTTTAAACGTTGGTATGAACGAATTAGTTTATGTTAGTTTCTTTTGCAGTCACCTATTCACATACAGTACATATCAATGAATGTTAATAGACCACAAATTCCAGTAGGACTGTTTAATATGTTTTTATGATGTGTAGATGTTTATAATGTCTAAACTTGTGTGTAGGAAATCGGATCAATAACACTCAAAAGCATATATTTCTCTAAAATGTACTGCTATATAACCGTCTTCAGTGTGGTCTATGATTCCATTCAATACGTGGTCTATAAATCTTCTATATATCTTCATATACCGGTATATGCATGAGAGTAGAGTTGAAAATATGCAAATGGTGGTTTTTGAAAGTATACAGCATATAGTGTCAATTGAATATACTTTGTTCTTTATTCTCATAAGAATATATATATAATCTTATAACAATGGGATTTAAGCACTAAATCAAGCAGAAACTGCAGCGCTATTTATTTAGTGATATGCCCCTATTTAATTTGAATACATACATGTGTGGTTGGTGTATGTACAGCATGTATGTATGCATGCATGTGTATTTTCTGACCATGGCTGGTGTTGTAGTGGCTCTCTAGAGGGCCTTGTGCTGAGCTCAGACTTTCAAGGTGCTGTTGCAGTGACTCCAGCTCCTCTCCCAAACTGGGCCTGTCCGACGTAAACAAGTGATTCTGCTCCACAACTTCACTGATCCTTTCCAACAACTGAGTCACACTGAGACAAATGAGGGGAAAAAAAGAGGGTGAAACTTTAAATGAGAAGAGCAAAATAAGAAAAAGATTGAGGCAAGTCATTAAACAGGAGATAACCCCACTAAAAAAAGCTGTTAGACCAGTGTGATCACAACTGGTCTACTGATTACACATTAGAGAATTAATATATATTAACACACATACATACTATATATATATATATATATATATATATATATATATAAACATAAAAATACATACATACATACACACACACTGTTAGTTAAACTAGCACACTCGCACGCATTCAAAAACAAGAAATTAGGTCAGTTATGTTACAAATCATCACAAGATCATTTCATATCCAAACACAAAGATAAGATCCATTACACAATCTCACAGCTCATATGATCGCTACTACAGGTGGTGATGATGACTGCTATTCACACCATATAATGAGAACAGAATCCATTAGAGCCCATCTTAGTCATCGGAAGAGAGATAACAAAAAAATAAAACAAGATAAGGAGCGTAGGTGGACTCACGTGGAGTTTTTATACTGCAGGAAGCCAAACTCATCCCGCTGACCATCCGGACACAGAGACTGCATGATGGGAATGATGCCCGCCGAGGTGAGAGGGGCCGCGCTGTAGAAGGCTGAACACAACCGGGAAAAACAGACCAACAGGGTGGAGGGACGGAGAGGATGGAGGTGAAAGAAAGAGTGAAATACAGCATTGCAATGAGGTTTAAATGGGTTTGACGAAGGTGCAGTTGTGTTGTGTAGAATTGAAGAGGAACATAAAAACAGATGGAGATAAATATTTATGTGGGATGTGGGATAACAGAACAAACAATGATGATGACATTTTCCAAGGTCCGCAGATCAAAGATTTTGGGAGAGATTAAAAGACAGGGAGAGAAAAAGAAGCTGCCGTCACATATCAGAGAGCAAACACGGGGTCAGAGAGGGTTTCAGATGTCAGATCGCTTTGATAAACTCCAAGTAGCCTTCACATTCATTTATTACAGGTTTACTGGACAAACTGTCACTGAAGCAGAGAGAAAAAACACACTGTGTTGCATAGCTCTTCTACACCTACAAGCTGCCAGTTATGTCTTATAGAACACAGGAACGAACAGCAGTGTTTAGATGACTCACTTGATACACAGAGTTCAGAACACACTTGATACGGAGTCAAATTTTAGGGACGGCCGGGTAAATTATTATATTTGTTTCTCAAAGGCCACAAACACTGCACGAGTGACAACCATGGACCAGGACTGACTCATTGCTGCCTTCAAGTCCTCCTGAGAAATGTATACGAGTGCCTGCATGCATTTTATTTCACCCAGAGTCAATTCGATATTTTATAAAAGAGGTGGAAAGCTTTTCAGCACTAGACCAACAAAATAAAGAGAAAAAGATGCACATTTGGTGTTTTTAGCATTTACCATCCTATCATCCTATTTTCAAGCATCTAGAGTACTTTTCAAAAGTTTGGGGCTTGTAAGTTTTTCATGTTTCTAAAATAACTCATATGTTCACCAAGGCTGCATTTATTTAATAAAAAAATAAAGTTCATCATTTAAAATGACATTTCTTAAATGCAATTTATTATTGTGATGTCAAAGATGAATTTTCAGCATCATTACTGATTCTTCGGTATCAAATACTCTAAGATATGATTAGGTGCTCCTTTCTTTCTAATATTAGTATTAACATATATTATTATTATAAAAACAAAGCTCATATATTTTTTTTAACAAAAACGGTTGTGGTGCTTAATAATTTTGTGGAAATGGTTGTGATACTTTTTTTCAGTATTCTTTGATAAACAGAAAGTTCAAAAGAACAGACCTTTTTTTGTAATATAATCTTATTATATTATAATCAATTTAATGCATCCTTGCTGAATAAAACTATTCATTTCTTTTTAGTCTTATGTCTTCTTGAGCACAGACCTTTGAATGATAGTGTAGCCTATATCACTTTTCTTTATCAACAGTTAACAATTATAACTTCATAACTAACATTCATAAATTCATAGTTTATTGATGACCAATACCAACTTTTTTTCCATTATGATTTTTTAAGCGACGTGTCAACAGTCGGGACTTAAAACAACATCATGACAGTGTTGATGTGAGCTTCTCACATGGACGAAGCACTAAACAATGGTCACGGCAACGTAAATTTGGATAACATTTTTTTTCTTTGTTTTAATTTTTTCAATCTAGTTTGTCCAATGATCACAGAGCCTGTAGCATTTGTTAAATAGGACTCAAATCACTTGCTGAAATTTAGGCTATAGTACCTTTCAGATGGCAATTCTCTGATAAAAACAATCCCTCACTATGATTTTGCCCTGCAATGAACCGCTAATGACTAAATTAGGCCTATAACTGCTGAGATTATTTAATGAAGCCTTAATTAATGCATGGCTCGGAATAATGTGATCGTCCATTAGAGCATCAGTCAATTCAGATTCAGCTTTCACCTCCATTTACTTTGGCAGCCTTGCCTGACATGCAAAAATGAGGAAGCTGGCACTGACGAAGGGACCTAGAAGGTTACTTAATGGTAAGTGCTGACTGTTTTTCCTCCCTTAAGTGTTTTGTCACTGCGGCGTGTGGCCCGTAGAGTTGGTATCCTTGTCCAACGTCGCCTGCTCTGCCGCAAGACCCCATGGCACTGTCACCCAGAAGCAGCAGCGTTAGCTAAACAATGCTCGGCGTCAGCACCTGTCGACTCTGCATAAAACGTCCCTCGATTGACGTTAACACTGAGGCGTGTTATATTTCTGCTGTTCCAGTGACAGGTTGTCTGCTCACAAGAGGAAGCTATGTTTATTGCCTCTGTTTCCTAACTCTTATATCTGACATCTGCTCCCCGCTCCGCAAACACAGCTGAGGATTAAAAGAGCAAATATCAGTCCGGGGAAATAACCTGATGGCTCAGTAAGTAGATGAATTCAGCCTGTGTGTGCGTGTGTGTGTGTGTGTGTGAGAGAGAGAGAGAGTCTGACAATTAAAATCACAGCTCATTGATTGAAGAAAGCACAGATGTGTCATCATCAGGACAAGATGTTTGAATAACGTGCTGTTGTAAAACAGATCCTTTATTCACAGTGGATTGTGGATTATGTTAGTGTTCAGAGACACACGGGGGCCCAACACCTAAACCTCTTACCCCAGGCGTGACGCAATAAAATGGCAAGTGATAAAAAAGCTATGCTAATCCTAGTTCCTGTTCCTGCTACTTTTCATTTCTGCAGCATTGTGATGGGAAGCCAAGTTCACACTGGATAATCATTGGGTGAAAATCAGCCATTAAAAGTTTGAAAATACCCTATTCTTTGAAAAGCATTTGGACAATATCAGCATACATTCTTAATATTTTGTAAATACTTTGCTTAAAAAAAAAAATGGAACACTGTCTGTAAGTTTTTTTTATTTTATTTTTTTGAAAGAAGTCTCCAATGCTCACAAAGGTTTTATAAAAATAAATCTCATTTAATCATAATATCATGAAATATTATTTCAATAACTGCATGTTTTATATTTGATTATTTTAAAGGTAACAGATTTCTGTAATGGCAAAGCTGAGTTTCTGCAGCCATTACTCTGCTATAGATATGTTTGTTGAACCTGTTTTTTTTATATATATATTTTATTTTTTAGGATTCCTTGATAAATATTTCAAAAGAATGGCATTGATTTATATATATATATATATATATATATAAATCAATCAATTTAATGCATCCTTGCTGAGTTAATTTTTTTCAAAATGTCTATTTAATAAAAAATTTAAAGTTTAATAATAAAAAAAATTAATAAAAAAATGGGCCATTACGTAATACAACAGAAAAACATTAAAAGTTACTTTAATGCATTTATAAGAAGAAATCAAGGATTTATGCCAATATTGTCCAAAAACATGGGCCATTTCAAAAATGTTGGTGAGCACAATAACATCAAACATGAGCCTTAGAGAATTTGATTGTGGCTGTTTGTATGACAAATCTCTCATGATAAAACATACAATGGAAGACGTCTGGATTTGATATGATGCGTCACACAGCTTTTACAATTTCAGTGTGAAGCACACAATTGCTAGAATCTTGATGCATCACGCCTGGTTATGTCACAGTGAGTGTTATTAATTAATTTTCTTATGTTGTGTGTGCACACTGGAGCTTTCCCAAATGTCAACACACACACAACATAAGAAAATGAATAACAATCACGGTGACATTTGGGAAAGCTCCAGTGCACATACTTCTGGAGTTATAGGCCCTGTTACCAATAGATTGATGCATGAAACATCGTTGACATGACAAATACACAATAACAGCACAATAAACACGTTAGAGTCCACGGGAAAAACACACACTCACAATTAGAGGACACATAGTGAAATGATCCCACAAACCCAAAAGAGTTAAGAATTTAGCCACACACACAAAAATATATAACTTTTTGACTTACACACTGGTCCAGCATGCAGTGAACATGCACATGAGAAAGAAAGAATGAAAGACAGGTGTAGAGAGAGATAGAGAAAGAGAGTATTGAGGACAGATAACAGAAAGCAAAGATAAAACAAAACATGGTGTGATTTCAGCATTGAAAATAACAGACATTGTGATGACATACAAATGGGGGTGTTCTGTAAAAGAAAAATACATGGCTAAAGCTGTCTAACAGCCAAACAATCTTTGCAATCAATGACAGATTGGCAAAGTTGTATGATGCAACCACATAGAAAAATGGATAACTATCATATACCACATACATATACATATACCACAAACAACACTTAAAAGGATAGTTCGGCCAAAAATGAAAAATCATTTACTCACATTCATGTCATTCCAAACCTGTATGAATTTCTTTTCTTCAGTGGAAGACAAAAGGAGACGGCAAAATGTCTTTTCCACATAATGGAAGTTCAACAATTATTGCTGAACTGTCGGCAATTTGAATGCACGTGAATGAGTTTTAGAAGCTATGGCAGAGAGCATGATTTATATTTGCGTGTGTTTCATGAACAAATCTATTGTATGACTTCAGATGATTTTTATGATGTTTATGCTACTTTTTTGAAGGTTGACAGCTTCTTTCACTTTCATTGTATAGACAAACAACAGCCAGAACATTCTGCAAAGTATCTCCTTCTGTGTTCCACAGAAGAAAGGTTTGGAACATAATGAGAGTGAGTAAATAATGACAGAAGTACAATTTTTTTTCAGTGAACCGTCCCCTTATTTACCGATAAAGGCTAAAGGACCCACTCTTACACATTCAGACACACTTACAGAGCATTATTACATCATAAGAACCTTAAAGAGTTTGTTGTTTATTTCTTTTTGCCTATCCTTTCTTAGGTTAGTTAGAACTCCTCCCTAAATGAGTTGTTTTGTTTGTTATTTTAGGCCTTGCTCTCCCCAGAGCCATTGATCCCCAGTAACCTATGTTAGTGGTCTGTTTTTGTAAATAAAATCCTTTATTTCATACATCATCTGGTGTCATCTTCACTCTGGGACAGAGAATTGAAGTGTGTGTTCACCGAAGTTCCTCCTTTTTTACATATAAAATGTTACGCTTTTTTCCTTTGTCACCTCCCCTCCTGACCCCTAGAGGGTAGAGGAACGTAACACCCAGGTAACAAAAGAAGTGATCTGACCACTGGAGGGCAAGAATGAGCTGGGTTGGGGTAAGAAATACCTTACCCTTCCTTCCATACTTTACCCCCTACTCATGTTCTTCTCTCTCTGTGTGTTGTCATTAAACTTACCTTCTTTTACAGGAATGGCTGGCTTCTTCTGCCGCAAGCCCAGGAGTATGAAGAAAAGCACCAGAGGGATGAAAATCTCAAATGCAAGAACCCACTGCAGAGATAAACAAACAGAAACAGGTTATGAAAGCCACATGGGCTTCAGTGGCTGGAGATTATGAACATTTATATTGCATGGTTGGTTGCAACCTCTTTGGTTGAGCATCTAAAGTGTTACAAAGTTCAACTAGAGATGGCCTGCTTAATTTTCTTTGGCCAGTGAAAGAGAGTTTCAGACCAGTTGATGGAAAAATGACTTGCCCTTTCTGGACACTTTTGCAAGTACACTGAAATCTGTACTTTAATTTAGCTTGAACAATCATTTATTGTGCGTTGGTTGTTGCAAATAGATGAAGTGTTGTTAAAGCTACACGATGTTGACCCTCCATCTTGAAAGTACATTAGCCAAAGAGGGACATACCCGTTAATTCAAGCTTCGCCTTTCGCGTTTATGTTTGAGTTAACACTCATGGACGAGGTCGAACTGGAAGCCATGTTAATCTTGGACTACATTGGCCACCGTAGGAGTTAAAACGAAATCGGAATTGAGAGGAACAGAAACTAATATTCAGTGGATGGTCATATACCTTTTCACCGCTAGATGGGTGTAAAAATCACACAGTGTAGCTTTAAAGAATTGCTAAAATTACTTATTGAAAGCATCAGTAAGAATATGCTAAAACAATGAGTTGCACCATATTCCATTGTCCACTGAATTTATGGTTACATTTGATCTGAATAATTTCCATCTTATTAAAAAAAATTCTTCTTGTAAAGATATAAAAATGCAAAATGTAAATTAATAAAAGAATTAAAAACAAAAACTTTCTGGAAGATCGTGTGACAATGAAGACTGAAATAAATAAATTACTTATACAAGCAGGAAAAAAATCTCATTGTTAAGGCTTGCCAACGGATTGAATCCAGTGTCAGGGATTGATCCGGTAAATACAGACCGGTGGCCTGGTCAATTGAAGAGTTTGCTTGACTTGCAATATTTGCTAGTGGGTTGGCTAACACACCTGCTAGAGCTTCCAAACAGCCCATTCCAAAGATTATTAAAAGAGGTGGAGGAGAAATGAAAGATATTGCGCACACACACACACACACACTTCACAGCAGGTGGTGGGAAGGAGATGTCAAACGCTTTCAGGCACATTGTTTAAAGTGTGCGTGTGCAAAATACAGCAGAAAAGCTGCATGTCTTAACATTTCCCCCTGCATTATTTCCTCTCTCTCTCTCTGCAGGAGTCTCATTTTTGGACAAATCTGAGCTGAAGTTAGTGAGAAATAAGCTGTTGGTTAAAGTGTAGACGGATTAGAAACTCACATATAGCTGAACTGAGATCAGCCTGTCATTGTTATTCCCACTCCAAATGCGTGAGGTGCCGTCTGTGCTTGACTAAGAGAGGCTGATCTCAGATCAGTGTCTAAGGGCATCCTGTCCCCGACCACAATGTGCCTTTCACTGCAGCACAGCATCACCACAACAACATTCAGTCCACATCCCGTCTTCTTGACAAGTGACAAGAGAAGGTGAAGAGGTTTTTCTCCCGTTGTTAGATGTTCTCACCATGAATCTCTGCCATTTCTGAAGGTCACAACAAACAAGAAGCTCCTTTTACATGCATCTCTCACAATACACAAAGGCGCATCTGACATGACACACAAAGCTTCGCTTACGAGACCCTCAGAGCTGAGCACGGGGGGTGTGCACACCAGCCAAAGAGAGCTTGTTTTCTTTTTGTTAGAAAGTCATGTGGCTCATAGAAGAGGCAAAGACAAACATTTGAGTTGAATGTCAACTCACAATGAGTTTTAAACTGCATGTTGGAGGTTTTTTCTACCATTTATAGATTTATAGCACTTCTCAGAAGCATTACACAGAATCGGCCTGTACTTTTATTTAACACATGCACACTTTTACCTATAAACGTCTATGCAATAGAGCCCGACCGATAAAGGATTTTGAAGGCCGTTACCGATACAAATATTTTGGGGTTTTAAAATCCGATATTCCGATATATCGGCCGATATTTTTTTTCATTAAATATTGTTGGATTTCACACACGTGTAAAAGAAAAGCTAACTTTTCTGCACAAGATACGTTTGATACGTTTTCTTTATGTCTAAATGTTCAATCCTCGCAAGTATAACTTACATCTTACAACGAAGGGACTTTAACTATAGATATGCTAGTTATAAATACAATAATCATTACTTTATTTAGGCAGAAAAAGTTCATTGTGGTTTCAAAGCTCATTAAAGTTAACGTTAGCGGTCTTCCACTGATGATAGTGGCATTAGCTAGCTTTGTGGTTAGCTAGTCTATGATGAGCCATAATTTAGCAATAGATAACATCATACTGTAAATTGTAAAACATACATTTTCAATATAACAGGCCAAGGAGAGATAATTGAAGCGTGTTTCATTCGTTTTTATTTTATTTTTAAAATATTCATTTATCGGCCATTATGACTGCCGATACCGATATTTTGGAAAATGCCTAATATCGGCCGATAATATCGGTCAGCCGATATATCGGTCTGGCTCTACTATGCAATAAACGTCTATTGTTGTTGGTCTAATTTTATCTAATCTTATTGTATAGCAGTTAGATACAATTCTCTAATTGAATGAGAGTAGAGTGCTGATATTCAGTGTCCAGTAGGATATTTAGAACATGTATGTTGTGTGTATGTATACATGTGTGTGTATACACACTATGCCCACCCACACACACAGTGCATCAGTGCAACAACACTTCTAGTTAAAAATACACACCCAGACACCATTATGCACTAGAACAGTCTAGTCAGTGTCTTTCAGTTGTCCACTCTTTATACTTTATCATCTAAAACACACTTTCCATTCACCCAATGATTGAATTACATCTTTGTGCCTCTGCCCAACGAGCACAGCATCCATCACCAACCGACAGGCAAATAACGCAGGCTAAAACACTTATCCTCCCATAACAATGCACGCTGAGAGATATGAGGTTTTCTGTCAAGTAAATTTGAGATAATGGAATTGCTTTTACTGTGCGAGAACTGAAGAACGTCTCATATACCTCCATATACACCTCTGAAAAATCCATCTTCTCTTTTCTCTGCCCGTCTCTCCCCAGACATCTCACATGAACGGAGCTCGCATAATCAGATAAAACTCACATGCACAAAACATCATTTAGCATTCATAATTACATTCTAACCAACCAACAAACGCAAACAGGCCCCACAGTCACCTGGGATCGAGACGCTGAGCGCTGTTCATGTTTATGCGAGCGGTGTTTTTGAAACGGGTCTGTTTTGTAATTATCATCTTGTCTGTGCGTGATTAGAAAGTCTGCGCGTTTCAGTGATTTTACCACACGTAAAAGTACAAGGGGGTCTTTATTGCTTAAAATGGAGGTAACAGCGCCAGTGTCCTAATAATTTGTTAAATCAATTATCAAAAATGATTGGAATAATTAGTGATAAGTATTATAGAGCAAATCAAACACTGTAGAAACATTTATAGATCATCCAATTAGAATTAGACTCTGAGCCATCCCAGTTTTTATATCTGTACCTGCTTGTAATGTAAGTGCAAGACTTGGGCGTTAGGCATCAAACTACTGTATTTAAAGGTGCTTTGCAAGACAAATGGGACAGTTAGAAGCCCAATATTAATCTGAACTGAACTAAAATGATGAGTAAGATTAATTAATGGCAAGTGTGTTGAATGTGCTTCATCTAAGAGGTGTAATGCAGTTACTCGTTCCTCGACTCTACACTTGTGCTCTAGGCAGCCAGGGTTTGAGGAATGGATCTGTGGTCATTCACACTGGATTGATTACCCATCTCCCCCTCTGTTAATACGCAACAGCTCCAGGCTATAGACATATTTCTCCCGAGACGCACTGGGACATTGCTGTACATTTCCATTCCAAGCTATACAGAAACAATTCCACCCAGGCAGCAACAAAAGCGATCTCCATACAACATGCAATGCTTTGTTTTTCATTTGAAAACCCAACTAGATGATGCATGCCGTGATATAATATTTCAGGCACTGAGCACAGATCATTCAAATTTATTTGAAAATAGAACCCATTTTAGTCAGTTTCCAAAAAAAGAAGAAAGCTGAAACATTAGTGGGTTTGCTCAACCTCAATACAACAGCACATTCAGAAGTGATTAATAAAGTACATTGTGTGCTAAAAGTTTAAACAGTTTTGACATTTTTAGCAAGTGTATCTTGTATTTTTAGTCAATAATAATGAGATTTGTACCACCAACTCCTTTGCAAAACATTTGCTGAAATTAGACACCCACTAGGGTTGCCAAACCTATTCACCAATGATTTTTCTTTTTGTTTGTGATTACTGGATAAGGATTAAAATCATTTTATGTGTGGGATCGAGTGGATTTCCATTTGTACGTCAGCTAGAAATCCTTGGAATTAATAGTTTAAAAGATTAGGCTTAATATGCAAATGTCTCCAAATAAATCTGTTCTAAAATGTCCTGAGGTTTGAAGGCTTTTACCCTCAGACTGATGTTATCTGGTGCTCACATTTTACTAAGCATTCATGAAGAAATATAACTAGCCAATGAAAAATATTTTAGAGCGAACCATAACCGAAAATAATCAAATAAAATTATATTTCCTAGGGATGCATGTACGTCGACCTTCATCTCCCTTCATTGTCAGCTGCTCATCTCCCATATTTTTACATTTAGATTAACATCTAATGCATTCTTAAAGTTGAAATTTTAAAACACTAATTTAATAAGACTGTTAAATAGAATCATTAGCAAATCTCAAAATTAATATTTATTTTCACACTGTACATTACAATGTTGCAAAGCCTAAATTCAATTGTAACATTTAAAATTGTTTTAGTTAAAAATGACAGATTTTAAATATATTTAGAAAAACGTATTTTAAAGTCACAATAAATTCTAAATTCTTGTTTTTATGGAATATTGCAGTATTATTATAAATGTAAATTAAATAAATGTTATGCATTTATCACATCATTGTTTTTCTTTTGCTTAATTCATTTTAATTCATGCAACCATCTAATCAATGCCCTATGGACAAAATCAAATCCATTCCTACATCTTTCATGTTGAAAAAGCGGTTTCACTCAGATATATCTTACAATATTGAAGAAAGACTATCACTTTGGTCTCATGGCATCTTTAAGACTGCAATTTATCAGTATAGCCCAGAATTCCTAATATTAGTTCTCTATGATAGAGGGTGAGAAAAAAAAAGAGAGGCACTGAATGGTTTCTCTCAAGGTCGATCTTCCTGACCCTGTGATCCTGCTCACCTCTCACACAGCAGTGCTTAAGGTATCACTCTGAAAAGACTCTCTTCTTCATCTACTATGACGTTACGCTCTATTCAGAGATCCTGTTTCTGTTACTCACAAAGGCAAGCCTGTGCTTCCCCTGTCTTTATTGAGCTAAGAGTCTTTGCTCAGCCATTTCTAGGCAAAATTTGTGACACCTCATTTTGACAAAGCCCCTTTGATTTGATTAATCTAACAAAGGTATAAATCCTACAGATATATTTGCTAAAAAAAGTTATATATATATATATATATATATATATATATATATACATATATAAATATATAAATAAAACAAAACCGTACGAATACTGCATATGTGAAAATCCACTGGCCCTATCTAGAGGCCAGTTACACAGATGGCAGCATTACAGAAAACGGCGCGTCTAATTTAAAGGTTAATTAACCTCTGTGTTCTTCCAGTTGCTAATTCATCTCAGTTTAATGACTGAGAGAGTCATTACAGATGAACCCCTTAACTATAAAAAGCTTCTGAAAGCATGCAGAAAAGAGGTGGAATGAGACAAGACATTTTACATGCATGTTTAAAAATGATATGTAATCTTCTCTCTGTGGGATCATTGTGCATGTGAATTAAATAGAGTGGGAGTCAAAATGAGAGAAAGAGAGATGTAGAGATTAAGAGAGGGAAAGAAAGAGCGAGAGAGTGGAGGAAGGGTTAAGCACAGGTCAGTGGTGGGTGGTGACTTTTATATTTATTGACTAGCTTTACAACATGCTTCCCGTATTTCAACACGAACATGAAGCAAGATAGCACACGTAATGCAAATAACAGATAAAATAATTTGATTTGCTGTCTTTCCTGAACAACTTTTTTGAAGGGATCTGCAAGCAGTTTCTATGTAGGTACACCTAACAATAAACCCATGTAATATGTAGCATTATATTTCTAGAAATACACCAAGAATGAGACATAACTAATAAGATCACACCAAATTCCACCCTCAAGAAACAATGAGTCCTAACCTAAACAAAATTAAAACGCAAATACCCTTGACACTCAGTGGAAACTGGTAAAAGTAATCCATAGCAAATCTCAAAATGAATGTATGCGTTTCATACGATGTTTTGATGCCTAAATTCTTATGTAGGATTTAAATAATCTACACATTTTATATCGCCATTTATTGGTATGGGCCAGAAATGTAATATTAGTGCATCTCTAATACTATGAAAAGTGATGTATATTTGAGAGAAACAGCTTCTCCAATCATTGTAGGGCAGGACATTTTAAACCACCGGGAAAATAAAATTCAGCAGCCATTCATAAATGCCCAGTGGGTTTTCATTGTACTAAAACAGGTGTCTGAGAAAGGGCAAAGAGAAACACAGAACTCGACTGTGCCACTTCCTTTCGGAGAAAAAGCGATAAGGGGCAAAGGACAGCATGTCAATCCTGTCATAAATTATGCACGGCCGAGAGAAGATGAATAAGCATTTACAGCTTATCGGAGCTCAAGGCCCGGAGCCTGCCGATGACACAGCTGCTGTAATCTACTGTAGACCTGATCAAACTCATAACCTATAAACACTCATCGACTCGACTCTTTCTCAGATTATAGCAGCTCCAGCTACAGCAGTTCCAGAAACAAAAGAGCATGTTTCTGTATCAAATGTTTTTATTTGTGGGCCTTAGAGTTAGGTAAATGTCAGGAGAAATTAAAATAAAACAAAAAGTATTTAGAAAAACAAGACAAAAATAGTTTCTCTAACTTCGATTAATTTTTTTTCCTATAAATCAAAGTTTGTCATATACAAGATGCATAGCATGTTGCAGGACTTTAACATGTAAGAAACATGTGACAATAAACCAGAAATAAGATACCAAAAATTCATTTACTGTATATAAACAGCCTGATTTTTTTACATTGAAAAAGATGCTTGAAACAGAAACAAGAAAGAAAATAGAAGACTGAAACAGTGAGAAAGAATAAGGGAGTAAAAGCTCCAGCTTCGTTTGGCGCAATCCAGTTTTTTTCTGTTTTAATTGGGAACAAACAAAAGCGGGGTTGTCAGCACTAAAGTAACAACATTTTTCATTAGTGTTGAAGTAACTCAGCTGTTCAATAAAGTGTATAATAGCTTTCCAGTAACAAGCCATTTTTTTCAGGAAGTAGTGGTTTAGTGATGCTACATTGCTGGTCATTACATCACAAAGCAAAAATGAGCTTAGGCAATAACTGAACACACTCTGAATCCAACTCATTTTAGCAAACTGGTTCCCTGGGACTGTTCATTTCAATAAACCACTTTAAAACGGCAATTCACTGATTCATTTGAGTAGCTCCAAGTCCCTGAACAGTATTCTTTACAACATTACACTCTTAAAGGGATAGTTCACCCAAAAAATGACAATTCTGACATTGTTTACTCCATGTTGTTCCAAACCTGAATGAAAAATGAATTATATTCTGATATATGCCTCAGTGTTTTTCTCAGTGTTGTCCATACAATAGAAATTTTGAAGTCAAAAATTCAAATCAAAGTAGCCTATCTTCTTTTGTGTTCCACAGAAGAAAGTAAGTCATACAGGTTTGGAAAGACCTGAGGATGGATTAATTGTGACAGGATTTATATTTTAGGGTGAACTATCCATAAATATATTCAATGTAGTTTAGTGTTACTGAACTACTTTTTCAAAAGAGTCGCCTGACTTCAGCACTTTGAATTTTAAGTGGCTTGTAACTTAGCAAGCAACAGTTTCAAAGTAGCGTCGAGCACTGCACACAAAGACATACAATATGGGGGAATCTCAAAGGATTCACAAATCCGTGAATCCTTATTCTGTCACCATTTTTCTATATAAGCAATTCTTAGTTCTTTTCTTTCTCCTTCAATTTAAGGCTTCATTTCTGCATAAAAAAAGTCTGCCCTAGTCTCTCCCACATGGCATTCTTGAGATTGCAGACAGTTTAAGGTCTCTCGTTGTCCCTAATCACATTCCTCCTCTTTCGCTGTCCTTCAACGCCACTGAGGATGGGAGATAATCCCTCTATCAGGCAGAACTTAAGATCGTCTCATGTAGAATAGGAGTCTCTTGGAGGGCAGAAGAGTTTTAAAAACTCCTTTCCCTCTAGTAAATAGAGCAGTTAGCATTTTTATTCTAACGGCTGTACGCTCCGCAGAGCATAGGCTGCACTGCGATAATGAGCGCAATCAAACAATCTGTCCTCACATGATTCCTTCACAATGCGAACAGAATTTTGGACGTGAGAGCAATTCACCATAACCTTATTTCCATATTGAAGCAAGTAGGTCAAAAGCAAAAATAATGTTGAAAACTCATTGAAACTCATTTTGAACCTATAAAAGCTGCTCTTTTTTGTGTATTTTTACATGACAACGAAGTACTAAATAGGAAAAAAGTTTTTTTCCATTCCTTTTTTCACGTACAGTCGACAACACTGTCAAAACGATCCACAAGGATCCACGATAACGACTAAAAAGCTGTATTATGCTGCCAGGCCAGTAGTTGGCGGTGTGACTTTGTAAAGAAACACTATGCAGTCGAGCTGGTAAAGCTAGTGGAAAAGCTCCATAAATGAAAAAAGTTTATTGGAGTAAATAAAAAAAAATACTATTTCAGTCTGCATTCAAGATGTAATGTTTAATTCAATGTTAATTCCATTTATTAGTAATTTTTGTGTGAAATTTACTAAAGTTACTTATATACTAAACCCTAGATGAGCATCTATTCACAAAAAATAACAATGTCCAAGACATCTCTGTGGGGCAGGCCACTGACTGCTGAAGACAGGTCGAAAAACTATTGTTCTTTGCCCATGGGATGTCAACCGCAATGTTCTGGTTTGTTTCTGTAACCTCTGTGCTGTTGACACATTTGTCCCTTAAGACTGTTTCCCACTCTAAGTACAAGGTGACAACAGTGGAGACAGCAGCTGTCATAGGCACAAATTAAACCACAGAAAGGTAAGCCTAATAAGAAGATTGCTATAAAAGATTCCTATTTTAAATAAATGCTGCTTTTTTAAACTTTCTATTTATCAAAGACTCCTAAAAAAAGGTTCTACAAAAATATTAATCAGCACAATGGGTTTCAACATTGATAATGATAAGATAGCAAGGCTGCTGACACAGTGGGCAGTACCATTGTGCTCCTGTTACACCGGCACCTAAATGACGCTCCCGAGAAAATGTATCATCTTACAACCAGGATACTGAGCGTGAATCGAAGATGAAAGCATCAGTTACAAACCGACCAAAAAAAGCTTTTTTTGGCTTGGTAATCTCCCTCCCTCATCCCATCTCTCTATCTCCTCTAATTCCATTCAGTGTGTTCACTTTGCATCTGGCTTGATTAAAGGGAAACTGCAGTCTTTCCCTCTGTTCTCTCTATCTCTAAGTGCTGGGCCGTGAAAAGGGAACATCTTGGCACATAAACACCCTCTGCAGAGAAAAGAACAGAAAAATTGATATTTCAGTCAGCAGTAGAGTGTGAGTGGGCCAGGAATATCATGATTCATTAGTTCAGTGTTTGATGCGTGATGCCTGTGAAGAATAACACAAGCCGAGAACAGTAGAATTCTTGAAAGTGTTAAGGTGGGAACACCTTAACACTTTCAAGCCTACCAGATCTGTTAAGGTTTTGATAAGACTGTAGTACTCTGTTTAAATGAAGTTACTTACCTGTTCCACTAAAATATACATATAAATTATTAGAGAAAATGTGAATAAAAATAACCGGTTACGTTAAGGAGCGAAAAGAAGTACATCTAATTTATTACACATTTTTGATTAAATATTGTTTAAATAAATATTTTTATTTTAATAGTTAATTTATTTTATTTAAATGTTAAAAATTGTGCAATGTGCATATACACTGCATTTTCTTTTATTGTTTTATATCATTCAAATGCACATATCAACCAAGTCATATCAGCAGTGGAACTAATTATTGAAAAGCCAACACAATCTCCTTAAAATTGCATATCTATTCCACAAGTTTTATTTATCGTGCCATATTATACGCTAACCAATGTTTTTTGGTGCATATGCTATGCACTGTAAACCCCTTGGGTATAGAAGTGCGGACTGCATGCATATTACACGCCATAAAGTGCGTATCATATGCATGCAAAACTAATTTTGGCGAATAAATGCCATGAGAAATCCAATTCGTGGTATAGGGGCATATCATAAAGTTTAAACAGCAAAAAATAATCAAAACAGTTAAGAAACAAACATCCATTTGATAGGTCAAAACTGTGACCAATTCTGCTTTCTCTCTAATAGAGTATTTATCTTATTGTCTCAGAGGTATTAGCAAGTTTGCATTGCAAATTAAGTTGAAAAGGAGCATTTATAATAGCTGAATATTTATGTTTTTTCAAAGTGGTAAATATTTCATAAAATGCTTTATATATGAGGACTAAATTAGCTCAGGCTGAGAGCAATTGCACCTCATTTCAATAAGAACACATGCTGTTATTCCTCATGAGGAGGGCGGGGAGGAAAGACATCGTGTGAAAGCAGGAAGAAGAAAGAGCAGTTGAGCTGTGGGAAAAGAGAAACTGAGAGCGAGTGAGTGAGGAGATCAGTTGAGTTCACACTCCCCACACTCTCCATTTCCACAAGTATTTTACACAAGAATGAGGAAATACTATTAGATCTTTAAATCATAGGTTGGGTAGTTCATGCGTCATGGAAAATGTATTCCTTTTTACTTTTAACTGCTGGATCACTAACTCCTGCTCACAGTCTATAACCTGGAATATAAAAGTTTAAAATCTAAATCAAATCTAAAATAGCTTGTGATTACATAAAGATAAAGCCAGTGGAAATATGGGCCGTGAGAAAATGTTTTTCTCAAAAACTATGTTGGTGATAAAAGTTATGATCCAGAACAAACCCGGTTCTCTCAGTCTTGCTCTCTTTGTCCCAATTTATGGCTCCCTGTCTGAGCTTGGTTTTACAAGGTGAACATTGCTGCAATAATTATCATTTAAGAGGGACCGTCCCTGACTCCGGACACATATTGTCATTCAATTAAGTAGGGCACACATTGAGGGGCTTAAGGGTCAGGCTTTTAAATGAAAGGATTGCCTCAACGAGTTCAGTACTCCAAGAAATCCAGTCTCAATTAATTGCATTTCCATCTCATCTCATGTCTCTCTTCACCTTCTGCCTATAACACACTCTTTCTAATAACCAATACCTCTATTTTCTCACTGGATCCTCTTTTAACACAGTGCCCCACCTGTCCTCATTACAGACTCTTCTCTCGCTCCAGCACTCACGTGTGTCAGTGCCGCAGTGGCAAAAGACATTCCCTCAATCAGCTCTCTATCTCCAACTCAAGTCCTGTTCCTCCTGAACGACTGACCATTACTACATACAGTACTTTCCTCCCTCATTCCCTTTCTCCTCCAGCTCATGTTTATTTCATCCAATTTTCCTCCAGTGCTGCGTTTCTCCCAGGAGCATGAAGATCTCAATAATTCAGCAGGCTGTCTGAGCTATGCTGGGCTAGCAGGACACCCATCACTGGACATGAGAAACTTTCAGTGCCCCACTTCCTCCATAAGCAGATAGATAATCATCAATTTCACTCCAAAGCACTGCTTTTTTACTGACGAGATCACTATGATATACACTGTCCATGAACATCGATGCCATTTTCAATGCTGCTTTTTCTTTATGAAACCGATGGATGAGTCACAAAGCTCCATTATTACACGAAATGTTAACATTCATGTCACACAATCATCCTACTGTAGCAAATGTTACTTCGCACATCAATTCAATGTGTCCCATGCATGTCTTCCACACAAACCATTTACATCTAAATCACATTAATTATCTTGTGCATGCATAAACAATAACTAGATTTGCAAATACCAGTCCTCGCAAACCAACAACAGAGCCATGCTAAAGTTTTAGGGAAGATTGTTGGCGTAGGTCATGCATAAATTCTCTTGATTTCTGTTAATAATATATATAACATGTATATCAGTGCCTTTGCAATGTACAAGTGCTCTGTGATTCTGTAAATGCAGGACAAAAGAGACCAATCACAATTTAGTAGGCAAACATGTATTTTTTTTTTAAATATTCCTGTAATAGCAAAACTGAATTTTCAGCAGCCATTACTTCAGTCTTTAATCAAAGGTAAGGTAATCAAATGTAAAAATTAGCACATACAAGTAAATAGCCAACATTGGGCAATGAAATAAATAAATTAAATAACAATCTTGAATAATATGGTACCAATATATTGTGTATGTCTATTCAATCTTACATTTCTTTAAAAAAAAAAGTTTAGTTAGAATGGAGTTGTGGGCAGTTTGTAGGCTGAATTAACTAGAAGTTTAGAGGAAACATTTTAATTAGTAAGAGAAATTAATATCTGTACAAGTAACTGTTGCCATATCACTGTACTATAACACATTCCATAATGTGATTACAATCCAATGGATCTCAAATACATACTGCTTTTCAATTAACTTCCTTTTAAAGTAATTGAATCATTTTTGTCCTACATATGAGATTAGTTTTCCACTGAAGAAAGCTTACTCTCAAAAGGGACTCACTATTGGAGTATAACTTTATTGCTTGCTGAATTAACAGTCTTTGCACACTTAATATTTCTCATGGATCTTCTACTTCATTTTCATTACAAAAATGGAGCCCTGCAGTTTGCCAAATTCAGATTAAATTTTGGCCAAACTAGTATCGGAGACCACTGATGTACTCTATTCTTACACAACACTGACAGAAAGTTAATACAACTAACGTTAAAAGAACACAGACTTTCTGTAATGCTATTCTGTAAATGGTATATTCACATTGTCTTATAATGTTTATGTTAATATATGTAGCACATAGGCTAAACATTATATTATTATTCCACAAATCTATGATGTAATATCATCATAGGACATCTGAGCCTTTTAAACAGCATTATAGCAGACGTTCTTAATGGAAAGAAATGTGCAATGCCCTCATCTCCACATTACCAAAGTGAATTTTTAATGATAAAATGGTAGAGTATCTGCATTTCTATTAGTGATATCACTGCATAAAACCAGCTCACAGAACACATTCTGTGACTCCATTAATGTACAGTCTGCATGTATAATTCAGACAGCTGGCATATCTAACTAACTCTCTCTCTTGATGACCGTCCAGTAATCAGACTGCTGTCCGTGTCTTGACTCTTTCTCGTTCTCGCTTTATCCATCTATCTTGTCTCTCTTTCTATCTCTGTATCCATAGTTACGCAGACAGTTTTGCCCATCCCTGCCTCAACCAATTGTTCAGGGATTGAAGCTTGTAGGAAGTAGGTCAGCCTGTGTTGCACTTGGCATAAGGTAAAGGCAGTCGAGGCATTAAAATACCAATTTTGGGTTAATATTCATCCATCCTTGTAGCAGGGACCGTAACACAGACTCAATGAAATGGGAATTGTTTTTATGATGGGGTAGAAGGTGGGGATATCGCTTTGTTAAAAAAAAACAAAAAACAGGAACAGTCACCCAGACTAGTGGGCGAAAGGGTTTAATCAGGGCTCCAGACTGTGACCAAAAGAGTCACAAATGTGGTATAAAACAATTGGAACGTCAATTTAAAATCTTATTGGCATTGCGCAACAAATAACAATGGTTTATGAACAATGATCCGATGATGAGTCTTAGAATAAGAAAAAGTCTCCATCTCAAAAGGTATCACTTTGAATCAATCGAACAACTGACTCGTTAATAAATAAACTGCTAATTATTTTTGGTCATGTCTAATTTGAAAATGAACAAAGTCGTTACTGTGATATGTTCATTACCGATTGTTTGTTCATATGACAATACATTTCTAAAGTTACACATTCTGAACTGAATTTATAATAAAGGGTTTTCTAAGTAAAAATAAAATACATAATTATCATTTTATATAGCAAAAGTAGAATAAGAATCATGACATTATCCAATTGGAAAGCAATTTTAAACATAATTAGAGAATCAAACAGCCAAGTTAAAGGGGACCTATTATGCAAAATTGACTTGTATTGTTTTGAACATACAACACTAAGCGGCAGCATTGGTTTTCAGCGTGAACAGGACAGAGCTTGAGGATTGAAGGTGTAAATAGATTTGACAAGAAATCTGAGGCACATTTAAACAGACTGCCAAAAGCTACAGAACTGAGAAGTAAATGGATCGCTACAATTCACAGAAACAACTGGATACAGGCATAAATGTCATGAAACACATCGACTCCAAACTTTAAACTGATAATCGTTTGTTTTACTGGCGTTCTCGCAGTATCCCCTTAAATCCAGTCGCGCAACAGCTCTTCTGCCACTCAGTCCAGCTGAGGTGTTGTGTTCAAGCAGGAAAGTGCATTAATGAATACCCTCTATGTGGTAAAAGTCCATCCATTCCATTTCTTATTTTAATCATAAGCGGTGTGGGGGGCAGCAGCTCATTTGCATTTAAAGATACATGCATCAAAACAGCATGTTTTTTCTTTCACTCAAAAAAGGGCATTTACAGCATGATATTATAAATGATCTGTGGGGTATTTTGAGCTGAAACTTCACAGACAAGTCTTGGGGACACCTGAGATGTATACTACATATTTTAAAAGGGGGACAATAGGTCCTTTAAGAATACTCTATGCCTGCTCCAAATTCAGTGTAAAGACAAAATTATCCCTACTCAGCCCCTAGTATCACAGTATAGCTGTTGTGTGTAGAATTAAGACACTTCAGAAGCACTTCTGTGGCACTTTTGCAATGTAAATTTTACAATAGTGATAAAAAAAAGCATTCTAATTTTGATTTGGTTCACTCAAAAAAACACACAAGTAAATGGACACTTTTCACTTTTTTTGTCTAATTTGAGCGATTCTCTAATTTGGCAGTTTAGTCCTAGTTTTAGGAGCCAGAGATTCCCTGGTCATTAGTCTGGAGCCCTATTTCGCTTGATCAAATATTGTGATTGGGTTATATAGAAACAGAGTGGGATCCAGAGACAGCGGAGACAAACAATACAAGCTGTCAATTAGCAGGGATTTTATGGAACATAAATGCATCCTCATCATCAAATCAACATAACATATCAGTCTTAGAGTGCAAACATTAAGATAATTGTCCTAGATAAAACTGTTGGCCACCAACTGCGTCCCCATCAACTTCCTTTTCTGTAATCAATACAGATTGCCCAGTAAAACATTACATCAAGTCTAAATCATAAAAACATCATCCATACCATACATCTTTTATATGAGTCTTTGACAAACACACCTGCACTCCACCACTATTAAACCACAAACACTCTTGACAAAGAGCTGTCATCACTGACAGTGGTGTATAACCAGTAAAGTCAGGCAGCCAGCAGAGAGCTGAACTCACTGGACCTTATTCATTTAGCATCCACAGGACAGAGGAGGCTGAACCTTTTGCTGACTAACCACTTCCCAGGGCCCCATCAATCTACAAAGCCTTCAAACTCCCCCTGAAGTGAACCTATGTGATCAAACCAACCCAGTGACGTATCTGTTTCTATTCTTACTGGGGCGATCCTTACCTCCAGGGAGCCTGACGTCTGCTGAAAACGTGAGCGATTGTAAAATGCTACTGCTTCTAAAAATAACAATGGAGCAGCAAGGCTCATATAGATAGGAACAATGCTTAGTAATTCAATATCTTCTCGAGGTCAAAAAGCTACTCAAAGTAGTGTTGCTAATTTACTATTTGGGTGTTAGGGCAAGGCTCTTGAGCATCCACTTTTATACCAGATTTGGTTAGACTTAGACAGTTACGGAAAGCTGATAATGACAAGCACTCTTAAAATCCTGCTACATTTACTCGTACAATAAAATTGGCATGCCCTTTATATAAATATTTTTGATTGTTTTCACTCCCAGAAACTCCCAGTTGTGAGCCAGTTTGCTCTAAGACAGCCCATAATACTAGTATTTAATATTCAAAATGTTACATGTAAATGTTGTGTTGTCAATATTATAGTTCATTATGTATAATTTAGGTGCAGTGGAAAAACAATAATTGAAAATTATTATATTTAATTAGATGTGAAAATCATAAATATCAAATTTTCAAGTTTGTTTCAGACTTTTGGATTCCACTGTATACTAAAAATTGCTTTTTGCTCTGCAGCAGCTAAAGGCAAAGAATGCTATTAGTAATAATACTCATTAAATTTGGGTATTTACATTAAGGTTTTCTATTGCAACTGGGCATAGATTCAGATTTTTTTTTTATTTCGTAGCATTGCATTTACCTATACCATGAGGACATACAAAGGTTACTCTGCTCCTTTAATACAAACTTATTCAAATTAGCCCTCTGGAGATAAAAATTACACAACTGCTGCATGATAACTAGCAGTAGCACGAACGTTTTCATTCAGGGCTGGATGGTGAACAGCACTGTAGTCCTGGCTTGAAGCACCAGGAAGGACCATGTTTCCTGGTAGTTTAAAGCCAGTGACATGTCATAAGGCAGACATTTTGCATATTGCATGTTTATTTAATGCACCTGAACGTTTGAATTTCATATGGTTCAGTACACTCTGGGGATATAATGGTTATTTTCTCAACATCAGCAGCTGGTAACAAACAATCACCCTGCAAACAGGTTGCTTGAGATGTGTGGTCAGTCAAACTAACGTTGTTCAGACAGCAACCTGTTAGTTTCCTAAACAACCTGTTAGTAGGTCGACTGTCACCACAACTTCCTTTAAGCTATTTGGTTCCGTCTACGTTGTTTCAGCAGATTTAGAAAATTGGTAAATATTTAGAAGGCAGATCGTGTTGAGCAGTAGAATAAAGTCATTTGAGAAATATTGTATTTGCGTGTAGACTGTTTATGCAATAGGCTACGTCAATCCGTACTGACACCTGCTCGTGCATCTCTAGCGATGTTTAAACAAAAAACACCAAGGCCTAAATAAAATAATAATACTTAAATATGAACAGTCTCACCGGTCCCCTCCGCTTTAAAGTCACGTTCTTCCACAGGAGAAGGTGTAGCTGGTGTAGAAATCCCATTTTCGATGAGTTGGAGAATGAAGTCGCAAATTATAATGTATTCATCACAGTGGTGTTGTTGTTGTTGATGTTTTAAGATTCCGCTTTATATGCATTTTGTCCTCCCCGGCGAGTGACAAAGCCAAACATCCTGAAATATCAGGGCTGGGTTTGTGAACAGCTCTTTTGGTAGCAGGCAGCAGATATAGATATTCGCATCTCATTAAGCAGTGGGCGGATACCCCTCAGCTTTAGCCAAACGTAGCGAGCGAACCTTTCTTATTGCTATAGTACATTGAGCTCTTCATTGAGCGCGCGACCGACGTGTGAAGTAGTTGAGATGTGATTTTATGGTAATCTAGCGGCTGCCTCAGCTGGATTACTGATGCGCGGCTGAATCCTCATCATTCTGCGACGCTGGGCTATTTATAGTAACTCCATTGATGTGAGAACATTTTAATCTCCTCATCTTTAGCTTTACTTCTGGGACTGAGGTAAATCCCTCCTGGATGGACAGACTTATCCGAGATCACATTTTTTTTTTTGTGGCTGTCGTGGATTGTGATCTTTGTTCAGGGTTCTTCTGTGTGTTATTATACTGAGTTACCCTTGAAAAGAGTTTTGAGAGTGAGAAAGCGAATGGCACCCTCTGCAGCATGGCACTGGTTTCAACAGTAGGCTCAGCCTGTTGGAAATAAATAGCACGACTACAGTTCCTGCAGGCATCACGATTTATACAGAAAAAAAAATGACAGCCTAATAATTATGTTCCAACAACCATTAGACACGCATAAAGGCCATGTTCTGGGGCAACTCTGTGGGAGACCATTAACTGGGGGATTGTAATATTACCAAAGGCAATAGTAAGCAAATAGTTTTCTTTTAACAAATCATTTGAAGGAGTCATTCTCTTTAACTTCAACGTTCTTACCCATAGACACAATACAGCCTACTACTCTTAGCCTATGTCTGCCTTTTAAAGGCCTATGGGATTAGAATTCTGTTCGGAAACCGAAATGTGACTGGAAAACGGTTCAGGGAATGGCGCTCCCTGTCCCTTCTGCATTCATATCAGCTGGTCTGTTGTTAAACTTTCTAGGCATATAGGTGAACTAGACGGTCGGTGGCATAGGGCATAGATATCATATAGAGACTAGATGCCCTATTGGCTGCTGGGCACCGAGAAATCCGTCCGCCATCTTGAACCGGCCGATTCCAATAGTGTTGTACCTGCCAAAGAGATTGTACTGAACGGAAATGATGACCGGTTTAAGATGGTGGCCCCACGGTTTCACCGTGTCAATAGGCAGTAGTGGTCGATAGGCCGTCTTTCTTTATATGATGTCTATGGCATGGGGGCCACCAGCTTGAGGGGCTTACATCTCTAAGGCCTATTTCTCATGACAAATAACAGAGCTAAATATCCAGTGAGTGTGGGTTAGAGAGCAGGTTGTGGTTCCTCCTCTCTAGCATCAGCCTACACGAAAACAGGCTCGCATCAGCCCACAAGAAGAAAAAGAAAAATCCACCCACAGTTTTTTTCCCCTATATGACAACAACGTCACAAATAATTTAAATGGCCAACTCACAAAAAAACAATAAATCTTTAAGAACCCAAAACCATGGCATCCACTAAACTGACATCAATTCTTTCAAATCTAATAGGAACATATACAGTTAATCTATAAAATATTACACTTTAAGAAAAAATCAAATGTCGAATGTTCTTAAATACAGGGAAAACACAAACGGTTGTAAAAATCAACAGAAGATTAATAGAACATATCGGGCCATGTTTTGTGAATAACATTATATAAATTACTTATTTCCACACAAAATAATTACTGATCACATTCTTTGCCAAACAAGGGCAGATTCTAAAAATATCTTGGAATTTGAGAGTTATTATAGGATTAAAAAAAATAGATATAACTTGCACATCAAATGTGATTTGTCTTGCAGTGGAATCAACCAAAGCATTTCAGATGGACAACAGCTCAATCCATACTAAATGTTCATTATAGATTAAAAAATGTTTCCTTAAACCCCTTATATTAAAATCATCTCAGTAATTTCGGTGAAACATTATCTGTATCACATATGTACAGTGCTATAAGTTGTAGTTTTGTATAATATTACAGAGACATCTTGACTCCTCTGAGCCAAAGTAGGTGTGGCTTTTACACATGTGCAGGGTGAATCTTTGCACCACATGTGTCATGTGTCCAAAATTCTGCGTTGTGAGTTTGCCCACAGGCGGGGCAGGGCCGGATACACAGTTTCACTTTATATGTCATTCGCCCACAAACCAGTGGCACTCTGCTTTTAATTGCTTACTGGTCCTGGACTCTCAAGCCAAGGCAAGTACATTATTTAATTTAGAAAATAAAATTACAAAAAGAAATAGATTTTTTATATGTAAATGATTTACCTTTATTGCGAACATAATAGAAAAAAATAAATACCGGTACATTATTTTGCTATTAAAATGGCAATGCATAGTGTATTGATTCTAACCTGCTTTAATATTAGTGCAGTTTTAAAAAATAAAAAAACCTATCCAAAGTTGATACTGAAACCATGCAAAGTGATGATTAAGTGTTCCTATGTGTTCACGCCACATCAGGTTTAGTCACTACTTTCAAAAGAAAGTGAAGAGACTAACTTGATTTGATGCTGTCTGATATCTTTAACCACCTCACTTCTTTGTCTTCACAGTAGTTGTGCCATGCAATTATTGAAAAAATATAACCACATCCTCTATTGTCTGTTTGGCTTTGTGCTGCTCTACATTTTTTTATCCTGGAGTATAAACAGTCTACTCTTGAGTCAGATTGAGACCAGCGGACCAAAAATTCTCGAGCATAACATCACCATCCTCCTGTGGCACTGGCCTTTCGGAGTTCACTACAGAGTGGGGAGAGGTGTCTGTATGGATAAATATGAAATCCCTAGATGCTTTCTGGAGGATAACCAATCCAACTTCACTCAAGCAGATGTTGTAGTGTTCCACTACCATGAGCTCTGGACTGGTCACTCCAAACTTCCTCTCCACCTTACACGTCCACCTATGCAGAAGTGGCTTTGGTTATCGCTGGAACCTCCCATAAACAACCACGACCTTAGCAACTACAACGGCTTGTTCAACTGGACGATGAGTTATCGCCGTGATGCCGACATCTTCATGCCGTACGGAGAACTCGTTTCTAAAAGGACTAATGCCACGTACGTCATTCCGAAGAAAAGCGACTGCCTAGTTTGCTGGGTGGTCAGCAAATACAAAGCCAATCAGAGTCGCTCTCTAGTTTTCCAGCAGCTGAAGAAACACATTCCGTCAAATCTGATCGAAGTATACGGTCAGTGGTCCAAGCGGCCGCTCTCAAAAGAAAAGCTGCTTTCCACGATATCTCGATGTTACTTCTACCTTGCCTTTGAAAACTCAATATCTACAGACTATATTTCGGAGAAGCTGTGGCAGAACTCCCTTCTGGCAGGGAGTGTGCCGGTAGTGCTCGGCCCACCCAGGAACATTTATGAACTATCAATTCCGCCGGAATCATTCATCCATGTAAATGACTTCAGCAGCGTTAAGGCGCTGGCTACTTTCTTAAGTCAAGTGGCCGCTGATAAAGAGCGTTATGAATCTTATTTTAGATGGCACCATTACTATGATGTTAGATTGTACACAGACTGGAGAGAGAGACTCTGTCATATTTGCAAGCATTATGACCAGCTCTCTAAGCATAAAAAAGTGTACAGTGACCTGTATAGCTGGGTCAACAGTTAACCCTTACCCTCTACCATCTATTTTTTAAGTGTTTGAAGGAATATTAAATAAATATATAATAGAGAAGTAAAATAATATATATAATAACTTCATGTTTGACTGTGTACCCATTCATTTGACCCAGTTTTCTATTGCCTTATTGTTTGATTCCTATTACCTGTTGTTATGTTTATCAATTCCCTCGTTAGCTGTCTCGTTACTTTAGTCCCTTTTTGTATTTAAACCCTGTGTTTGGTTCTGTTCAGTTCTGTCAGTTCTACGGTGCCTATATGGTTAGGTTGTTCTGTTCATGTTTATCTTCCCTGAGTTATGTGTAAATAAATATTACTTGCGTTTAGAATCAGATCCTGCATCCATCCTTCATTGCAACTAACTGTGACAATTACACTGTAACAATGACACCTTAAAATAATGTGTAACCAAATAAAACATTCAAAATAAAATAAACTCCATACCAAGAGATGATGCCTCTATTATGTAATCTTGTTATGATAAAATATGTTTGAAGCAATAATAAATAATGAATATTATAATACACATTTTTAATAACTATACAATAATAAATACTAGGGCTGTCAAACGATTTATCGCGATTAATCGCATCCAAAATGAAAGTTTGTTTTTACATAATATATGTGGGTGTACAGTGTATAATTATTTTGTATATATATATACACACATGCATGTATATTTAAGAAAAAATATTGTTTATTTATATATATATATATATATATAAAATATTTATATTTATATATAATATAAATTATATAAATCTATATACAGTATAAACATGAAAATATTTCTTAAATATATACAAGCATTTTTGTGTATTTATATATATAAAATGATTATACACAGTGCACCCACATATATTATGTAAACACAAACTATTATTTTGGATGCGATTAATCGCGATTAATCGTTTGACAGCCCTAATAAATACATTTTATTTACTTAAAAAATACTGCATATAGGAGGAATAGGCTTATAAAGACTTTAAACATTCAAACCAAGACTCAAAGGAAGCCTTTCTTTTAAAAGCATAGATTTAAATAAGTTTTCTTTGCTGATCACATTTTATCTTTGAAAGTACTGTCAAATGTACTTGAAACCTGTCCAGGGACTTCAATAAGTGCTATAGTAAAATATAATATTGATTGATTCCAGTGTTACTTTATTAATATATAAACAATCACATCTACTTTCAAGATCGAATGTCATCGTGTTACAGTTGGCGCATCGTGTTACAGTTAGAGTTGTTGGCGCATAGTGTGTCGGAACACCCTTCCGATGTGATGTTGTTATCAAGTTGTCGGCAAGTTCTCTTAAAGTTTTTCAATGCAATTTCAAAGCATCTATGCATGCTAAATAATATATTTTTTAAATTAAGGTCTTTTTTAAAATTACTTATTAGCAAGATTTCTTAGGAGCTGACTTTAATCAAAGCAAACTAAATCTTGACTTATAATGCCCTGGTAAACAATTATTGTGAGACCGCCACGCCCGAAAGAATTCTGCCCACGGAGAAATAAAATGAGTCAGAAAGAAGCATGGTAGCTCACTCTTGCATCCGTAGGGTGTTGGTTGTGTATGCCACACACACACACACACACACACACAAACACACATTAACTATTACAACAAGCCGGAGGATTTGGGGTTCTATGAGTCCTTGCAAGATCTCAGTTTCTTAAGTGTCTCAGAGGTTATCAATCTCAGACTCAACACTTCCAATGTTGTTTTTAAAAGCTGACATTTTAAGGGGGAGTTGTGGCCTAATAGTTAGAAAGTCAGACTGGTAACCCAAAGGTTGTGGGTCAGATTCTCAATACCCTCTGGAAATGAGGTTCCCGTAAGCAAGGCACCTAACCCCCAATCGCTCCCCAGGCGCCACAACAAAAAATGGCTGCAAACTGCTCCGAGTGTGTGTCTATGGATTGCAGTGTGTGTACACTACTCACTACTCCTAATCTGTGTGCACTAACTTGAATGAGTTAAATGCAAGGGACCAATTCAGAGTATGGGCTAACATACTTGGCCTTCGAATGTCAATTTCACTTTAAAATCTTCACCACTGATTGCTGATTTGCACCACCATTTTTTTGCTGTTTTGTAGTCATAAGAGACCACAACAGACCAATTCTGATTTTTCAATATTACGGTGCACAGAAACACTAAGCTTGTGTTCAGTGAAATTGCTCTAGTAGTCCAGATAAGAAATCAAAGATGCAACACCTTCACAACACATCAGATCAGTTCAGGAGGAGAAGATTAAATTGATTTTATGCTTTCTGAAATCTGTGATCAAATCACATCTTTGTCTTCGCAGCTTTAGGTGCTCTTCTAAGCATAACTCAAAGGAAGTAAGATCTCAACTTTTGACATGTTTTAATTTGGACTGATATAAATCAAGATGAAAACCACCTCGAAGTATCTTTCATCTTAGTGTGTTGGTTTGACAATCCTGATCACAAAACCTATGACAGTAACTTTACAGAGCAAGTTTGTCATGACCAATGTAATGCGACTGATGTCTTAAGGTCGGAAAAAGCTCACAGAGGACAAAATCTCACATCCTCTTTAACAACTAGACATCTTAAACTGGCTGTTTCTGTGGTTTCCTTTTATGCATCTAGAAACAAAGGAAAGTTTCAACTGAATCTTTTTGACAGGTAGAAATCCTTGTATAGAATCTGTATTCATTTTGTAAGATTTTTTTTAATGAAAATTCAAGAAATTACAAGAGTTAAGTTTAAAAACCCATCATTTTATTCTGTAAATTTTAGTGGTGGATCACTTTGTGATCAGTAAACTGTTAACTTAATCTATCACAGGCTCATGTTTTAGAAGTATCAAAGATCTGTTCTTTCTCAACGTTTTTAACGTTTTTATGTTTCATTTCCTCTATAATTTGTTGCATTTAAGTAGCATTCCATTATAACACACTAAATTAAACATTGATCTACTGATTGTCATTGAATGCACCATTAAAATTATTTCAAAATGCTTTACTCATATTGATAAATCACCTTTTTCTCTGAATATTACAGTCAGAAATAGTAATGAGTTTACAAGCGAAGGTAGCTGTAGAAAAAGTTTCCCCTCCCCACAGCGAGTCAGGCTTCTACAGCCGTTACTTGCTCATCCCCCAAAAAGGATGGCGGCCTAGACCTCAGACATCTAAACCGTGCCCTTATAAAATGGCCATTCAAAATACTAACATTGAAACAAATAATCATGAAAATACGAGAGTTGCGCGCAGAATGAATTCTCAAACTGTGTTCGAAATCGGCCATATCCCTACCTACATTACACCACTCCACTAATATAGCACACTTTAACGAGTGCATGAAAACGAGTGAGGTGCGCATTCGGAAGGGCTGCCGCATTTGCATTGTTTGTGCTTGCTGTTTAATTGAAACTGGCAGCTCCAGAAGCCCTGTGGCCCTAATACATTTTTTATCCTATGTATAACTATGTCATGGAAACTGTATTAACATTGTAATCATTACCATAATTAAACAATTAAATAATCAATTAAAAAAAGGAATTGTATCCTGTATGATAAAAATTCTTGTACCTGTATGATAGAAATAAAAACGACCTGCGTGGTTTGAAAAGTGGAGAGCTGCGGCGCCATCTCCTGGCGAGACGCGGGAGTTCATTCAGCGCGCGACTGGACTCTCACAGTGCATTCTATAGCCTTTGAGCGCATAGACCATAGACTGTAGGCATAGACATGATAAAAAAAAATAGAGGAAAAAGTGGGTCTACAACTAGGAATTCAATTTTGTTATTGACATAATGTCTGACAAATTTCTTTCATTTAATTTGAAAAGGCTGCATATGTACACAATGCATGTTAAAATGTGATTTTGATTTTAAGACAATGGTAGTTCAAATTCTAAATGTGTTGCATAAATCATTACAGAGATATTTATTTACATGAAACAACATCACTGCTGTAGCCTATTCGTTATCGTATAGTTTAACGATTCATTGTGTTATATGGAATTGTCAATACAGAGCTGGTTTTGTTTAGTATTCCTTTACATAAAAACAGATAATTTATAAACTAAGTTGATACATTGACTGTAGTTGACTTGACACACACACACAACAAACTATCGAATCTATCACGATTAATGAACCCACAAATCGACTGTGCAGGTTCCATTATCTTTCCTGTATTCAGTTATGTTGCCGGTTATCGATTACTTACGCCTACAATGAGCGACAATGGCTGACGGCAAGGATGAAACACTAGCAGCTTCCAAAACAGAGGTATTTTACAACTATCGGGAAAGGATTACTTGTTCACCCGAGGAAGAGGCGCAATTAGAGAGACAGCATTTTTGGAATGTCATGAACGCGTTTAAATACTACAGGTAAACATTGCTGGTGCATGCAAGTCCCATCTGCTCAACACCAACATAAGATGGGCCACTGATATTTGAGCCATTTTTTGTATTCTCCTTATACAATTTTAATTTGAAATCTATCTATCTATCTATCTATCTATCTATCTATCTATCTATCTATCTATCTATCTATCTATCTATCTATCTATCTATCTATCTATCTATCTATCTATCATCTATCTATCTATCTATCTATCTATCTATCTATCTATCTATCTATCTATCTATCATATCAGATTCAGATAGCTTCATTGACATTCATTAGCTTCATTAAAAAGAGAGATTTTTTTTCTTTTTTTCACATTTCACACAACCTTCTCACATCATCATTTCAATCAAGACACTCAAAAACAAAAAAACCATCTCACATCAATCAAGACACTCAAAAACAGAAAACAAAAAAACACAGCATATAAAAATAATAATTAATAGATGTACAAACATAATAACTACACAACATCATCAGATACGTCAGATAGCTTCATTGGAATGGTTAAATGAATCTTTGCATTGACAAAGCATTGATAACATGATACAATAATAATAAAAATAATAAAAGACACATTTTCATTCAAAAAAACATATATATTTTTTAATATGGAGGTGTGTAGGGCCAAATAGCATTCCAGTTAACTTGGTTGGGCTTTTTTGTCTGTCCATTGTTGTAGGTATTTTTCTTTTTGTGTTTTAATTATTAGTTTAATATGTTATGTTTTTATTGTCAGTTTGTGACGTCAGCTATAAGACCAAGCCTTAGACAGATAGTCTCTCTCTCTCTCTCTCTCTCTCTCTATATATATATATATATATTTTTTTTTCTTCTCCCTCTAAATTATTTTGTCCTCTGTCCATATATATTGTGTCTCCCACTGTGTTCAGAATTCATGTTCACGAACGAGTGAATCGAGCCGAGCGGCAGTTCCGATGCCTTCCAGATCACCACCAGCAACTTTTGACAAACTTCTTGCCCAATCTGAGCAAGATCCGCTACTGTATTGACCGAAACCAGGAGGTGATGCAGGCCATAGTGAACAACTGCCTAGATATGTTTGAGAACATGGAATATGGACAGGATGTAGGTGCCAATCAGTAGGTCTTACAATTAATAATGTTGTATTTTTTCATTTGGTTGTTGTGATCACAGAATTGTGTTTTTTATTATCCTGTTTAGTAGTAAGTCAATTAATCTAATAGTTTTCCTGCTTTTCAAAGAGTGACCCAAGAAAAGTACGGCCTTCTTCAACTTTTGACATGGACAAGCTGAAGTCAACCATAAAGCAGTTTGTCCGTGACTGGAGTGCAGCAGGAAAGGCTGAAAGGGACAGCTGCTACAAACCTATTATAGAGGAGATCCAGAGACTATTTCCTCCAGACCAGTGGTAAATATACATTGATATCATTCTGTAGTTAAGTATATGGTCTACTGTTGAAGTATAAGGTGCATGCAGTATATATATATTTACACTACCTAAAAAGTTTGGGTCAGTAAGATTTTTGGAAACAGTAAAATTGTGAAATAATATTACAATTTAAAATAACAATTTTATAAATTTTTGTCATAAATTTTCAGTATCATTTCTCCAGTCTTCAGTGTCACATGATACTTTAGAAATCATTCTAATATACTGATTTGGTGTTCAATAGATATTTCTTATTATTATCAGTGTGTTATCAAGCTTGATATAGAAATCTTTTGTACTTTTGATCAAGTTACCTTTGCTGCATAAAAATATTGACCCAAACTCTTGGAAAAATGTATTCTTTTTAGAAAAATGTCTACTGATTAAATAAATTTACCTTTCTTATGTTTTGTCAAATGGGCTCAACTTATAATTTGGAAAGAAGTTTTGAGTTATATTTCTCTCTACAGTGATTTGTCCCAGGTAAGAGTGCTAGTGCCCGGGTCTGGTCTAGGTCGACTTGCATGGGAAATTGCTCATCTGGGCTATTCGTGCCAAGGCAACGAGTGGAGTTTCTTCATGCTCTTCTCCTCTAATTTTGTTCTGAATAGGTACAACACACTAAAATCTTCACAATTTAAGTAGTACCATTCACATAAATATAGCTAATTTTATGTGTTATATTTATTATATTTCTCTCTTGGTCTTAACAATATGTTGTAATAATACCCTGTTGGGGTACGCCCTCTTTTTATTATTAGTGACATGTTAAGTTGTGTAATTTAGAGGGTTTGGTTGAACTTCTTTGAGTTCTAGGACAGCAGATTTGAATCGAGCATTGATATAACATCTGTAGTAAGGAGGAAACTAACTGATATGATTTGTCTCTCAGGTGTGATGAGGAGAATGCTTTGACTCTGTATCCCTGGATTCACCAGTTCAGTAATAACAAAATGTCCTCAGACCAAACAAGACCTGTGTCCTTTCCTGATGTCAATCCACAGAGTCTTCCAGCAGACTCTGACTTCTCTATGGTCGCTGGAGACTTCCAAGAAGTATACAGTGACCCTGGTGAGTTTTTTATTTTCATTTTTTTATAAACATCAACCTAATTGTAAATCGCACTTAAATGGAGACAGAATTTTAAGTTGCATCTCCCATACAGAAATGTGGGATTGTGTTGCTACTTGCTTCTTCATTGACACTGCCCACAATGTTCTTGATTACATTGAAACCATCTGGAATATTCTAAAACCTGGTGGCGTCTGGATAAATTTGGGTAAGTAAAATTCTGTATAATCTTAATCATTCACAGTCAAATGTTATCATGTGTGGTTGAAAGATTTCTTTGTATTTGTTCTCAAAGGTCCACTACTTTACCACTATGAGAATATGGCTAATGAATTGTCCATTGAGCTGAGCTATGAGGACATAAAGGCTGTCATTTTAAAATATGGATTTGTCCTAGAGGTAAACAGTTAATTAGCAACTGTTTAAATTATTATTAACAATAATGCTGTAATAAACTGTTACTGTATTTCTTTTCACAGTTGGAGAGAGAGTCTGTGGCCAGCACATACACAGAGAACGATCGCTCCATGCTCAAATACCTTTACGACTGTGTCTTTTTTATTGTACGGAAACCTGCAGAACAGTTGATGAATGGAGATGAGACACCTAAAGATGGCAAGATTGAGGATTCTTTACAGACTCGAAACTCAACGTGACGTTTAGAAGGCTGAACTTCTGGCTGAATTCACAGACAAATGGCCCAAATAATAAACTGAGGATTTTAATCATGAATGTCAGCATTATATTCCTGGTAATAATAAAATAAGACTGGAGCTTTATCATGTACTGAATAATTTCAGACATTTACCAAAAATGTCATGTTTTGCTGCATTGCTTTGCATTCATATTCCTCAGGTTCTTCTTCACATCTTACAAATGCCAATTGTCACTCCACACATACATTTCAGTGTTTTTCTTGCAGTTGATTACACTACCACAGTTGTCCTGTCCAAAATCGTATTCACAGAGCCTACTTTGTATCTTGACTAGTGCAGTCACTCCAGTCTCTCTGAGGAAACCTGCTGGCCATTAAAATTGTATTTGTTGGTAGCACTAAAATAAAGTTGTTTTAAACTTAACATATTTTCATGATCTTGTACATATTGTAATAAAACTGTTTTACAATTAAGAAAATTTGGAATATTGTTGCATATACAAAGACTGTATGTAAGCATTTAAGACTGTTTATTGTTCACCACACAAACTTCACATTAGTTATTAGGAAGTTAGTTAATGTGTTAAAACATTATAGTTTATATTATTCACAACCGTCTAGATTTTTACTATTTAATAAGAAAAACGATGTTATTGTTGTTCGACCTCTCTGGCCACAGAGGGCGCTGTATTCAAACATGCGGTTCAACTTCAGTTACGACACAACTGTCGTAAATGGCTAGAATATTGAAATTGAATGCCTCTCTGCGTACCAAAAAAAAAGTATTGCCGCTATTTTGTATATGTTAAGTTTTAACTTTTCTGAATAATTTGGGTCGGGCGTCGCACAGATGACCAAGCGGAGAGCAGAGAACATTTTGCCTCCTGAAATCCCCAGTAAAAGAAGTTTTCGTTCTCTCTTCAACATCGACAACCCTGTCGCAGGTGTGAATGTGATTCAAAACGCGAATACATCCTCTTTGTTGTCATTCTCTGAACATCGCTGCAGGAAAAGACCAAAGTTTTTCGATGACCCGCTGGATAGCATTAACCTGCCGAGAAAAGTGGTTGCAAACAGGGTTGTTTCAGTGCTGGCAGATAAGAACACATGCAAGCCTAGAACATTCGAGGATGCTGGTAGATCTCCTGTCACGCGGCGGTCATCTTACGAGCTTCAAACTGAGTCAAATAAACTGCCAGACGAAGAAAATAACCTTACTGCTGGAGACAAGGTAAAGTTTTACACAAACAAGTGCAAAGTCATAAAACTGTGTGACGTCCCGTAGAATTACAGTGCAATGATGGCAAATGGACATGAGGTAGCACTGCAATGATGGCAGATGGACATATCTATCTATCTAGTCTGTCTGTCTGACAGACTGACATTTCCCGAACACGAGCTAAGCATTGTGAGTAACAACACACTGCGCCAGCTAACCAATCATAGCACATTTCAAATTTTGTAAGCAGGGACTTCATCGAAAATGATGCGTTCAACTAAACTGGGGAGACGAGGTGCTGCAATAATGTAAAAATGTGTTTTTAATGGGCCTAATTTGTAAAAAAAAAAAAATGGTAAAAAACTACTAAAATTTCAGGTAATTTTAGCATATTCTATTAAACTTCATCCTTGTTGGTGCAAACGTTTGCTGTAGTGAATGCTTTGGATATTTAGCTCTGCTTGTATCCCACTAGGCGATGCACACCGATGAGGACCTCTCTCCATTCAATTCCTTCCAGTTCTGGCAGGTTCCACTGCCTGAGTTGGATCTCTCTCTCTTGGATACTGAAACCTCAGCTGGGTCCTGCACAGCCTCTTCCACCAAAGACTTAGAGGCGATGGAAACCTGAGGAGATCGCCAATGCACAGTGACGGATTCATTCTTGTTTAGATGTTGAGTAGGTGTTGCCAAATCACGCGACTGGACATGAGATGATTCCTCCTGATCTGCACTAGATGAATGTATGACCAAAGCCGTGTGCTTTGTATAGTTTGTGAGCCTCCAACACAAGCAACACAACACGTCATGGTCATGTGACCTCAGTCCTCTCCTATTTGAATCATGTGCTCAGAAGTGTGGCAGCATTATGCTTTATTGAACTGTCCATGTATGTTTTTTTCTGTTAGTAGCTGTAAAGGTTTAAACTTTTGAAGGTGACCCAAAGCCTTTCTTTTACTTGAACTGAGCCAGATTTTTAGCACTGTTTATAGTGCTTAAAGGTATTAGTCACTTTTATTCTTTAGTTGTTGTTTTTTTTTTTTTTTTTTTTTTTTAAATAAAATTTGGGGCTGTGTTCCTTTCCTCTGACCAACATTATCTTTTCGACAACAGTATTTGGTGCTTCTGAACTTAGTAGATGGAGCAAGAGCTTTGTATGTTCCATTGGTCTGTAACTGCAGTGTTTTTGAAATTGCCCAACAGCAATAAAACATTTTTTTTTAAATGCAAGCCTTACATTGTCTTTGGTGCCTGTCTAATTTCATGATTCTTCTTTTTGACATTGTAAAGTACATTACAGTTAACATTTACATTTGGATTACGGCCCATTGAATAGACGTGATCTCTTTCCTCATTCCTCATCCAAAGGAAGTGAAACATACCTCTGTCAGGTGCTCATGACCTTTGGTCTTGGAGGTAATAAGCACTGAGAGCATTCCAGCTTTATCAGGAGATTGCATCGCAAGTGATCAGCATGCAGATAATCATGCTCATTTGCTAAGCTAAAATAAGCATGCAAGTAAAATGATACAATGGTAAGCCAAGTTTTGATACTTTGTCCCATTTAGGTGGTGCTCTGGGAATACATGGAAATATCTGTAAGTGGGATGTGCATGAAAGATGAAAACAATGTGTGGTCTTGTTAGGATTTAAGCTACTGAAACAGCTCTGTACTTTAGAGACACGCTTTAACCTCAAGGACAACAAAGAGGAGTGCATTGCAAAAGAAATAAAAATGTAAAGCATGTGAGAATCAAGCTCCGAACCGCTGATGACGGGTGAGAGGATCTATTAGTATATAAATTTAATGAATACATATTTTTCATGATGTAGCCTGCATTACTATTGTGGAAAAAATATGAAATGTCAGAAGCATGCAAAGTTTCATCCGGTTTGAACAGAAGAGGGCGCTATAACTGTGGGAAACAATGTACATACCTAAAGGGCACGGATTTGGTTTAAACTATTAATAATGGAATTATAAATATGAATAAAAGCGAGTTTATGTGCAAATAATCCCAATGACTACTACTTGGAAATATGTTTGCAACTTATTTTGCAGAAATTAACATTATAAACATTGTTTGTTTGTAAAGATGCCGTCTCGTGACAGTCTGGCATGACGCCGGTCTTTCCATTATTTGCGCTCCTCCTTAACTACACTTAACAGCCTGTGCGCATTTAGTTAGTCATTCACGAACTCATTTGCCCTTTTTGCTCCAATGCTCTTGAAACCAATGCGAAATGACACTTTAAGCGAGAAGAAAAAAAATCAATAAGCATCTGAAAAATATTTCGTAACTTTTACTGGAGGAAAGTCAAGAATGAAGTTACATTTGTGATGTTATGCAACTACAATTGGTCTCTCTTGAATAAGCACGAGCTTCCCAGAACGAAACACAAGTTCCAGTTGCATGTCCACACTCGACACTTTACAGCACTTGGTAAAGCCCACCCACTTCCTAGATCATCGCACCTCTTCAATTATGCCCGTTTAATGCAGGAATAAGAGTACGCTGAATTTATGGAAAGCATGACTGGGAAAACAAGACTATTACACAGGTAAATAAAGCGCTAAGCAGCAGTATGTTTTCTCGGGTAATTGCCTTTTTGGATGAAACGAAAACTTATATCCTACAGGGATTTTCTCTAAGGCATGTTAAAACTTGTGTTTCAGTTATCTCATCTCCCATTCCGCACAGGATTGTTGTTATGCATGCGTATAGTTACAAGAGTTTGCGACCTCTTTTCGTTCAAATGCACGAATGCATTTGTACAGTTAGAGTAAGTACTGTATGTTTTGTTTCGGTCACTGTTTCTCCACCCTTTAATCGTTCTCATTTCTTCGGCCAGATGGCGGTATTTTAAGTTCTTAATTTTGTTTCTCATTTGAGTCTCATAATTTCACTCAATAATTCCCGGAAAAGGATGTGCACGTAATTTTCCACCGCACGCTAAAAGCATTGTTTTTTTTCTAGCAAAGATCTGCAATGCTGAAAGTATTCATGACTGACTACTGTAAAAGAGATTTGAGGGGAAATGGTATGTTGCATCACACACCAACACACAGACACACGCACAATGGTTTGGATTCCATGCTTTTTGGGGACTTAATAGACATAAAGATTTTTCTATTTTATAAACTGTATATTATACCACTTAAATCTTCCCCTACCCCTAAAAACAACTCTCACAGAAAATCTTCTGCATAATTAGGCTACATTTTCTAAAACACATCATGGTTTCCTCATGGGAACCAATGTCCCCACCAAATAAGGTTTACCAGGAACACACACACACACACATATCAGTGTTATTTTACTAATATTTAACCGTTTTAATTTTAGTTTTATGTTTTAAGTAATTTAGTTGTTTGTCATTTTTATTAATGTATTGTTTTAGTTTTAAGAATTTTATACTTCCAACTTATTTTATTTCAGTTAGTTTCCAAGTCAACATTTATTTCCCATTTATTTTAATGGAGAGAAAATTATAATAGTTGTAGTCAACAATAACAACTAATGTAGTTGTAATAATGGCCTATAATATGACAAACATTACAACTTCTTTTCCCTTCAGTCTAGACTTACTTGGATCCAGGCCACTTTTTACAAGAGAGAATGTGTCAAATTTCTGCCAGCCTCACGTGATCATCACAGGTGTGCTTAAGAATCTTGGTTATGATGATAATGTTAGTTAATCAAGTGTAATTTAGGTTATTCATTTCCTCTTAAAAGACTCCTATGAATTGCAATTTCTACTGTTTTGCAGGTGTTATCCAGTGTGTCAAGTGTGCCAAAGCTTAGTAAGGTATTAATATTATTTATTTTGATCATCAGTATACATAAACTGTAAAAAAAATGTTACTGGTTTAACTTTAAAAAGTAAGTAACCTGGTTGCCTTAAAATTTTAAGTTGATTGAACTGGAAAAAGTGAGTTAATACAATGAAGGAGATTGATTTAATCGTCAGAAACTCAAAATAATAAGCTATCTCAACTAAATAAACTATTTAAGATGATTTGACAAAAGAAAAAAAAATGTTGGGATAACAAATCTTGAAAAAAATTTTTACAGTGTACATTCTCTATTTATTTCCAGGAAAATGTTTTTTTTTTCTTTCTAATTTTCCTTATTTTTATGGAAAAGCTCAAAGTCATGGAAATTTTAATGATTCGTAAGAAATTATAATAAAATCAGGGAAATCTTTTTGTCATTTAAATTTTTTTCACCCATGGTCAAGATTTAACTAAAGCAAAAAATTATTACAACATGGCCACATTAATAAATCAAGGGTACAAAATATTATATAGTGTGCACTATTTACTTAAAACGAGGGAACTAATGTCGACGTATTAGTAAGTTGTGGGAACAAATTGTTACTTTGTGGCCACAGTATACATAATTTTTTTTGTATAGTCATGCTCAGCCATAAAATATTTAATTGTAAAGATAATGCTCTTTGTGAGTATGATGTCTATGAAATAATCTTTCAGTTTCTTACCCAGTAATCATGACCGGAAAAAGTCATAGTAATTCACTGGTCAAAAGCTTTGAAAATCCTGAAAAATATGAAGTTTCAACAGTCTCAAAGTGGTCTCTTCATCTCACTTGGCTCATGTCATCTCTGTCCTCAGATGTTGTTGCGGGAGGCTGATCGCGGAGCATGTGGGACCATACTCTGGCTTGCTGGGACATTACCCGGGGGCAGACCCTACCGATGAGGAATGGTCAGTGCTACGACACACCAGCATCAGCCCCACCGATGCTTTCGGATCGCTGGACTTCCAGGGCAGCACAAAGCGCACATGTCGTGCCAAGGTTAGTGCACACAAGGACAAAAAACGTATCGTCTAGATGCCTATTAAACAGTGCATATATAATATAGGATAACGCATAGTACATAAAGTGCTCTTTTCTCTACAGTATGTGCGTCTTTCCTGTGACACTCCACCAGAGCTCCTGGTACAGCTAATGCTGAGAGAATGGCACATGGAGATGCCCAAGCTGGTGATATCCGTGCATGGAGGGACGGAAAACTTCCCTCTGTCCCCACGGGTGTGCCAGGCCTTTAGCGCAGGGCTCATCAGAGCTGCAGAGAGCACCGGAGCTTGGATACTTACTGATGGGATCAATACGGGTTTGTGTTTGTGGGTGCTAGTTGTATATGTGGAAAACATCTTGTGTTTTCTATCACACTTAATTCTAGTGAAGTAGTTATGCGTTGAAGTACATGTAGCTTATTTGATATCAGAGAGAGAGTATGCAAACCTGTACTTCATAATGACCATATCAGGGTTATCTTAGTATTATTTACTGTATATGCTATTCTAGTATTTATTAATATTTCTAATTCTATTTTATTTTAATATTTACAGTTTTCTTTTTCTTTTATTAGTTTATTTCAGTTAGTTGACAAAGCAACATTTCTAGCTTTCAATCTGTTTTTTTTTAATTACTGAAAACAATTTTTAATAGTTTTAATTAACAATAATAACACCTGGACATTATTTCTCCTTGCATCCAGGTGTGTCTAAGTATGTTGGAGATGCTGTAAAACTGTATGGGTCACATGACCACAGGAAGAGGAACGTTGTAGGGATCACACCCTGGGGGATTATTGAGAATAACAGTGACCTTATTGGCCGTGATGTGAGTTTTTTTTATTTTTCAATTATTTTTCTGCATTGTATTATTGAATTATATTGCACAGTGGGATCTGAGGTCATTGGAATTCAAAATCAGATTGAGGGTACGTTCACACTTCACACAACAACGATGTACAAAAAACCTGAATTTTTTTCCTTGCTTTTTTGAAAAGTTTTCACTTACAGACAACAACATTGTCAAAATGATCCCCATTCACACTGATCCACAAAATGACCATAGATTGAACACGTAATACGCATGCGCATGACGTCACCGTTTTCTCAAATTCATGTTTTTGTAGTTTACACAGAGACGATAATGATAGTTTTCAAAAATGTGCCCGTGGAAACCCATTTTCAAAAGTTTGTGTTTTCAGGCCCCCAAAACGACATTGTAGTATAAATGAACGGCCAAAACACTTTTTAGTTGAAAATGTTATTTCTGGGTCACTAATAAAATAAGTAAATTTTTGACATTCATCATGAGACTCTTTGTATAAACGTTTCAGACGTTAGATCTCTTTAGATCATTCTTAAATACTACTTGAGACCATGACTTTCAGTTTTTACACAAACTTATGGAATTCATGCAGCTTAAGTGCTGCTGTCATTAGTGCAAAAAAGGGACAAACCAAATAGTCTGAAATATTAATGATTTTCACTCAAATTGTTACACTGATTTTTCATAAAACTTTTTCACTAGTGGCCTCAGACATTTGGACCCCTTGTGTTGGCAGTGCAAAGAAATTAGCACTTAGCATTTTTAAATTGTTGTTGGTTTGTTATATTATTATTTCCTGTATTTTGTTCTGGGTCTGCTATACTGATGTTGGCGGTTTATGGTCCTATATCAGGTTCTGAGGCACTACCAGGCTCTGGGTAATCCCCTGAGTAAACGTGCCAGTCTGAATGGCATGCATTCGCACTTCCTGTTAGTTGATGATGGTTCTATGGGTAAATCAGGTTGTCAAAACGACCTGAGATTGAGACTGGAAAGGCATGTACACTTCCAGAAGATCCACCCAAGTAAGAGCTTTCAGTCTATGTCTCCTGTTTTTGTTAAGTTAAATGATATGTGCATGTGTGATGTGCTTGTGTGTGTTCATTTTAAGGGCTGCCTCAGCATGTGCCTTTAGTGTGTGTTGTAGTAGAGGGGGGTCCTACCGTCCTCTCTGTGGTGCTGGAGTATGTTCACAGAAGTTCTCCTGTGCCTGTGCTGGTGTTTGAGGGAACTGGCAGAGCTGCAGACCTGCTGGCTTTAATACACAAACAAACAGCTGTAGACAGGTGCATCTGACATAAATGTGTATGAATCTAATAATACTTAAGTGCTGTTACATGGAATATTTTGACCATTGTTTCTTTGTATCGCTCTTGCACATATATTTGTCACAGAAAATTGGATTCCGATATTAAAGAGGATGTCCTGCTGAGGATTCAGGATATGTTTGATGTGGAGAGAGCCGAGTCCACTGAACTCCTTAACATACTTATGGAATGCATGGAACATAGAGAGCTTGTAAGTTCAGTGGCCTTATTTTAGATCTCTCTGGAATACTGGATCGTGATTATTAATGTTAATGTTAGAGTTAAAGAAAAGTTTAAAGTTTTCAGTTTACAGTTAACTCTTGTGCAAACCTTTCAAAGAGCCCCTATCACAGCATTTGAAATGTTCCTATTTTTGTTTTGGGAGTTCCCAAAAACAGTTTAATGTGCATGCAAGTATAAAAAACACTTTATTTGTCAAATAATATGCATTTATTTTTTACCTGATTTGCTCAACGACTCCAAAATGATTCGTTCGACGATTCTTTTTCCCAAACACCACCTTAGAGTGACGCGAAATCTGCGGCGACAAATGACCCAGTCAGTTGTTATTGGTAAACAGCTTGTCAAGTGTTGAAAATGTGTTTGAACAAACGTGTCAGAAAAAGTCTACTTTCCACACGGTCCCTTACTCGCGTCTCCGTCAAGAGCGAGCTTTCAGGGAGCGAAGTCATATTTGGCTAATTCGTCATTAAAATGACGAGAACACAAAGTTCGGGGTATACTATTGTGGTATCGTTGCAAATATGAACTCTAACCACTGATTCTTCACATGCTCGTCCCTGGACAATGAAAACAAGTGGCTGAACTGAACTGTCTTTGCAATGTAGAACACAGTGTCTTCTCGACATGACGCTATTCAGCTGAAGTCTTTGAATGTGTTCTAGACATGGTTCTAGACTAGACTTCAATTTTACACTCCCGTCTAAGCGCGCAGTTGTTGGGAGCGGCCAATGAGCTAATATTTTGTAGCCTGTCTAAGTTACGTCACGACGAACCAGCTAATGACTCGTTTCAAAAACAATTCATTTCATAGACTCAGAGTCGACTCTCACTTTTGAAAGACACTTTCAGATATAAATCTTTGTTTTCAATCCCTTAGAGCTATACTCCACATTACATGAACAGTCATTTTCAAAAATCCATGATAGGTGCTCTTTAATTTAAATGTAATTTTACATTTTTTTTATTTAAAATAAATTTATTGTTTGAGATAGAACAGAGAACCAAACAAATGCGACTTAAAAGTATATAAGTCAAAATTATTAATTCATACTCATTCATATTAAAGATGAAATCTTGTTAAACTTGTGGACGGTGCATAAGAAAAACAAATTGCTTATGATTATTATGAACATTGTAACCGCTAAGCTTAAAACAGCCGAGGGTTATGCAGAGGGTTGAAGTAGCAGCTAGGCTAGTTGACGCGCTTACCGTGGTCGCTTTGGCTTGCTTCAGTAACGATACAACAAGGCGTTAAGTTCTGTTTTCTTCTCTGTTGTGAGATATTGGATTTACACAAGGATTTCCTTTTTCCGTAACGGAACAATATTCCATCTTCACCAACACTGTCACATAACAAGCATTCAACCACAGCCTCGGTGGTGGTCAAAAACTAGTTTGCCCTTGTCCCTCTGGCAACACCTGTCGTTGATTAGCCTACAGCTACCCTCCTAAGTAGATGAGCCCCAATTGCTGTGTCATAACCCTAGTGCCACCTAATGGTCAAACCTGGACAGAAACGTTGAAATAGCTCCTAGCCTCCTACAATCATTGTGGTTATTATTATTCTTTTATAGTTGTTTCTTTGATTGATTCCTTTCAAACATATTATTATTGTATTGATCCATTTACGTTTTTTGTCTATTGTATCTTTTAATGTCATATACTCATATACTTATCGAATTCATGTGTACTATCCTGTACAGGATAAGGGCTTATTAATTAGAAAAAAAAAAAACGATTATTTATTTTTGCTAATTATTATTCTATTTTAGTTAGTTTTTCAGTAACTGTTGTTATATTAGTTTAGTTTTTCATTAATGTTGAAATTTTATTTTGTTTCAATTTTTACATTTGACCAGTAGTTTTAGTATTAGTTTTTGTTTATGAAAATAGCATTGCTTTTGAATTTCCTTCATAGCTCTGCTAGTTGCATGTCTCGTGAAGCACTCGGCAGTCTCTTTCCTGCTTTCTTAATAAAATATAAACTCAAACCAATCATTAAACTATTTTATCTATTTTTATTTTTGGTGCCAAGAAATGTACTAAGCTTTAAATCTAAATCCTGATCACTCTTTACCTATTATAAATAATTGTCTGTAAATGCTCACCAATTTTCTTTAGTCAAAATGACTAAAATAAGGTGCTAAAACAAAAATTATACTCAGTGATTTCAAATAGTGGTATCCACTGTCTTGGTAACATCGCTCTCAGGAGATACCGATCGTAGATTGTTGTAGATTGTACTCGTCCTTTCAGGAAATGTTATTAACATTCTTGAGAACTTCAGCAAAGTTATTTTCCTCTAAGCTGTGAACCTAGTGCAACATATTCCAATCCCCTTCTGCATTTATTTGGCTGTTTCCTCTTCTTCCGTCTTCTTCTTCCTCTCTCCTCCTACTTGGCGGTAAACACTGGTTGTTTTGTGTGATAAGATGCCTGCTGTGTATCGGTCTCTGTCACTACGCCGAAAGCTCTGATGCTAAGCCTCCATCAAACGGAATGTTGTAGTTTACCACACCCATCCCACATCTCCGAGCGTCTAAATTGAGAGAGAACAGAATAATTGGAATGATGGCGCATGAAACGTATTTCCATATTAATCGAGTAGAAGGGATTAATTTGGTCCCCAGGCGTACAGATTCTTTGATTGGGTATGAATCACTCTTGTGAAGACGAAATGCCAAAGGCATGTTAAGAGAAGAACATCTCCTCTGGGTGTCTTATAGAGTTACATGCATTTATATATTGGCATGGGATGCTGGTGGTTTCAGACTAATACCAAACAAAATAAATAACTGCTGGCTATATTGAACACGACACGACGGCAGTGGCACTAGTTTGCAAATCTGTTTTAATGCTGGCCATCTGTGTTGATTAAAATTCATTTTTTTATGTGCAACTTATGGACTCTTTTTTTAATGATGTCAAACTTCAACATTTTTTCATGTTAGATCACTATTTTTGACTCGGAATCTGAGGACCTACAAGAGGCAGATGTTGCAATCCTGTCTACGTCACTAAGAGGTATGTAATGCTTAATGATAATGATCATATTATTTAAAGGTTGGATTAATGTGGCAATTCCCCCAAAAATAAAAATACAGGTACCAGAGCTTCCCCTGAGGAGCAGCTGAATATCACTTTGGCCTGGGACAGGGCTGATATCGCAAAGGACCACATTCTGGTGTATGGACAACAGTGGCAGGTGCAGTAAAGAAGTTATGATTTCACAGGCTTTTTATGAGTTAGAACAGATGTGTATAACCCAGCACTGGATTTTGTAGGTGGGATCTCTGGAGCAGACCATGTTGAATGCCCTGATAATGGATCGTGTTAGTTTTGTGAAGCTACTAATTGAAAACGGCATGACCATGAAACGCTTCTTGACCATCTCTCATCTGGAACAGCTCTACAACATAGTGATTCTCATTCTCATACCACTTACATTAAGCTTTTGTCTCTGATATAAGCAAGCATCGTTCTTACGATTAATATATCTGTATTTTCCAGCATAAAGGCTCATCAGATCATTTCCTTCGACACATCATTGAGGATGCCAAACAGGTTTGTGTAGAGGAAACCCTTTAAAATCTGTTCTGCGTTGTGAATTTCATAGTTCAAGGGTTGCCAATTGGTCAACAAAAATACACAATATTAAAATAACGTCACTGAGCTTTGCAATCACGGCAATAAATTACATTTTGCATAATGCATCCTTGGCAAGCTTAAGAGACTTCTTTCAAAAACAATCTTACCAACCCCAAAATACATACTATATATAGTTACGTTAATAATTATTATTTGAATGGCTTTGCAAATTTAACATTATAAGGTATTTACATATATAATAGCATAATAAATGCATGTTATTATTATAGGTCAGTCTCATAATGTAACACTCAATTTTTTTTTTCTTCATTTGTCAATACTCCAAGGGGCTCTTTACCTTTCCTTAAGCATTTTCTTTGTTTTTGTAGACTCGTCTGCCTGCTGTTTATAAGATATCTTTAATTGACATCGGAATGGTGATTGAATACTTGATTGGCGGAGCTTATCGAAGCACATATACACGCAAGAGCTTCCGAGTCATGTACAGTCGCTTCCATAGCCAAGCAAAGGTCTGCCTCCTCTCTGCCATCCACCTGCTACATAATGACAAATATATTGTGTTGTTTGTGTTAAGTCTGACACAGTGTTTTTGATCTCTGATGATTCATTTTTAGATCCAATATCCATGCATTTGTGTGTTTTGAAATCTTTTGGCCATTTCCTTTAGACATTATCTTACTTAAATTTAATGAGCTATGTTGATCGGGGATAGGAAGGTGGAAAGGAGACATCCAGCCCCTTCAGCAAGGCCAGGAAAGCAGCTCAAACTCCAGAGACCTCCCAATCTCGCTCCCATTTCCACAGAACCGCTCAGCCGTTCAGACACCAGGTCCTTTGCGCTTTTCCTTCTGTTCATTGACGCAGCAATGAGTCGTGCAATTGTGAATACTTTCACAATCATTCTATTTATTAAAAACACCCAGAATTGTGTCTTTACAGGAGGGTGCGGTAGAACCTCAGGACCTGAAGTCAGCCCAGAGCCCCGAATTTGTATGCACTTTTAACGACCTGTTTGTGTGGGCAGTGCTCAAGCATCGGCAAGAGATGGCGCTGTTCCTGTGGCAGCATGGAGAGCAGGCTATGGCCAGGGCGGTTGTGGCCTGCAAGCTCTACCGCGCTATGGCAGTGGAAGCCAAGGAGAGCAATATGAGTGACAGCATGGCCGAGGAGCTGAAGAAGAAGTCTCTGTCAGTTTTTTTTTTCCTCATTGCAAAGCTAATTACAAACTCCATGCGCTAAATGGCGTATAATGGAGATAACATTGGATTAGAAAAAACTGTATCTCGAACAGTTGTGTCTATGTCAAAATAACGCAATGTGATTGTACTGATTTTCTAGAGAGTTTGGAGAGCTGGCTGTGGATCTCCTGGATCAGGCTTTCAGAGAGAACGAGCGCATGGCGATGAAGCTGCTGACCTGGGAGATGAAGGACTGGAGCAACTTCACCGTTCTTCAAATGGCCGTCTCTTCAAGACTAAGGACCTTTGTGGCTCACAACTGCACTCAGATGCTCCTCACAGACTTGTGGATGGGCCGCCTCAACATGAGAAAGAACTCCTGGTTCAAGGTGTATTGGATTGCTTGATCATTGTGTTTGAAAAGTTTGACATACTCACATGGATTAATTTATATAGCTCAGCAGCACTGTTTTTTTAATAGTTACATATTTTTTTCAACTAAGCTGAATATCTGTTGGATTTGGTAGCGTTTAAAGGTGTTGTTTAATCATGAACATTACAGTTTCGTAATTTTTCTCAATAATTACACATACACATGCAAAAGCACTCTAGATAAGTTGAACTATGGTGCTTACATGGACAATGCAGGTTTATTTTAGGGCTGCAACATGTTTTTCCTATTCAAATTACTCAGGCAGGTCAGCACTCCTAGAAGCAGAACGGAAGTGACACAAATAACTTGCATTTCAAACATATTTTTGTGCCTTCAGATTCATTTTATTTTCGTTCTTTTGACATTTATCATTTTACAGCACACTTGTGACCCAGATCTGTTTTCTAACGGCTGTTTGTCCAAAAACCACATCCTTTCATGTCCAGATTATTGCCAGTATTCTGATGCCTGTGGCCATTCAGATGCTAGAGTTTAAGAGTCAGGCAGAGATGTCCCATGTTCCTCAGCCCCAGGAAGCCTTGCAGTTTGGGTGGGACCCAGGAAGCACTGGGGCATCAGAACAAGAAGGGGCAGCAAATGCAGTAAGTCATTTAGACAAACTCACTATAACAATACACCACACCAATTATGTCTTTGCAGCTGGGGAGCCCATTCAGTTTGTTGGACTGATTCAAACTTACCACTTTTGTTTTTTATTAAGTAATGAGACTAGTCATTTGTAAATCAAACTAGTAATGCTGTATAAACTATAACAAACCTTCTTTTTTTAAGAAGCAAAACTACTTAGTTTTAAATCTGTCACCCTAACTAACCTAGTTAAATGAGAACTCTGGCGCAAAATGCCCATTGAAGAGATACATGTCTATCCCTCACAGCCTCACCTCACTTCTTTCTCTGACTTCACTACTCTTACTAAGTTTTGACCGCACAACTCTTAGTTAGTCGCTTCCCAATACTACTAACAACCTATTAACATGCTACTCAGTCTTTGACTTCTTATGGCACTGTGTTTAATTTACATTGACAGTGGTCTTTTTCTAGATTCAGGGAGATGAGGAGAGAGGGAGCAAATGCCTTTGTCCCTGGACCAGAAAAGTGTATGACTTCTATACTGCTCCGGTGGTCAAATTCTGGTTTCACACAGTAGGTTTCCCCTTAATTTCCTAGAGCATTATTTCCAAGGGCTTAATTTCCTCAACCTTCCATCTCTAAAAATCTGATTTGTCCACACAGATGGCATTCTTGGGTTTCCTCATGTTGTTCTCTTATACTGTGCTGGTAAGGCTGGAGGAAAAACCCAACATCCAGGAGTGCTTGGTCATATCTTACATCCTGACCATGGCAGCGGAGAAAGCTAGAGAGGTGAAAGACATGTACTGTACAGTATGACATCATCAATATCTCCCTTTGTCTGTGAATAGTTGGCTCAGTGCCAGTTGCAGCGGTTCAAGGCAATTATAGAATAAAATGTTTCTTCGAAATGTCTTATCTTAACCAAGCTGGATTCCAAAGGTCTTCTGGAAGGTGCTATCTATGTCTGATTAGGGAGTTTTCAAGATGACCCTGAGAATGCCACTGTCCGACTCCCCCATCCTCTGTTATCTATGAACTCAGCTACAGTTCATTGGTGGGAATTATTAACAAAGTTCTGACATAGATTATATGTTTGAAAGATTGTTTATACTCTTTATACTTTGAATTAACAAATGTCGATCTACTGTATCTGTCTGTCAGTCGGTCCACAAGGGGTATCTGCTCCAACAAACGTCCTAAATATTACTGTGAGGTGCATAGGCTCAACAATATGCTAAATTATTCGCATGACAAACATTTAATTTTAGAGTTGTCGTGCTTAATAGCTAATAATTCACAGTAATCATCATAAACAATCCATTCCCATATCCTTATTGTTAGTGATCCTGTATTTCATTTTGACTGGCTCGTATATTATTTTAACTTGCATTAAGTTTTGTTCCTGATGATCAATGTAGCATGTTAGTTTGCCACAATACAGTACTGTTTAATATTGGATGTCATTGACAACAGATATGGGAAGAGTTTGAACTTTTATATGGTTATAAACATTTTATTATTTCCATTTAGCTGTTTTTTTTTTCTCTGCTGTCCACGACCCTTTCGAACAAACCTGCTACTCATTTTTGGTTCATAACCCACCAGCTGAGAGACACCGCTTGACATATTAAGTATATTACGTTGAGAGTTATGATAATGAGTACTGTGTGTTTTCTAGGTGTGGGTATTGGAGCCCAGAAAGTTCACTAAGAAGTTGAAGGTTTGGTTCAGTGAGTACTGGAATATCAATGACTTCATGGGCATCCTCCTGTTCATGGTTGGGGTCTCCCTCCGGTGGCATCAAGAAACGCGCTTAGCTAGTCACATTGTCTACTCTTTGGATTTTATCTTCTGGTCTGTCAGACTTCTGGACCTGTTCGCTCTGAACCAGCATGCAGGACCCTACCTGACTATGATCACCAAAATGGTGTGTACGGCAACATTTACTGTTATGTTTTTCTTAAACTCAGAATTCTCAGATCTAAACTCAGATCCTTTATGACTTTGAGATGTGTTTCACAATAATAGATAATGCAATTTCAAATGTGTATATATTACTTTCTCCCACAGATGAGCAATATGTTCTATATCGTAGTCATTATGGCAATTGTTCTGGTCAGTTTCGGCACGTCCAGGAAGTCTATCCTGTCCCCTGACGAGGATCCGTCCTGGAGTCTGCTCAGAGATGTAGTCTTCCAGCCCTACTGGATGATCTTTGGGGAGGTCTATGCTGGAGAAATTGATGGTGAGTAAAGGTGTTCAGTTCATCTGATTTGAATAAACCTGATGTCAGAACATTGTTCTCCCTTTACACTTTTTAGATGATTTATTCTATTATTTTTAATTGTAAGACATTTTTATTTCATATTGCATTGTGATCATCCTTATTGTGTTTGCTAGCCTGTAGTAATCCTGAAACCTGTGTCCCTGGAGCGTTCCTCACCCCCTTCCTGCAGGCCGTCTACCTTTTTATTCAGTACATCATCATGGTCAATGTACTCATAGCCTTCTTCAAGTATGCACTTCATCTTCATCTTTAAGACTTGTCATTCGCTCACATATTTTGATTTGTTTCCTGGTGTAATAATTGTTTCTGTTGAGTTGTTGGATCAATACAGCATGGCATCCAGATTGGAAGAGCATTGCAGTGTTGATGTATTTTTGAGTCTTCGTTGCTTTGTAACGGTTTAACCTACTTTGCCTTATTATTCACTTCACAGCAATGTTTACTTTGACATGAGCTCCATATCCCGTAAGCTGTGGAAATATAACCGCTATCGTTACATCATGACCTATCAGGAGAAACCGTGGCTGCCACCCCCTCTCATCCTTCTCAGTCACATGACTCTGTGTCTCAGTTCCATGTGGCAAAAGCACAGCAAGGCATCCAAACGGGGAAGAACTGGTCTGAGTAAGTGTGTGTTTGTTGGGAATTTTTATAAACCATGATACCCCTCTCTGTGATATATCTTAGAAAATTGACAGAGGTAGGATTGAGACAATACAAATAAAGAGGATGGTATGTGGAGAATACATGGAGACTCTCTGTATTACAATAGAATAAATAAAGTACACATTGTATTTAATGTTATTTAACAGCAGTATCAATTATCCAATAAAAATCCTTAAATTGAAGATTAAATAAATTATAAAATCAGAATATTTATATTAATTTATTCATAGTATTCCTCACTGAGTTTGACTGAGAAGCAGCTCTGTCTATTAAGGGTATACATTTTTGTTCTGAAATTATTTTTTATTCTCTTCCTATTGTGATGCATTATGAAATGCACAATTCAACTGAGTCTCAGTTCAATCCAAATAAATTATTTTAGAGATCAAAATTATTAAAAAAAAAAATGTGCTGAAGAAATAAATTAAAAAGACAGAATCTTATGCTCTATAGTGAAGATAATCTAGTTAATAATGAGGCTTTACATTCAGAGACTCAAATTAGTAAATTAGTTACTGATCCAATACAAAAACAGAACATACCGTTTTTTCTTAAAATCTGATTTTTATACAGGATATTATCACCAGTTAAGTGTTTTACGGGTACTGTATGTTTACAGAATTACTCCTGGCCCCCAATGATCTGAAGAAGTTGCATGAGTTTGAGGAGAAGTGTGTCGCTGGATATTTCAGAGACAAAAAGCAGAGTCAACAAAGCAGCGAAATCAACCGGATTCGCTCTGCAGCTGACAAGTGAGTACATCTCCCAGAACTCATTTGGATGCAGCAGGGAATTACATCAGTTTTGTTTTAGGTAATATATCGGTTGACTGAACATTGTGTAAGAAGTTAAATTCATCTAAATTCCCATTTTAAATTATTTTGAGTTTGAGTTTATTTTCTTAGTAAGCACATTCCTCCTGCAACAAGTGCAGCCTCGTTCAATCATAAAACCATAACACAATAAAACAAGACTACACGAATGACCAAAATTGAGTTCTCTTTTTTTGAGAACTATCATGACTAGCAAGTAAATAGAGACGCTCTCACTAAAGTGGAGAAAATTCGTCACATCCAGCCTTTTACATCTTCAAGACGCTTACTAATGTTGGAACAGGACCTATCAATCGAGTCTCGTTGGCATAAAAGTGGTATGCGATCTGATACTGTAATTCCTAAAAATAGAACCTGGTGGTTTTGTTTATCTTTAATGAAATAGTAGATTAGATTGTTTACTACAGTGTTTCTTTCTAGGGCTGAAGAGATGGCTGGAATATTAGTTGAGGTTGCTGAGAAGGTCAGTATCATCCAAGATGATCTGCGCACCTTGGATTGCCACTTGGGGCAGTTGCAGGACTTGTCTGCGTTAGCAGTGGACACTCTAAACCTCCTCTCAGCCACAGACAACCAGCAGCTAGAAGTGGCCCGTCTTGGTCAGAGTCAACCAATTACATGCCGCCATGAGCAAGTGTCCCATAGCTGCTGTCTCCGCATTGGTGGAAGTGTCGCGCCCAGCCAAGCACTTCCATCCCCGAAGCACTACCGCAGTATGCCACCTTCCCTGCTCCGAGGTTTGGGGCCTGGCCGTCAGCGTCCTTCCCTGGAGTTGCCACCAGGGACGAGTGTCGGACCCTTTGAGGTCAGGAGCAAATGCAAGTTGGCAAACCCAGAGGAAGAAGATTATAGTTTTAGGTGGCCCCTACAGCATGGCAATTCCAGAGAAGGTGTATCAATGGAATGCAATCTCTCTTTGCCTCACCTATGCGGATGGAGGGACAAGGGAATGTATGGATCTGGAGAACCATCACGTGCCAGTTCTCCCACCATGCCATTTATGAGGGACTTACAGCTTCAACCCAGCCATGAGGAGTCTATGGAGGAAAATGATGATGAGGACGACTTGCGCGCAATATCCAGAGCCTCCAGCCACACGTTCCTACTCGCAGACTCCCAGAGTGACGGAGAGCATGCAGTTGGGATCAAAAACCCGGCATTCTACAGGCTTGATGTTGGTGAACGCTTCACAAGACCTCATGGACTTTCAGGCAGGAAATGGGCCTATGATCTGGAGCAGAGCCGCTCGCTCTCAGCTAGTGTGGAGAATATGGCCATGCCTGATACCGCAACATCAGAGCACGGCAGGGGGACGCTTCTGATGCCTCCCCACCACAGCCGTGACCAGAAAGGTATAACGGATGCATGTCATAACAATATACTAAATAACAACCTCAGTTTCTGTTTAATAACCACTATCTGTGATCTGTAGGGTTATCTAAGATCTTTAGGAGACAAAAGTCATTTGGGAAAAAGTCTATAAAGACCAAAGCAGGAGATCCTGAGAATGTAAGCCATCCTGCTATGTCTGTTTGATTTCATTGCATGCAAGTTGTCCACTAGTGGTGGGCTTCCATGTAGCACTAGTGATGGTTCTATAGTCAAGTGGTGCTTATGTCTCCTCTTAGCTAAAACTAGATGAAATGCGGGGATGCATGCATGAGTTTGACCCACACAGAAAAAGGAAGAGGAAAGTAAAAGGACTGTTTGACCGGAGATTCAGAACCTCAGTCAGTCTAACTCAGCTAAGTATGTTTTTTTAAATACATTTACTTGTGTAATTATAAACATTTATTTTATTATTATTATTTAATTTATTAATTATTATTATTATTTTATTTTTTGACTCCCCAAAGCCCCTGGTGTATGTCACAAAAAGACAACAAGGCATTATTTACAATCATTGTATTTAAATATCAGTCTTGAGCAGTCTTTACTTTTCTAAATTAGTTTTTATGTCTGGAATTGCTGGCGGAAATAAAATGGACAGTGACAATGAAATCATTTTTCATTTTATTTACTAGATGTTGACCAAGTGGATTCCACAAAACTGGCCCCATCATGGCTGGTATGTTCAGCTGTAGTGATTTGGTCGTTTGATTTCTTTCCTGCTTGTGAGACGTTTAATTTGGCTGTGTGCTATGACCTCTCTTCAGAACACTGTGAACCCAGGACAGCCACTTCTAAGCAGTTGGGCCAGGTCAATCAGTCAAAGACCTTCGTAAGTTAAGTTTTTGATTTGATGAGGCATTTTAAGTAATCATAGGAAACATTTCTAACATTTATCTACTTCCTGTAGGGTAAGCAGTATGACACAAGAAGGTAATTGTACACACTTTATATCGTAAGTCTGTTTATTGTGTGAGTAAATTGCGTGGGTTTAATTTTGTTTTTTTGTGCTCTTTCTTTCTCTGGTGTTAGTAAGGAGTTCTACGTTTAAATTGACAGAAGATTTAGGCCAGCATTACTCAGGTGAGTAATAACTATAATAATCACCTCGAATATATATAGATATTTTTTATATGGTTGATCTCTTGGTGATTTCTTTTTTCTTTTTCTTTCAGCAATGGAGAGGAACAACCTAATGAGACTGGCTCACTCTATACCATTCACCCCTGTGTCATTATTGGGTAAATAACCAATCCGTGGTTGTTATTTAACCAGTGATAGACATATTTGGCTATTTTCATAAATGTACTCGGCTCTATTCAGGTGGTGTTGAGGTCTGTATATATACACTAGAGGAGACAGAAGCAGGATCTGCTCATGGTAATCAGTCCGCCTGGCTACAGCACGGGCGTACCGCTGTTCTTCAACCGTTAGCCCACCAGGAAGTGCTGGATGGGGGTTTGCGCAGGGCCACCAAGGTGGTGTGTACCTGGGCTGAGGGTGATGTGTTGAAGCTGGGCTCAGTGTATGTCATGAAAGCCTTTAGGCCAGAGGTGGTTCGCATCTGGCAGAAGGTTTTCCCTATCAGCACTTCACTTCATCTCTGTCTACGGGTACATCTTAGATATTTTGGAAGATTATGAACTATAATGTCAATAAACTGTAAATTCTGCAATTGATAGATTTACGTAACTTTCATTGTCAGATCATTTTATTGATCTATTGATTATTTACAGACAGTATACTATATACAATATATGTATTGTTTGGAATAATTCATTTTTTAATGGTCTTTAAAGAAGCCTTTTATGCAACCTAGGCTGAATCTATTTGATGAAAAATACAGTAATGTTGTGAAATATTACAATTTAAAATAAAAATTCCTGTAATGGCAAAGGTGAATTTTTAGCAGCCATTACTCTAGTCTTCAGTATCTCATTATCCTTCAGAAATCATTGTAATGTGCTGATTTGGTGCTCAAGAAATATTTCTTATTGTTATCAATGTTGAAAACCGTTTTTGTAGCTTTATTATTATTATTATTATTTTTTTTTTTTGCGAAAATAAACCATAGTACACTACCCTATCAAATGTTTGAGTTAAGTAAGATTAAAAAAATAAATTAATACTTTCAAATAAATGCTGTTCTATTGAACTTTCTATGTAAAAATGTATCAGTTTCCACCAAATAATTAAGCAGTAAAAACTGCTTTTTTAAAAAAAACATCAAAAACATCAAAAAATGTCAAAAGTTTTAAAACTGCTTTTTCCATCGGTAATAAGAACCATTATTAACAATTGAGCTCCAAAAATTATTGATAATAACTGAGCAACTCAACTTTGCCATTCAAATTACCTTTTAAAATATATTACCATTGAAAACAGTTATTTTAAATTTCAATAATATTTCACAATATTATTGTGTATTATACAATAGTACATACACAACAGCTTTGGTGAGCACAAGAGAGCCTAAAAAAATCTTCATTAAAATTCTCATTATTCCAAACTATTCTCTCTGGTTCTCTTTTTAATACTTCCTCTCCAACATGTAGGAAATCCAACAACAGAGAGCAGCACAAAAACTCATGCAGCGGTTCAACCAAGTTAAACCCAGCAGTGTTCTCTACAGTCCTAGGTCAGCATTATGAATTCTATCTGCATTGTTATGATGATAAGAAGTTGATTATGTATATATGACTATGCATAGTCTATGTATGTGTCCAGGTTTCTGGATGTCTCCTTGCTGCACTGGCGCTCAGACGGCCAGTGGCTGACCGTCGAGAAGAACATGAGTGGACATTTCAGGAAATACAACAATAATACTGGAGAGGAGATCTCGCCCTCCTCTGGTCTGGAGGAAGCAATTCTAGCGTTCTCTCACTGGACATACGAGTACACCAAAAAGGAACTGCTAGTGCTGGATCTACAAGGTATAGAGTCTTGGAGCTTGGAAAATTGATTGTGTTGGAAAGTTGATGAACTGAATCTATATGTTTATTATAAGGTGTGGGAGTGGACCTCACTGACCCCTCACTGATCAGAGTAGATGATAAAAGGTAAACAAGCAGAACACGTGTAGCATCATAAATGTTTATTTAAATATAATTTGTTTTTGGAAATGTACAACTACATTTGTTTACTCTGCTCCCAAGTAAAGTTTGCTCCCGTTGTAGCTCCTCTGGAGAGATGGCGTTTGGACCTGCCAATTTGGGTGATGCTGCAATCCAGAGCTTTGTTCTCAAGCACACCTGCAACTCCTGCTGTAAGAAGCTCGGTCTCTCAGGTGAGGTAACACTCATGTCACAGGTTGAGGGTTGAACTTTCAGGACTCTTTTATTTTTTTTTTACTTCCCGCCGTGGCAGATCTCGCAAATACGGCCTACCTTCATGTTTCCAACTTAAGAAGTGATTTGATAGTTCGTTTGAAAAGAGCAAACTTCAAAATGAACAGGAAAAGCCGTCTAATTAAGCCTGAAGGTTTCGAAAAATTCTAATGAGGCAGAAATTATTTCATTTCCATGACAGCAAAGGCATGCAGTAGAGGGGCGTGGTTTCCTTTGTGGCATGTGGAGTGTTCTCTTTGATTACATATTTAATAGTTCTTTGTGCGTTAGAGAGTGTTGACTTTGATTAGATATTAATTACTGTCTCATGGAAGACATATGAGATGCCTGTTGTTTGTATCAAGAGGGAGACTTTGCTTCAGAAGTGCAGGGATAAAAAAAAAAAAAACGAAAACCACTCCGCCACATTTGTTTGATATTTCAAAGGTGGTTTGTTTTTTATTCGTCTTGCGTCCTCTCCAAGAACCACATCAAATCAAAACAAATTATTAATGTACAATCTACAAATTTCATCTCGGATCTTAAGAAAAGCATCTTAGTGTGATAAATTATGTATATGCATCGCAATTGTGTATTTTGTGTTTGCTTTTTCAGATTTGAAGAGTTGCGGCAGCCAAAAAAAGTCGGTTCCTGCCTTTGATGAGGCGAGCAGCACAGTTTAACCTCTAACCTGGAAGTAGACTTTATCAAATCCACAGAGACTCTGAAACACAGATCAGTTTCCAGTGGAGCTCGTCATGTTCGCATCCTGTTTCCTCTAATCTCTAATATATATATATATATATATATATATAAGTAATAAAAACTTGTTTCATTGTTTTTGGCTGATGCTCGTTTATGAAAAACAGTAACAGGTGCAAAAGTTGATAAGGGACCTGTCAAAGATCAGATCTGTCATTTTTCTATGTTCTTGTCAATACCTATATTAATGTTTTAAACACTGTTTAAAATATGTTTTACGTTGAAAGAGAAATAAAATATAAATACAATATGCAACATCACAATGAGCAAATGACAGCTCTCTCACATTTGCTATTAGTATAGTCTAAGTGCTCCAACCATTGATACGTTGATGGTCTTGGAAAACCTATTTCCAGAGAATTTTAAAATACTTATTTCCAGGATATTATGGAAATAAATAAAATAAAACCTTTAAAAAAATAAATATTTATTCTACTGAAATATAGAATATTTTTTGCTTAGCTTTGCTCCACTCTAAAATATGATAGCACTCTTAGTTGTTTTCAAACAGCCTTTCTGAATAGTTGAGGTCACAAGTTCGCAAACACCTTACAGATCCGCAAAATGTTCATTAAAAAAATAAGAGGTATCATAAGTTGCATACTGCTTTTTATGTTGTACTGCCCTGAATAAGCTTTTACATAACATAAAGCCCACAAGACAAAATAATAGTATTATTATTATATGATTGAGTCACTTGTTTGTCCTGAGCAGCTAAACGATCCACTGTTCTTCAGAAAAATCCTTCACTAACTCTTTCCATCAGTGACTGTATGATACTGAGATCCAAGGAACTTGATCATCCAGGTGATGACACAGTATTAAGAATCAAGCATATGCAAAATTCTGAACTGGGGCTTTTGTGTAAATTTGGTTATTCATTTGGTCTTGGAATAGACTATTTAAACATCTGTTATGTGAAATAACATGATTTAAAACATCAGTACTAAATAAAAACAAATGCAATTTTTATGATCCCTCTTTTAATGTAGATTATACAAGGGTAAACTTATGACCTCAACAATACATATATTTAATGTTACCACTGACTTCCACCACTGGTGAAATGATTTAGTTTATTTTTCTTGAGAAATATTTTGAATGCATTTTAATAAAATCTTATACATTGTTATTATGAAGAATCAATCAAAAACCTATGAATCAATGTCTAACCAACCATGCAGTCTTATAACTGGGCCTGTCCTTGAGTGCAATATATAATTCAGTATTTATAATAACAATCTAAACCTTCTTAAAACAAGATATATTTATTTGTGTATTGCAAGATAATAAGATAATGTATCTTAAAGTTTATTTTTCTTAGCCCACTGACAACATTTTTTTGTAATTTTTTTCCTATGATAACTGTATATTTTAGAATATACTTTAATATATTTTATTTATTCATTTATTAAAAGTTTATTTTTTATCTTACACATGTTTGATTCTAAAATGTTTAAGGATGTTTTGATAATTTTACTGGAACACAAGAAACGAAGACAAGATTGCATCCATAAAATGTTCTTTATTTTTTTTTTATCCCACAAAGAAATGTCTACAAAAGCCATAAAATATAGAATTTAACAAAAATCACTTAAGTCCTTCGCTTAGTATATACAACATGGAGGAGACACTTTAAGGTCTTGATTAATCAGTACTTTTGCATGTCCATTCCACAATGCTTGCACCTCAAACTCAACAACCCCGAATCCCCCCACCCCGCTCCCCACTCATATTCATTCATACATATTCATTCACTCACACACACAAAGTGCTATTCACCCTTAACTTATATAATGTTTTACAATCCAACTCACATTCATATATACACACATATGCACACACTCACACCGTTGGCAAGTTAACAGAACCCCCCACCCTCCCATGCTACATGTGCTTTACTTGTATTGTGGACATGTGCTAAAGTTCTGTCAATCAGAGCCCGTTCTCCATGAACAACAAACAGTTGGTTGTCTGAATATTCACACTTGCATCTGAATTCCACTTTGATTGCTTCTCAAGTAAACAACTCGTACAGTAAAGCATCTATCCCGTATGCCATTCAGCTTCACTTCACACTAGCTATGGCACTTGAAAACAAAAATGTTTCGTTTACATATTTAGTACATAAAAAGATTTTGCACGCTAAGTACAGTCTTAAAGAGTTTTGGTAACAGATGCTACCTTTGTTTGTTGTTTGTTTAGTTTTGTTTTCACCCAGGGAGACATTCTGATTCATTAATTAAAAAAGAAAGAACAGAAATTAAATGAATGAAAGAAAAAAAATAGAAATGTGTAGTAGCCTATGCATCAGAACTTCAGTAGAACGTGTACTGTAGCCATCTGTGGCAGCACGTGAGTTTTTGACTCAAAAACACAGAGACATCTGTTATTTCTTTCATGTCATGTGTAGGACTAGTTTATGCCTAGCTGATATATTCATTCGTAACTAGTCTTCAGGAAGGACAAAAACATTTAATTTACGCATGCGCAGACGCGAGTGCTGTGCTTGGTCAACGCACTGACAGCTTTTACGTTGATTTGACGGCTGTAACAAGTCTCAAGGGGGAGATAGAGTTACATTCAGATAAGTTCAGTTGCCACAAACAAACATACGGTACTTTAACTAAAGCTCAGCAGCGCCGAAGGTAATTGACATAAAAGAGAACAGGCCGCAAAATAGCCGGGGTTCAGTCACGTGATTATGATGAGGCGCAAAATTCAGACGAGGGCAAGGAGTGAAGAGCGCAATGGACGAAATGGATGAAAGTACGTACTGTACTACTTTACACGCTATTACCAGAGAAAGATGTAAACAAAAAAATCAAACATATTTTGGACGTGATCCATACGTTATGAAGAGGAGTGATTTTTCAACTGAATTGAAAGATTTTCCAGCCATCAAGGCAGTAGATATCAGCAACTATGAACTACCTCGTCTTGCAGACATACTTTGACTTTACAAAGTTCGGAAACATTACACATTACACAAACATAGCCACTTGAATTGTTGTATTAACTCACCGTTGACGAAGTGATCACTGCACACACGGGCATTTTCCCATTTGGCTCCTTCCGACCGCAGACGTAGGTTTGCAAGCCGTTTTTCTGGAGTTTTTCGGTCAATTTCTAGCATTTCCCCCCTTATGAACAACAACTTTAGGTACACGATAAAAACTCCTCATGGTTTGATCGATTTAAGTAAAGATAAACGACGCAAAACAGGCATTTGGGTGTGTTATAGTGCTTTCCAAATAGAGCAAATTACTTCCTGCCCTCCATTTGCATTTTGCGCCGTGGCAACGTACGCAGTGGCGTCACATCACGTGTTCGCTAATTGGCGCCATAACGCCCCATGCGGTCAAGTGGAACTCGCGTCTGCGTTCACATACTTGCGTAGTGTTTACTCCTACACAATAAGAAATACTTTGTGCTTATGTCAGTGTGTGTGAGAACAGAATTAAGAGGGTGTGGTGTTTTCAGTCAACATCAACCCAGACACATTCAGAATAAAAACGAGCTCGAAACCAACGCCGCCCCCACCCCGACCCTCGTTGCCCACCCCCTTTCAGCAACACATAAGAAAACACAAATGCCCAAAGGTTTCATTATTATGAACCAGCATGCAAGAATAACTGAACAACAATAGGCTAATAATATTATAATAAAATAAAAATAATCTTAGAATGCAAAGATGACTGTAGTAAATGCTTCCAGTTATTGCTACAGTACCTAACAGTGTCGATACAAATTCCTCTCGCCCTCATTTCACAGTCTAATACAAAAAGCCTTCATCATATGTTTGAAATGATTTCTGACTGAATCCTTTTTTTTTGTAATGAGCATAGAAATAGATAGAGAGCAGCTTATTCATGCTCTGTATAAATAATCTAACTTACATAAAATCCATTTAATTTCAGGAGATGCTTAATAATTACATTACATTTTAATTTGGAGCTCAGGACTGGCACCATTGCTGGTACACTGCTGCACATTGATATTTACAGAGAGAGAGAGAGCCGTTTGCTGGGATGTGCAACAAGCAATGCAGTGTGGCAATTGAGCCTGTTTCACCCCTCAATCATGGGTACACGCTTTACACACACACCAAAGCCTTGTCTGGGTAGGTTTTGTATGTGAAGAAACCGCTGTGATTGTATTTAATTCCATAAAAATGTCCATATTTCTTTTAAAATAGTACTCTCTTTCTATCGAAAACATTAAAAGAGAAGTCCCTGAGATGGGTGCCGAGAAAAAATGCACCCGGAAATGATTGTCTTGAACAGGACACTAACATTGAAGGAATCGGAAACATTCCCTTGAAGTTGGGCTGAGAGCATTTGGTTCAGTAGGATGACTTGAACATGTAGTATGATTGCTTCTCAGCAGACAACATCTGTGCATGTATTTAATACCATGTATCTGTAGTTATTAATCCTTCATACAGTAGGTAAGTGCTTTCAAGTGCATTTCACAATATAAATGCATCAAGATGTACAAAAAATTCACTGATTGGTGTAACCGAATGTCTTAGCTTGTGTATTTGTTTGTTTTTTTTTAGTCTTTTTTGTTGAAACTGACATATGGCTTTACATCCTGTACATGCCAAGAGAAGGGAAAAAGCACTCTTCTTAGTATCTCCACCTGGTGGTAAGAGATGGTACTTTATGAGATTTATGTTTGGACCAAAAGGGTCCAAACCCAAATTGCCCTTTCAGAATTCCTCCAACTGAACTACCAATCTCCCTGCTGTAGCTGCATTTGTTTTTCCATACTGCAATATGAGTACTCAAAGGTGATTGTCATTATTACCACTTGCATTAAGCTTTTTCAAAGTCTTTTAACAGTGGATTACAGCAGTTTAAGAATGCTCAGTGAATTGAAATATCTCTGTGCTTGAGAATGACTGTTAATGCTGCTATTTAAATCTGCTTTCCTAAAATGGATTCATAACCCGTTAAATTCCAAGATAATCTCCTAATCTGAATTATATTCCTTTTTTTATTCATGATTAAGCAATTTTCTCCCCCCAAAATAAATAAAATAAATACATAAATAAATAAAAAACATGAAAATTTCCCATTTATCCAGTAGGATCCTTTTTGTGTGTGTGTGTAGAAATTCTTTTTGATTATAATAAAATAGGATTTAGTTCCAAATTATGATTAAAAATTCCAATGGAATTCCTGAAAGAATGTCTTTGAATTAGACAATGCTGCAACAGATTGCTTAAATCCCATTTGTTATCTTTGTTTTAAAAAAAAAAATAATAATTAATGAATATGTAAATAAATTGATGTTCAAAATAAGGATGAGTACTTTACAATTAGCATATGGTTAAGAATGCCACAGACCTGGGCACTTAATGACAGATTAGAAATTATTGCGAGAATCTACTATAAAGGCAGCAGGAAAAAGTTCAGTACACTTCATATCAGTGGCAGTAAATGTTGGAGATTATTTTGTACTAGCTATTTATGCCTTCACAGACAGAGGGCTGCAGCTTCACACTAGTGCTGTTTTATTTTTGGCAGTAAGAAACAGCATTGCAAACGGGTTAATAGATTCGAAGTAGTTCTGAGGGCTTCCCATAATGTCACATTTGACTGGATTGTTTTTCAGCAGTTTCAGAAACTGTTATTGCAGCTATGACTGACAAGATGTTAATCAGCCATAACATTTTTGTAAAATATATATCTCTATATTTTCGTATGGAAAATAATCAAAATCAATTATTTTTCCACTTCAAAAATCCTTCGTGGTAGGATTAATGTGGTGCTGTTTATACATATCTACATTGCCCAGACAAGGCTTTTAAACGTGACCAAACAAAGTTAATCCCCCGTTAACCTTATACCAGTTTCAATTTCACATATTATGTACAGGTAAAACTACAAAACAAATACGAAAAAATTACATCGACAAGGTACGGGCCTTTCAGGCCACCGTTGTTTTTAAATTATGACTAAAAAATTAACAGAACAAAATGTAATACTGAAATACCGCTTTGTACTAAAGAAATGACTACATTATCATTTTTGAATGCACTCCCCACCTTCTCATTCCAATATAACAATAATATTTTATATAAAAAAGAGAGAAATCAAATTAAACAAATGAACTTACCCAATTTAAAGACAGCTTAAATTGTCCTAAAGTCTGTACATTTCTTGTCAAACTGAAGGCGCCTTTCGCTGCTGCCGCGTATATACATTCTTATGACTGTACCGGTGAAATTGAGTTGGTTTTTGAAGTGCAGAACATTCCTAGAGTTTGTTGTTGTTGTTGTTGTTGTGGCTCCAAAATCTGCGGATGCTGTTCATCTTCTGCAACACCTTCCAGGGACAGCCTGTCGATTGTTAAATGAAAGACGTAGAAGCGTGTGGGTAAACGTGTCTGGTCATTTGGGCATGACACCAGTGGCGTCAGGATTGAAGAGCTCCTTATAGAGAGGAGGAAAGAGCATGTTAACGGTCTCTGGGTGGAGCTGCTGGAAGGCCTGGAGCTCCTCCGTGTGGAGAGTGCATAGAGCCGACAGCGTGGGGATCCGGCTAATCAGCTGCGAAAACAAAGACGGGTACAGTGGAATAAAGGTCACATGCCTAAGGTGATAAAACTATTGACGTTGTGATCGATTCCTGCCTGAACTGTGTACCTTGGCCAGGGCATCCTCATCCAGATGATTCTTTTGCATGATGTGCTGCAGGGCAAAGTAGATTTTCTCTTGTAGCTTCTGCACTTTCCTGGGCTCCATTAACCAAGGCCGGTCTAGAAACGCAAGATAATTATATAGAAATATCTGCTAGGGTAAGTACTAAATGTTGATTTGACCACATTAATACTCAATGAACACATCTTTATGTTCACACAAAGATCAGGTTAGGTCTGACCTGTAGAAATGAGCACCGCAGCAGAAAAAAGGGCGATCTCCTCTTCCGTTAACTGCAGTGAACACAAACTCTTGGCAAAGTCAAACACCGCACTGACCAGGTCGTCACAACCTGCAGAATGTAAGTGTGTTAGAATCCATGCTTAAATTATCACAAATAATTGATGATGTTAAACTATATTTATAGAATTTTCAGAATGGGGAATAGTTGTACCTAGAGCTTTAAATATCTGCATGCCTCCATATTTCCCTTCAAACAGAACCATGTTGTTGAGAGGGTTGAATGCCCGGCACATTCTGACCAGCACTACCTCCAGACAACCTGAGTTTGAGAGAAAAGTGTTTTTTTTTTAATCACAAAATTTGGATTTACAGTACTAAATTCTTAATCAGTGTGTAATAGAGTTTATATCATGGTCTGTTCTTTACCTGATTTCAGCAGCAATATCTGGTCATTCTGGCAAAGCTCCATGAAGCCAGTGATGCGCTTAGCGAACTCGACCACATACTGAATGGCATGAGTTATCTGCATAGCACACTGCTGCCACAACACGTCCCGTGTCTGAAACACACACACATAGACCTCATAGGTAAGCTTGTAATCTGTTTTTGTTCTCGAGAAATTAATACATGCTTCTGGGAAACTTTTTTGCTCGGTTAATAATTGCTAATTTTAAAGTAGACTCTTCGTTTGCTCAACAATACAGTGAAAACAGTTATATTTTGAAATATTATTGCAATTTCAAACATCTCTTTTTTATTTTATTATACTTTAAATGTAATTTATTCCTGTGATGGCAAAGCGGATTTTTTCAGTCTTTTCTCCACTCGTCTGGTTGGTGAGGTGAAAAAAATAATGTCGAATTTTCTGCACTTTTCTGTATAAAAGCTAAATTAAAGAGTAGAGTACACTTTTGCTCTTTAATTTAGTTTTAAAAAGTAATGATTGAAATTTTCAGTGCTCATCATGAAAAATCACAACAAAAAAGGCAGAATCGGTAGTTTCCCATTTATGAAACATCCTTACAGAGCACACAGAATACTGAAATTGTGATATCAGCAAATTGCTTTTGTGAGCTCTGCAATTCTCTCCCTGTATAGCGAATCTTCATAGGCACTATTTCAAAGGGCTTCTCGGTAATTACCCATAATCCATTTGACACAGGGAAATGAAGAGGGCTTGTAGTGCGTCTGGCACCCTCCCCTATTGTGCTTTGAGTGTTCGTTAGCTAAATCCGTTAGCTCTCTTGCTTTCTCTTTTTCTCCATATCAGTGCAAAAGCTGGATAGGATCAGCTCCAGGGGGCTGAGATACTCTAATGAACTCTGATCTCAAGCGTGCAATCTGACTATGAAGAGGGAACGGAGTATGAGCAAAGGGTGAGAGATGAGAGAGTCAGCACCAGGTGTAAAAGCGTGTAAATGAATGTACGACTGAGAACCAGGCGTGACTCGTGAGGGGGAACTGAGGTATTTGCTCATTGAGAGAGTGACCTCGCACCTTGCTTTGGTACATCTTGACCTCTTCATAGGAGTGCGTCTGCCAGGCTAGCTGCTGAAGCTCTTCTGCTGTGTACTGACACGTCTCCAGGTGGGACTTTATGATGTTCTGTGCAATTCGGTCTGGTAAAGAGAAAAGACTGCCGTTGAGTTTTAAATACAGCGCAATGTAAGGGAAATCGAATATTAGATCACGATTTCATGCAACTCAAGGGCCAAATTTCCAACTGGCTTCACTATTAGTCCTACCTAATTCCCCCATAGACACTCCAGGTGCTAGCTGGCTATCTTGATAGGAGCCGTAGGTGAAAAGGTTGGGAACAGGAGTGAGATCATATATGGGTTCCTGCTTGATCTGCTTCATTCCAGTTATGTCCAGTCCAGACTGATCCGGGCTGGCCTGTGTGGAGTCCATGCCGTAGTAACCTCCGGGAGCGCCGTTCGTCTGACCCTTGGGCATGTCTATAATGTGACCATTGGCGTATGTCCCTCCAATTTCATGGTTGAGGGTGCTGAGGCCGTTGGTGAGACTGGAGGAGTAAACACGAGCGAGGGCCTCCGCTTCGCCCGTCTGCTGCTGCCGCTGCTCCTGCAGCCTCTGCTGGTGTTTTTGAACCTCTGCGTACAAGGAGTCTCTCTGTTTCTTGGACATGCGGCCAAACTTAACAGCTGATGGGGGAAGGCGAAAGAAAACAAAATCAGATTAGTGCAGGTTTTAAAGCTATCAATAAGATCAATCCAGCTTGTCGACAAGCAGATTATTATTATGTTTTTTTTAGAATGTTACAAGGTTCCCATGCAGTTTGGAAAAGTATGGAATTTCCAGGATGGAGAAGAATGGAAAAGCAGAGTATGGATATAATTGTTTCCAGACTATTGCCCCTATTCAATTTTCTAAAATAAAGAATTTCTATAAAAAGTGTTTTCATGTATAAGTTTAGAGATCATGCAAAACTGTTTTCTTTACCATAAGCAAGTCTCTTAGAGAGGTTTGTAAAATTAGAGTCTGGAAAAGTATGGAATTTTGAAATGTAAAATGTGTAGGAACCCTGATGTGAAATCTCTCACCATCACGGGACATGCCCAAAGCCAGGCACTTTTGGAGCCGACAGTGCTGGCAGCGGTTGCGGTTTGTTCGGTCAATTAGGCAGTTGCGCTGACGGGGACAGGAGTAGGAGGCGTTGTTCTGTTGACTGCGCCTAAAGAAACCCTACAGAGGGCACAACAACAACAATAGAAGATTTAGATATGTTACATGCAGAAAAATCATATCTACTACACTGTCTAAAACAAAAAAGAGTGGAGGAAATGATTACACTGGAAATATATATTCAACACTGAACTGACTTATTGACTGATTAATGGATATGTTTGCAGTGCAGGACCATTTGGAAAAGTCCATGGATGACTAACAAACGTACAGAAGAAAAGACGTCTTTCACTGACCTTACAGCCTTCACATGTGATGACTCCATAGTGGATGCCTGATGACTTGTCTCCACAGATTTTGCATGGTATGACTTCAATTTGGGCTAAAAAATAGACAAAAAGAACAAAACAAATACAGTTACATTACTATATGCCTTTGTTCCCGTGACTTGTCCTCCTCTCTTGACTACCATCATTCTTAGAGTGATCACTGGATGTGCCTTTTACATTTTTGTCAAGCCCCATTGACATTTTGTAATCTGTGGTTCTTGGAAGCCATGAGAGGCCATTCAAAGTCTAGTATTCTCTCAGGTTTAGCAGAATGGATTCTCAGTTTGTGCTTTTGTCACCTCTTAAATTGATCCATTTTAAGCATACTGTAGTGTTTGAGAGATTGTCTTTATGAAAAACCTTGCACTTGTAAAAGGAAAGGGCTGGAGCAAGCTACAGTACACACTGAATTACATAATCAGAACAAGGCAAGTTGTTTAATGAGGAACCAAATATAAATACATGGCCGTGAGGCTCAGCTTCAACCTTTCCATCGCTTGCATGTGTGACTAGGAAATGAAAAAGAAAAGATAAAAAGAGACAGAAAACCTTTAAGAGAGAGAAAGAGCATGGGAGAGGAACACAGAGAGAGGAACCCATCTCCCTGCTGAGGCGGCACACTCACAATAAAGAGATTAGCCACCCAATCTAATCCTAAATTATTTCTACACATGCTTGTTCCCCTGGTCTCAACTGGCTTATCTGATGCAGCAATTCTCAATTAATCTTTCTTTCACTCAAAAGCAAATTCACATCTGCCTATAATGACAAAAAAATGTACAAAAAAAGAATGAATGTCATATTTCTCGTCCACTCTTATTAGTCACTTTATTCTTGTACATTTGCATATATATATACACATATCTATATATATTTTCCCCCTTTATGAACTCCCAATTAGTATAAGCACCTATCTAAATTAAACATTACATTGTTATGAAACAATACAGTCTCAGATGCAATTCTGTTATGATTTAGAAGTAGAGACCTCTACAATGCGAGTTCCATCCCTGCTTGCATTAATATAACTCATCAAAAACGATCACAATATTAATAATGTCAATAATAAGTAGTTTGAGCTGAGATTTAATAACTGCAGTATTAGTTTACACACATTTTGACTTTAGATTAAATCAGTTACAAACCTAAAATTATAATATTTCTTCCTCACTTGCGAGTTGTTTAGTTCCGTCTCTGCATCACAGTTTACAGGAAACTGAATTAATAAGACAATGCATGAAACAAAATGAAACAATAAGATATTGTTTTTGGAAATCAAAAAGTTACTAAATACACAAAATACAAAGGCTATTTTTGTTACCTGCCAAAATCATTTTTATGAGTAGCAACTAGTTGCTTTAAATAGAAGTGCTAAATTAAATGTTACAGTACTTGCTTAATCTGTGAAGTGAACGTATTAAACTGCAAAACAAAGACCTTTTTAAACCTAAAATGTTGTCTTACCTACAACATCTGTCTTCATTTTTAGACAGAAGCACTGTTGACGCAAACACACACCTGACTTGAGACCGCAGTATGAAGCTCAGAGGTTTGGAAGTGTGAGTGCATATCTAGTTATGTCTGTGTGTGTGTGTGTGTGTGTGTGTGTGTGTGTGCGCTGCTAATCTGACTGTGAGAATATAACTCAGACTGACTAGTCTATGTATTACATGTTGGCCAGTTTGTATCTTGTATTCATACTGTGAATAATATACACGTGACGTTTCATGACTGAATAAGTACTTTTGTGCAAAATATATTTTTAAAAAATGTTATGTTTGTTGTAAAGGTACAATGAGCAATGTAATGGGATTAACACACACATACACGTTAAATAGTCTGGACTGTAGTAGCTCTTCATGTCTCAGTCAAGCCCACTAATTTTAAGCCATAGTGTGTCTGTAGGTTTGGTGGTTATGGGGGTGGGTGTTTGCCCCCAATGACCCTTAGCTACAGGAAGCACACAGAAGGTCGTTTCCATGGCAATGTCACCTTGAGTTCACCTCTCTGTATGATTATTGGAGCAGTATTGACAACTGTATCTAGATTTTTTACAAGGAAAAAAATAGAGGAACATTTTAGTGTTTTACTGGGATAGGTTAATGCAAAATATTAAAACAAATGTTAAAAACTCGTAAATGTTTTTAATACATTTTAATGTCTTGTTTTTTTTTGGCAAAGTGATTTATGTCCTTTATTTATATGAAACATCTTATCTTTAATATTTATATTTATATCGAATATTTTTATTTTTATTTTACAGTACAATAGTAATTATACGAAAGTAATCTATTTTTATCAAACATTTCATTTTGATGAATTATGCAGCCATAGACCTAAGGTAAAAAAATATACAAATTATTGTAATTTAAATTTTTTATGGCATTTTTTTTTTTTGGGGGGGGGGGGGTGTTTTACTATTTTTACTCACTCATAAATAAATAAATAGATAGATAGATAGATAGATAGATAGATAGATAGATAGATAGATAGATAGATAGATAGATAGATAGATAGATAGATAGATAGATAGATAGATAGATAGATAGATAGATACATACATAGATACATACATAGATAGATACATAGATAGATACATAGATAGATAGATTATGAATGCTCCTGAGTGTTTTAATTTTACTCCATTACAGAATGAGTTATGTACACTTTAAGGGCTCTTCAGATAGATCAGTTACTCTGTTATCACTGCATTTCATCTTGAGGCGCTAATACTATCATCTGCAGGGACTGTGGTTCACATTAAAACATGTGAAAATAGTTTTTCAAAAAGAAAAAGTAGCACACCCTGTCCTTGCTTTTAAGGTCATTACAATACAGCATGATGTTTTATGGCCTGGTACTTGAAATCTTCAGGCTTTGTGTGTGGTAACGAGGACTGTGAGTTCTGTGTAATTGGCCCCAGACTCAGAACACTGGACCGGTTCCTCTCATGACCCACTTTGACCAGTGCCAGAGCCAAACTGGGTCAAACAAGCACAGAGACTTGAACCTGTTGTGAATGCAATCAGACACAAAACGGTGTTATGAAATAGTTGTTTAACTTTAAATTGCACACGACAGACATCAAGTTATTTGTAGCCCGTTAAAAGCAGGGCGCTGGATCGCTTGGCCACGGCAGTATTGACCACCGATAATATATGCCATATAGTTATAGTTACTATAGTTACTATTATCAAGTCAAAATTGGATCTGCATGCTAGCGTGCTGAAAGTTGAGAAATATTCATTTAATGTGTGTTCAAACGTTTTGTGTGTTGCATGTGACAGTGTTTTGGTCTGAATGAATATATTGGATGAGTCTGTGTGAGAATGGCCACAGGGCCTGTGTGTGTAGACCTGTCATATGAAATAAGGAGACGTCCGTGTCTGTGTCACTGTTGCCAGGACGACCACAGCCTCCCTGGGTTTATGGGTAGGAGGCCTGTATAGTCTGCCTGTCAGAGCAATCATCCACACCACCATGACATTCCAACAGGACATGATGTCATCGCCATTCCTACCAATACAGCAATGCTGCACATTTGTCATTGTGGTACCTATACAGATTTTACTTTCTTAAAGGATTAAAAACCTTAAAGGACGAGATGAAATATGTAAATAGAAAAACCTAGAGGGATGTTAGCGCCGGATTTAACTACCTCTTTAAATGTTAACATCTCAGTGTTGCTAAAACCATTACAGATTTGCAAATTCGTTTTCTATTTATCTACACCAAGATGCGTGCATTTTGCATCTGTCAGAATGCATCATTGCTGAACCAAGGAATCAGAATTAGTGTACACACGATATATATATATATTCATAAACAACGCTGTTATTTAGAGAAAAAGAAAGACTAAGCTTGTGGTTGTTCTTGCAGGCTGCCAGGCTCCTTGCACCTGTCCGCAGTTTCGCATAAGGGTTAGGCCTATCAGAGGGTTACGTAAGAGAGGGAGTGCAGCGCTGGCGATTCCATGGTTAAGAGGAGCTCAGCCCTGCAGGCTTAGCCGAGGACAGACAGGAGCTGGCGAATACCGCACAAATGCTAGTCTCATAGTCAGCGACAGCAGCTTAGCACACTCAAGTTACTGAGTTGGAACTAAAAGATTCATAAGGAGAAAGTGTTTTGTGTGTATATTGCATCAATAATGTTGCTATATACTGTACATCTGAAAAATTAATGTTCTGTCATTATTTACTCACTCTCATATATTTATATATATATATATATAGAGAGAGAGATATGAAAGGAAATAGACAGTGGGTTAGAGCTCATATGACTCATGTGCTATATTCCAAGTCTTTTAAAGCCATCCAATAATAATTGTGGGATTAAAATGTTTAAGCGAAATTAGTCTCAATCTTCTGTTCTTATAATTCTTTTTATGGCTTCAAATGGCTTGAGATGTAATATATAAATAATTTAAAGAACTTTTATGATACAGTGGTGATTTTTTTTTTATAAAAACACTTATTCACAACCTTATTCACTCATTAAACTCTTAAAAAAGGTTCTTTATTGGCATTGATGGTTCCATAAAGAACCATCCTTTGGTCACACTTTAGATTATAATTCAATTCTCACTATTAACTAACTATTAACTATGACTTTTGCCACATGAACTCCCTAATTACTGCTTATTAATAGTTAGTCAGGTAGTTGTTAAGTTTGGGTATTGGGCAGGTTAAGGAATGTAGAATATGGTCATGCAGAATAAAGCATTAATGTGCTTAATAAGTACTAATAAACAGGCAATATCCTATTAATATGCATGCTAATAAGCAACTATAGTTATAGTTAGGGAGAACACTTAAACTAAAGTGTTACTGAACCTTTAATGTACATGTAAAATGTACATAAAATGTTCTTCTCAATAATAACGGGAAGGTTCTATTGGCAACCAAAAATGGTACTTCTAATGGCATCACTGAAAAAAAAAATAAAAAAAAAAAAAATATATATATATATATATTGTATATGGAGACGAGTGGCCAAGATGTTAATATTTTATTGTATATGTTTCACAGAAGCAAGTAAGTCATATAGGTTTGTGACAACAGTAGGGTATTTTCATAATTCTAAGCGAATTATTATTTTAATTTAACACACACTCACGCGCACACACACACGTGGATTGTATAATTGATTCCTAATGATATGAAGCTCTTTTCTGTCCCAAGAGTAGTTCCCTCTCTCTCTAAATAGTTCTTTAATTAGCTTCATTAAAGTGGATATGAGTACCCCTGCAACTTAATTTATCATCACACATGCACACCCGGACACGCTGGAGAACACTGGTAAATATTTGCTGTCGATACCAGCTGTCTGGGTGACAGATGTGTACCAAGACAGCCAACAATGCAATCATTTTGTAATTCATAATTTAAATGATAATACCATCACTTGTGCCGTCTTGAAAATGATAAAGTGATAGAGATGGTAACTTAACTGCACCAACAGCTTCCTTCTGATTTCTGCCTGAGCGTGAGCGTGAACGTGTTATACTATTTTTGTGTATTAGTTTGACGAGATGATGATCTTATTTATCAGTTGCCTCAAACGATATCCACAAACCTTGTTTGCAGCATTCCTTCAGGTGAATATGCTGATAATGTCACTGTCTTTTAATTTTCGCCTAGAGATGGAAGACCATTTGAAGTCTTTGTAGTAAATCTTGCCTGTATGCATATGATAAGATGTTGTTTTGTCATTTGGCATCTGGCCCAATGATATTCCAAAGCCTTTTTGGGATATGCTAAACAGTGATACTAATACATTGTGTAGGTGGGAGATTATCTTCAGCTCTCACACTTGTGAGCATGTCAACAATCCACATCTCTTTAATACAGACGTGGACGCAATTTAAAAAAAAATTAGAGGACGCAGTCATACTCAGAATTCCTGAGATTGTCCATTGCAGACAAATGCGCACGTGTTTTTGAAGGTCTAGGGGTGAGCTGGGGTGAGAGGGTTGCTGTAACGGCAGCTTGTCACCATTAGGTGGCACATTGTCCAGATTGACAGAGGCCTAGGGGGAAGTGGTTGCAGAGGGGCAGCCTGCGACAGCATGTGGTGTTCATCCATGTTTTACATCATTTCCTTCAGGGAAGGACTCTGAGATGAAGGCCCTGGGCACTTAGATACTAAACAGCTTTCAGTGTCAGCAACATTAGCATTCTGATTCTAACATTGATCCCACTGTGTATTGCTAAGAAAATAATTAGGACAATTCCACAGGGAAATAGAAGAGATATTCCACCCAGTGCTTTAAAATATTCATATATATTTATCTGACCTCCTGCAATATCATCACTTAAATATCACTTATAAAGTCTTCAAGTTTGCAAGAGATCAGCTTCTGTACATGCAGCCTAACAGTCCAAACTTCCCAATCCATCCGCACGAAACCCCTACAGCATAACTAATCTTCCGGGCAGTCTATTGGCTCATTGATATAATCCTTGACATGAAATCCTTAGCATTTGGGTTCTTGTAAATCATGTAAATGAGCTAATAATTAGAGGATATTGTTGTGCAACCCATCAGAATGCACTTGTTCTGCAAAAAATATAAAAACTGTTCTGTTATTCCGCTACTTTTTCAGTCCCAGCACATCTGTTTAACATGTAGACATTTATTCAAATAAATGTATTCGAATGAATGCTAACATATACTAGTGAAGTTAAATTTTGAAGGTACTTTTCAGGACATTTTGGTGAAGCCATCAGTGCCATTGATCTTTTTAGTTTGCTGTGTAAATCTTTGTATGATAGTACAAGCTAACTTTATCACTGACCTCTCAGCTTCAGATGGCCCTCTGACACCTTCATTTATGTTATGTCGAACAAAGACAGTTTCATTATGGGTAATAATACCCGTACCCCCATTCATTGTTATTGTTAACCGAAACTAAAACCATAAAAAAGTGTTAGCAGGATCCCAGGGCATGCTTCCTCATGATATTTATTTGTTTGTTTACTTATTTATTTTTGCAAAATAGTCTTTTGTACCATTCACCCACACATAACTGCAAAAAAAGTAATAGCCTGGTAAACAATTAGAACACTTGTTTAGGATATATAATGTATTTTATGTTATTTAAGCACCTGGAACAGTATCAGTTTGACATAAATTTCTAACATAAATTTGACCATGGGAAGTCAAGCTAACTTTACTTAACATTTTCTTATATTGAAATTGTTTATGTAATGTTGTCTCCTCTTTTCATCAGTTTTTTTAGTTTATGTAGCTGTTTCAGATTACATTTGACTTTCTCCATAGCGTTTTAAAGTTGTAAATTCTCAATAGAATTCAATTGGGTCACAATAGGAGAAGCTCACACAAATCTTATCGCACTTTTGGAGCACGCTCTTGAACGTACGCACACGATACAGTGATTCACGCACCACTTATCTAAATAAACCGGGCTTCAGTCATATTGCGTTTGGTCCATTCAGCTCAGACGAGAACTTAACTCTTATGCAAGCTCTGAAAAACCTAGGGGGATGTTAGCGCCGGATTTAACTACCTCTTTAAATGTTAACATCTTAGTGTTGCTAAAACCATTACAGATTGGCAAATTCGTTTTCTATTCATCTACACCAAGATGCGTGCATTTTGCATCTGTCAAAATGCATCATTGCTGAACCAAGGAATCAGAATTAGTGTACACACGATATATATATTCATAAACAACGCTATTTAGAGAAAAAGAAAAACTAAGCTTGTAGATGTTCTTGTTAGGCTCCTTGCACCCCAAAACACTACCAAATAACAACAACTTTAATATTAAAATTGAAAACAAATAAAAAAATATGAATAAAAACTATAATATTATCTCAATTATACTAAACTTACAGTGACCCCACTACACTGGCTGTCTTTGCATCTTCATACACGTGTGAACGAAAGAGAAAGAGAGTTAGAAATTGCTCTCTACTGTTTGTGCAACATTCACAAATCATCTCGCTCCGCCACAATGTGTGACAGTTTGCTGGGATTATTTCTCTGATAAGTATTTGTTGCAGAGGCTGCAGGCATTTCCCCATTGGCTTGTCATCAGCTGTGCCAGACTCAGGCATCTTTGATCTGAGATGTGATTGGCCGCCCCAATGAGGCTGCAGAAGGGGACACGCTGGCATGCATCCAACATTTGAACCATATAAAACAACATATATCTGAACCTATAGAACTCTATACATACTATGCGTTTTTAACCAGTCAATGTGCAACAATACTGAATTTCATTATTGCAGTTAGTTCCAGAAAGTAATTTTAATTTACAATATATATATTGTAAATTAAAATGTAATTACTGAATGTAATATTTAATTCTCTCTTTCTTACACATTGTGTGTAAACGTTATTTTGTTGTTAGAGATGGGGACTCGAGTCTGAGACTCGGCCTCGGGTCGCACTTAAAATCCCACAAACAGCTGACTTCAGACTTGACTTGAGACCCGACCTAATAAACTTCAGACTTGACTTGCGACTCGACCCAATAGACTTCAGACTTGACTTGAGACCCAACCCAATAAACTTCAGTCTTGACTTGCCACCAGACCCAATAGACTTCAGACTTGATTTGCCACTCGACCCAATAGACTTCAGACTTGATTTGCCACTCGACCCAATAGACTTCAGACTTGACTTGCGACTTGACCCAAAAGACTTCAGACTCGAGGTTCGAGACTTGTCAACAACCTGTTTTCATGCAATTATTGCTTTTTAAATCTAAATCTATTTTCTTTTATTGGTGCGTAATACGTTGGGAAAGCGTATGATGATCTGCATTTAACGCCTCGCAAAAACGACACCGATGGCGACACCAAGTCCTCTCGGAGTTGTGCCTTTAGTCATTAGTTTTGGTTTTAATAACTTTACAAACAGTGGCGGTAAGCGAACAGCTACATGCAAGGTGTGTGGCACCAAGATAAATGATGCCAGATCCACAACGTTGCACTTTATCAGGCACCTCAAAACGCACCCAGATAGGTCAGTCACATGCTAATGTGAAAGAGATGTTAAATTTAGCATATATAGTCACAGGTACAGTAATAAGCTAACCATCACAAAGTGTTGTATCCATATGATGTGACAGACTTGGGTTAATTTTCAGCAGGTCCGAGGGCAAGAGGGATGTGTTAAGTAGCAGAAGATTAGACTACACAATGCCGCAACACACTCACGGCAGTTCGTGAAATAGTCACGAAATTTAAATCTATTGATTCATGTACATGGACACGATTTTCTCATTTTTTTTGTTCATGTCTCTCAGCTGGGGGACAGATAAGATGGCAAGAGAGAATTGAGACTTGACTTGAACTTTACCCTCAAAGACTTGAGACTTGACTTGGGCTTCCAAAAAATTAACATCTCTGTTGTGCCTCCCTAAAAGATGTAAAGCACATACAAATACAGTAAGATACAGCAGTCAAGAAGGAACACCTAATGTACTAGCAAACAGTACAGAGACTCGGTGTGAATAGCTGTATCTTTTATCTCAGAAAATTCCACAAAACTGAATTGCTGGGAGAAAAAAGAAATAGAATTAAGAAACTTCATGGAAGTCAGTTCTGATCATTTGAGTGTAAACGTTTACTAGCCACAAAAGGACTGGTGCTCCAAAAGTCGGACCTTTATGACCTGTCTGGCCTCCACCAACACAAACTCATTGACCTCGCCATCAACCTTTGAACTTTCCTTTTAGACACTTTTGTGTGTGTGTGTGGGCGTGTTTGTGTGTGTAAACTGTTAAAGTGGGTTAGTAAGTCACTCAGCCTAAGGGTAGCATAGCCATATCTGGGTGTTTGGACAGTGTCCTCTCTCACTCTTCAGAATTACATAATCCTACATGATTGGTAAAAGGAATGGATGCACTGTAGTGCAGAAGAGATTTTTTAGAGATACTTTAGATAAGGAGCTATTTAATTGAATGAATCAGAAACAATACACTGTAAAAAATGTTTAGTTGGATAATTTAACTAAAATATGCTAACTCAATATGATAACTAAATAAGATATTCAGATAATAAGATATAATAAGATAACTAAAAATGCTTAATGTGGTATTCTTTAAAGTAACAGGTGTTATATAAAAAATATATACATTAAAAATGTTTTAATATGATCAGTCTTGAAAATAGAAAAAGTAAGATTCCCTATAAAATTAGGATATCAATATTTAATCAAACTGATGGTAATTCTTGATTGTCTCCCGTACGTAGCTGACATGCCTCTGATTATTGCCTTTTTAAAAATATCTGTACATATACAGTATATTTATTGGTTTATGGCATTTGTGTAACACATTACATGCTATGGAAAAGGCTGGTGCTGTCAGCAGCTAAATATAGATTTATAGTTATAAATTGCCCTGATAATCATCAAAATGCCTGTTCTCTAAATGTTGGTATCTCGTACTGGTGTGTGTGCGTGTGTGTTCTGCGTGCCTCTTTACGGCTTCCCTCTCAGGACGGGATGGTAATAGCTTGCCTTAGGCCACAATTTAATTCCATGTAACAAGGTCCTTCCCCAAAGTGGCCCCAGGAGCCCCTCTCTGTAAGAAGCAAATTGATCACAATCTAAGGACCTCTCTTCACCTGAGAGCGCAGTCTCTCTCTTTCTCTCTGTCTCGTTCATCTCCCTTGAACGCTCTATCTCAGTATCCTTATCTGTCTTAAGCTTTCTCTAAGATCACTCTTGCTCTTCATCTAAATCTCTTTAAGAGCCTCTGTTTCAAAAGCACGTACAAACAGTTCTTCTATTACACACCTTTTGTTTGACGTTTCCTCTTTTACACTCAACGCCTTTCCTAATGTAATTTTCCTACAGGCTTCTTAAAACGGATATAATCACATTAGCATGCAAAATCTGGTTCAAACAGTTCACTGTGTAAGTGTGTGCATGCAGTCAGGAGTCTATAAGCACACAGGAAGGCTGAAGCTGCAATGGATCTAAGCTAATGAGATTTCTATGTATATACATGGAGGTTTCAAAGTTTAAGAGACCCCACTGAAAAGGAAAAATGGAAATATGGAAGATTCTGCATTAACTGGTTGTTAATTAAAAAAGCTCATTTTTGGCATTGAGTGCTGCAACCAGTGTTAAAAATACTTTGAAATTCAAATTGTCACACAAATTATGCTTATAATATAATTTATAATGATATATAAGCATTTGCAATGGCCTCTTCTTTTCTAGAGACCTCTCCATGGACATGTCTATGACCAAACAAGTCTGTGCAAACTAATTTTCTGATGCAACTGAAAGTGAAAAAAGTGGAAACTAACTGTGAGCATTGGGCACTCAAACCTATAAACTTTAGGAGAGAGAGAGCTTCAATCTAGATCCGATTTTTGTGTTACATAACTGTGTTTTAATTCTTTCTAAAGCAAAAGACACATTTTCTGCTCCCTCCCCAATATCCTAATCAGAATGCAACCTCACTGTTATGTAGAGGAACGGTCCCATTGGTGTCAGGTCCCCTTCTGCACCATATCAAAAGCCCCAGGTGTCACTATCCAAAGCACACATTACTGAATGAATGAACGCCTAGTGAAGGGGCGAGACCAGTCGAAGAGAACTAATAAAACCGAAACGCAGCAAAGCAGAGAAAACATGCTGAAGTACTACAGGGAGGGCAAAAATGAAAACATTAAATGGACATTTTAAACCTTACAATTCAGGCTCTCTCAGAGCTTCTCTCTCATGCAAACTCAACAACCTCAAACAAGGGCTCTGCCAACATATGACACACTCTGGTCGATACCAAGATGTGTTCACAAAAACACTACAGGGGACGAAAGCAGGCATGGTCACACTCGGAAATAGATGTCAAGACACTATCTGGTTGATGTTATGTAGTCAAGTAAAGTTCACCTCTGATCTCAGTATGGAGAATAAAATTACGTTGCATCCAGACTTTTTTTTATTTAAACTGTAAACGCATATAAAAATGAGAGTAAAATAGATCGAAGAAAAGAACACTGAATGGATTAGTTTTGTGCTGGCTGTGCAACTCTGTTTCTGCCTCACTTTTGGGGATTACATATCTTGGTTTTCTTTGTGTAATCTTTCTCAGGTTACGTAAGAGCAAGCCATTAGTCAACCAAGCTACTGTAAACAATTGACCAGATTATATTAGTGCCTACTGTATATAAACCTGGGCTTTAAACTGAAAGATCAGGCAAACCCTCTCTTGCAGTTTCACATTTAGATATATTTTAAGATTTGATTTATATTTTTAAATTTGACTGAACACATTGGATGCAGCGGTAACAGCTGGTTATTGATAGTTTTACTTAGTTAATGTTGGCCGACTGCCTGGTTAGAGATTTGAGAACAGTTTGCAATGCGTAATCCATGTCTGTGATGCTGTCGTGTATGGTGTCAGTCAAACAAACAATGCTGTGCTTATTGATCTCCCTCCAAATATATGAAATATGACATGGAAAAAACACATTTAAAAGGAACAAAAAAACCAACACGTTGGAAAGCTGTATATATATATATACTGTATATATACACACACCGGTCATGAGAAAAAAGATCTGTCAGTTAGATCCTGCACTTTACACAGCTATTATATCTATACGCACGATGTATGTTATTTACAGTAGGAATAAAGCTTATGGTTGAGTGGGCCATGCATATTGATCCTACTCTTTCGCAAGCTGAGCCACGCGACGTCAAGCAGGTCGATGGAGAGATGGCCTCTCACTCTGGAAGCCAATGTGATGCTAAAAGCTATTGGCATTAGCAGTTCATGCGTAACTGTCTCTCTTTTGTGTCTGCGGCTCATAGTTTCAGGGGTGCAGCAAGCACTGAAATGAGCATGGACAAAGCAACAAGGCAACGCAGCTCAGAGGCATTTGTGAAAATCATGGTCAGATATGAAGTAAACAACCGCCCAAAACGTGGGTCAAAAAATGTAAACTTCTTGTGCTGTGTGTGTGTGTGTGTGTGCAAACGCAGTTTTAATGTGATCTGCGTGTGACAGAGTTGTGGGAAACTAACACCAGCCCTGAAGCAGCTCTGCACACTGTAATGGAGAAGAGGAGGTTTGGAGCGGATGTAGAGCTAGAGTTACTAGATTGGGTACCACAGTCCATCAGATATTGGAAGACACTGCAAGTTCATCTCTGATCAATGAAGGAAACTGATAAATGTTTTGACCAAAAGGGCACATCTCTGTGTACACAAATGACACCCCCTCAAACACAAAAACAACAAACAAGTGCACTAATGATGTGTTACTGTACCATAAAGACAAGTTTTAGTACTTCATCATTTTCTACCTTTTGTACAATTAATATTGACAAAAATAATCTGTAAATATAAAACGTTTTAAGGTTTATTTAATATAAATAAAATCATAGCTGTTCCCAAACACTTAAAACTTTTACCCAAAAAGGAAAATTCCATCATAGCATATACCACATGACTTTATTTAGTCAATAAAAAGAGAAGTTAGGTAAAATGACAGTCTCAGTGCCCATTACTTTGATTATATGGAGATATTAAGCAACAAAAAAGAGAGGAAAGAATGGTGATTAAAACTTTAATATATTTTGTGTAGCACCAAAAAAAGAAAGAATTATTTTTTATTTACTCTTTTTTTTTTTTTAATTTTTTTTGATGATAAACTGGCCCTTTAAGGAAAAAAAAGCTTGCTGCCTAACAGTTGTGACGTCCATAATCAACAGATAGATACATTTAAACAAACATACGGATTCAATGTGTGGTAATCAACACCATCATTAACTAGAAATAATTAACAACTATGTGTAACTTTTTTTCACATGTAGTGACAGTTTTATTTTTCTCATTATATTGACTAATATGTTTCTCTGTCGGGCGATTGAACCACACAAAATGTAAGGCAGAAAAACAAACGGTATGCTAATAAAAATTGATTAATCCCATGACTCCATTAGCTAATAATTAAAACAAATACCAATTATTTCCGTCTGGACACTGAAATTGAAAAGTAGACCGTAATAGTTTAAAACCCATATGCTTGCTGGTTCGTAGTCTATTTCTGAACACAATGCTCGTGCATGGCACAAAAACAATAATTGTATATTTTTGAAGTTAAGTTTGTAAGAAGATTTCGTGTGTAAGACGATGACCTCACAGCGAAGTAGTTGTTTAATTGTTATTTTTAAATCGTGAAGCCCGCGCAATGACTGATGTCAATGTCGGAGAGTCAGGCTCCGTGAGAGGCCCCAGATACTGATGTGATTCTTTCTGACACGGTCCTTTGGGGCTCAGAAAGAGAGAAGAGAGGTGCTCTGGGGGCGTGTATAGGTTGTGAACTTGTGACACAGAGATGGGGGAAAAAAATAATGAGTTTCTGGTGTTTCCCAGTGCACGCGCACTCAACTTTTTCCCTCTTTGCAACAAATAAGCGAAAAAGACGCAGCATAGAAACTTACAGATTTTAACTGCTACTAAGTGAAGACGCGGCCTATTGGAAAGAGTCCAGGATATGTTGATTCGTGTAGTAGGCTAATGTCATGTGCGTCGTGTGCTGTATTTGTTTTTATGTTTTACTACGAAACCAAAATCGAATAAAGAAAATAACAGCAGAAGAACTAAATGTGTTTGAATCAGTTGCCTATGAGCAACATCTTTTAATCTGTATTTTAATTAGGTTCCTAGTTCAACATTTGCATTTCTTTTTGTAATTATCTGAATAGGGCCTATATTTTTCAGCTCAGGACCTGGCTACGAACTCTATAGATTTTTTAATGTTTAGAAAAGGTTTATAACTATTTCAAAATATCATTCATAAACTAAAAAAAGGAATTTAAACGCCTATTATAACAAATGGCAGAGAATAGGTAACAGTAAAGCATCCTAGACAAATAATGAAAGTGTTCTGACTTTGAATTAAAATTAGCCTACAAGACACATTCATCCGTTCTTTTTGTACTTTATTATCGAAGCATATCTTCTGGCTTTCTTTACAAAAGATCAATAAACACTTTTGCTTTCATCCATTCAGGTGTAACTGCAACACGTCCGACAAGAGCGCGTGGGCTGGGCAAAGCGCGCGCTGCTCCACGCGTGTTTGAACTGCTCGCGCGGACATTGCTACTGCACTTCGACGCTTTCAGCGCGCAGCGGCGCCTGACTGACGGAAATGGGTCAGTAGATCGCACGACACTAACTCCACTTTACCCACACAGTGATGGTCTGACCGTCTGCCTCAACTCTTATAAAAAATATCACGAATAAGTTTTGATAGGCTACAGCTATTTCCCAAATGTGATAACCTGCAACAGTCTAAAAAAGCAGCAATTTCTCACATATATATTAAACACAAAGCTCAAGAATCAAAGTAAGACACAAATGTAGGCTACATTTTCAGAGCGAAGTCTGTATAGGATAAAAATAAATAAATAAATGTCCATTCTTTAGGAAAGTTGGCGTGAAGTTGTCTCAGATGAAGTGTCTGAGGAAGTCGCGTGCACTCCATAAACACGAGAGTGGGAGTGATGTGCGGTTCATTTCTCTTCGGATGTCTTAGCCTACGAGCCCCTGAATATAAAATAGCCTACAGCTGATCAAAAACACGTTTTTTCTTTATTCATGAGCGCATTAATCTAGCAGAGTATCATATATCGCATCTGAATCACTTCACTTCAGTATGACTTTATGAAACTGACATAATCAACAAGGATGGACTATGGTCTCTGGGATGAGACTAAAAAGACACCCTTATAGGCTACTTCATTATTCAAATGAGCTGTCACAAACAGTTGTATTCCTACCTCGCATAGTGGCGACTCGATCCCGAACGTTTCAGTCATGAAGAAACAAACATAAACCAGAGTAAAAAAACAAAATCCTCGGTGGTGAAGTTTGGTCTCGTCAAAGTGGGAGACTACTGTGCAAAACCATTCCAGAAGTGAGTGAAGCGGTGGTCGGACTCTTCAGTTGTGCGGTAAGGCCAGCATGCGGGTTTTCACATGACATCTGCGGGCGCATATACCCAACGGAGGTTTTCACTGCCTCCGTGAGCGCAGGGGAGAGCGCACAGCAGGCTGAAGGCAGCTCGGATTGGGCTGACACTTTTCGCTCCGCCCACTTTCTAGCGTCTTCAGAGGCATGGAGCAGATACGGACACTGTGCGGTCTGCGCGTACGCGAGCGCGGCGCGGGGCTTTGAGTTCATGCACAGACTTCTTTTTACAGCAGCGCTTTGAAGTCAACAGAAAAAAAAATGTAAAAAACTTATTCCGCGTATCATGTTATTATCCTTTTTTGTTTTACTTTTTCACGGATTGCTTTTACTATAGTAATTGCAGAAATTAGTAGGCCAAGTCTGAATGTGAATCTGAATGTTGTGCATGGATTAGGCATAACGGAATAAAATTAATTTTCTATTATTATCATGCATTTTTAGTATCTTTATGTATTTACGTTTCAAACAAACTTTATGGCAGTAGTAGGCTACGTAGTTATTGTGAAATGTAAATGTGATAATTTAGAAATGTTGCCTGCTAGAGAAGACAAACCACCTTAAAATACATAATATCCCCCTCCTACACACAAAACATGAGCTACTTTGCATATTCTGTCATTTAAAAAAAGAAGACTAAAATGAAGGGACTAATGTCTTTTTAAAATCTGGTGTCTTAATGATGGACATTTGGCTCTCCAATTTAGTGTTTAATAGAAAACAGAAGCCATGCAACCAGATTATATAGCTATATTATAAAGACCATTTATTATTATTATTGCATAATATGGCTTAATATTTCTATCAATCAGGCTGATGTACAAATAACTAAATGTTAAATGACTTTTTCACTGAGGTTAATCTACAAGCCATCAGTTTAAACAGCACATATAGGAGAGTGTGAAATTGCCCACTGCATGCCTGTGTGTTTATGGGGGAGGTGGAGACAGAGACTGAGCTACAGACCCATCCAGGGAAAGGCAGAGACTAACTGCCCAGAGCACATCACCACTGACCTACATTTCCTTCCCCCTTTTTTATTTTCCATTTCCCCTATATGAACAAACTCATAATTGTGATGTAATGACAAAAAGCAAGCATGACAATAAAACTAGACCAGTCCATTGGAGATTGTAAAGCACTGTCCTGGAGTGACTGCACTGTTGTTGAACAAAAAGCTGTTCCTGGCTATTCAGTGTTGCAAAAAGAAATACATGTAACCTGTAAAGTGGAATTGATGGGTTAAAGTGTCTGTCTTTTGTGAAATCACCATGCAATCATTTTATCATAAACAGAATTAAAAATCATTTGACAGTCACCTCATGAACTGTATTATATTTTTACAGAGCTGCAGATTTACAGCAGACCTACAGGAATAAAGGAATGATCCAAAGACGGATGCAGCCATATGGTGTCTAAAAACCAATCAAAGTAAAGGTAAACATTTTCGGCACTACAAAGGCTTGAGAAAGAGTAGCACTACGTATTCATGCTTGTTGTGAAAAGCTTGTGTATTCTCTTCTTTATATTCCATTAAATTTGTCTACTTTTACGACATACTGCTGTCAAACACAATAGCTCAAGAACGTCTAAATTGTGATGTTATTTCACATAAGTGCGTAGTTCTCCTCTAACTGGACTCTTGGTCAGGCCACTTCACTGTTAGTCATTATTTTGGAGAGAAGACAGAGGTCTAAAGATAGAAGCATTAAATGAGTTGATAGATATCCCTGGTTTTAAGGTTAAAGCATTTGTGCAACTCCTTTGTCCTTGAATCGACCATCAGGAAGTTAACTTAAATATAATTGGATAACTTTCCATTGAAAATAAAAATTAGGGCACTATTTCTCAAAGGGATTCCCCTTAACTCTCAAATGACACATGCCTTTATATTGTACTCTGGGAACAAGCAGGTGTTTTTTATAAAAGAGAATGTTTTACTGGGAAATTGATTTAGTATTATATATAGGCCTGCAGAATTTTGATGCTTAAAAATATATACGTAAGGTGAATTTGTGTTTGAATCTCTTATCACTAATCAACATAGGTATATAGATCAGAGTTCACTCAATAATTGTCTCCCCTTGCAAATACATGCGAAATGTCAACATGCTAAATCTCAGACAAAATCCTTGCTGTGGTAATGAGTCAAGAGAGAGACGAGGGAGAGAGAGAATGGCATTGGCTTTCAGAGAGAGAGAGAGAGAGAGAGAGAGAGAGAGAGAGAGAGAGTGAGAGAGAGACAGAGGGGAAAAATACACTTGAGAAATTTACAGAAAGATACCACAAGTGACAGAGGCAATTTTCTGGGAAAAAATTACTTCATCATAATTTCAATCCCAAAAAGAATTGGAAAGAAAGCCCTGAAGGAGCCGAGTCGTGTCACCTTGAAAAATGGCAGTGGAAAAGATCACTAACTTCTCTACACACACACATTCTTTGATGCACATATATACACACACACACACACAATAAAACTAATAATTCAATCTATACTGTTTATTTTCCACAATTTTGCTCTTTGTACTACACTGTTTTATAAATTCTGCAATTTCCTCATAGTCAACAGAGTGAATACTGTACCTTTTTTCCATACATAATTACACTATAAACCTTGACAGCTTACTTATCAAAAATATGAGTAAAATTTAATATAATTAGACAGTCTAAGTTTTGCACACTAATAAATGATCAGATCTAATACATGGAATCATTTCAGCTGGTAGTCAAAATGACCCAAATAAAGCCAAAGGGACCGTATTATAATTTCATTGCGAGACTAATAAAGTTGGAGCCCATCTCATCTGTATCAGCGAGTAATAAGCAGATTTCTCATCAAAGCTCTTAATAAGACCAATCGTGCAAAATATAACTGCCTTCCCATCAACATAGTACAGAAGACTGCCAATCAGTTGATTTTAATTGGATTTTTTTTTTAATCCACGATTTTCTTCTAACAAAGCTATTAAGATATTGAATCTAAAGTTACATTGGTTTTTTGTATGACACATTAGAATATCATCATATGGCCTGAGGCAAACTCTCAAAATAATTTATCCTGCTGATTTAGTTTTCAGAGCCTGATAAATGTTGATGTCGCCGGTTATGTTGAGAGAGACTTTTGTACAAAACACTGCTTTTAAAACTCTTGCCTTTGAAAACACTGATCTCAAATCACCACAGACTAACACAAGTCAAGCTACTACTGTATTTTATTCAATTCTTACAGTGATAAATGTCTGAACAGCTTCTGGTATGGTAGACAATGATGCAGGAATGAGGAAAAGGTTCTTTAAAATGTTGCTCTGAAATGTAGGCTACTCACCTGATTATGCGTCTCTCCGGAATACTTGATTCTAATTGGTCAATTGTGCGTCTAGAGATCCGCTGCATGGCCACTCAGTGTATCAGACCACTTTTTTAACTTTCAAGAGTCTAGTATCACACTCTGGACTCTCGTCTCGTACTATTGTGTCTCAGGTAACTATTGTATTGAAAATCTCTGTGGAGGACATCAGTATTTATATAACGGTAATATTGTAGTGATGTTCATCTTGTTTCTTGGCCGATTGCTTTTTTGCAGATTGTTTTGTATCTTAATTGTTTTCATAGCAGAAGCTTTGAGATAATAGACTATATGGACTGAAATCAATATTTCATGTCCATGCTTTTATTCATTTGGTGAATAGATGTATAGTCAGCCACAGTCATTATCGCCAAAATAAACCTCGACAAGGTGATGAGGACTCTGACACGGAGCACAATTTAGTTGTAGGTCTAAAATCCCATTCCAATTCAAACCCTCATTTGTTGCAGTTAGAGTCACCCGAAGCGACCGGATTCTGTGTCAAAGCGTGACCTCCGTGTCCTACATAAGCCAAGTTCAAACAAATCGACACTTCTCAGAACTTCTTAGTCTGCCACAGATATACACTCTTAACGTAACATTCCTTATTCACCCACGGACGTAACTCGCCGTTAATAATTCACACCTACATGCTTGATTTGCGCAATCATTTTTCAGGGACCATTATCGCAAATTGGCCTTTCGAATTTATGAATCTGAAGGGACAGATCTAATGGGGAAGACCTTCACCTCTCTACACCCTAAAGAGGAAGTGTCTGATGAGGAGAAGCTAATGGCTGCAGTACAGTCACCTCAGGGGCTGAAGACTGAAGTCAGAGGGGTTGAGGTAATGGAACATACGCCTGCAGTAGCTGAATTATTCACTTGATCCACTGATGCAATATACACGAACACGCAACACACACACACACACACACAACTGGCTGTCTGGAGTGAGACTAAGTTTCTCTCTCTTCTCTGATGAGCAACTTGCTGTCGTGTGCACATTTTCAAAGAGTCTCCCTCCATTCTTCACTTTGATGGTCTGCCATTTATCTCCCATTTGTTAGTTCCACAGATTGTCACCGTTCAACTCAACACGTTCCTGGCTACGTTTGGCCGATGACCAATCCAAATCTCCTGGCATGATTTTAAACAAAACGCAACACCGTTACGGATTCCAGCACTCCTTCCCTCCCTCCCGCCTTCCTTCAGTCGCTCATGAAAAACAGATTAAGTTAATGAATTGATGGGCATCTTGCCTGTGCAAGCTGAGAGTTGGGCTATGCGGACAAATAAAGTGGCATTACAATACAAGAGCACAGACACAGACAAAAGAGAGGCTGCATAGCTTCCCTATTGTTCGACTGGGAGAGTATAGAAAGGCTTACAGACAAGCTTGCCTCACGAGCCAAACGTGAAACAAAGGGGAACTTGTTGCCAGTGTTGAGGAGAAATTACAGTAGTGTCAGGATGCTTGTAGGGCTGTGGGGGGGTGGACCAGACTCATAAACGCACAAACAGAGACATATTTACTGTAGCAAACATCCGAGTGCCGCTGACAGCTTGGACCGTTGGGGGATTATGGGGCTTCTCGAGGGAGTCTGAGTCTCGGAGAGCCAAAGGAAGAGGATGAGGGTGGCTTGCTTTTATCATTCTTGATATAGATACCATAAAAGTGAGGAATATGTTAGTGATGCAACCGTTGGAACAACTCTCACACTCTCTGAAAACTGTGACTGAAGAGACATCATGTCACAATTTGTCATCTCCATACATCCCTCATGACATTTGCTCTCTCACCATTGGCATCATCCCTGAACCCTATCAGAAATCACGTGGGCACCAGGGGCTGGGGTCTTGCTATATCCTCTTAGTGTCTGCCCAGTCAGCAATTGCAATTTAATCTTCACTAGAACTGTATAGTGTGCAAGTGTTCACTGGGGAGTTTGAGGGGGGACTGGTGTGTGCCATGTGTGTGCTTCTAATGACAATGATGGGGGGGGTGATGAGACCTTCTGTTTTTAACTCCACCCCCCCCCTTTGGGCCCTGGCTGGCTTAATCCTGAGTCTAGGAGAGGGATTAGAGGGCACTCGACCATTCCGACATCTCACAACAAGCAGCAATTCTTACCGCACACATCTAAGATTATGTATATAAGCAGTTTAGCGTATGATGGCTGTAGGAATATTATAATCTGCGGGGTGATAATGATCTTTTATACACAATTAGATGATGCTGAAAACACAAGCATGTAAACATGTAGACAGATTGAATTTTTTCAAGTCTTTCCTTCGCACTGTTTCTGATAAACTGACTGGTTTAGAGCAATTGCAGGGGTTATATTTGGACACTTAATCCAGACTTAAAATGTCTGAATGTCATTGCATTAAATGCTGAATATCAAATCAAGAGGCATCTGCAAATAAATGATGCTAGAGCTTTTCACAGAAAAAAACCCCCAAACATTTTAGCAATAACCAGCTGTGACTTCAGTGGATGTATGAAGTCATTTTGTGTTTACAGGTGGCCTAGCAGATTTTGAAATGTGTCCAAAAACTTTTTGGAGTTAATGTACACTATCATATTTAAATTAATATTTTATACAACATTAAATAGATCAAAAGTGACAAAATATTGTTCTTTTGAATATTCTATTCATCAAAGAATCCTGAAAAAAATGTGTCAAGCAGTTTTCAACATTGATAATAATAAGAAATGTTAATTGAGCACCAAATCAGCATATTAGAATGATTTCTGAAGGATTGTGACACTAAATATTGGAATAATGGGCTGCTGAAAACAGTTTTTTCCAACAATAGCAATAAATAAAAATGCAATTATAAAAATAGACAACATTTGTCCTAATATTTCAAAATATGACAATATTTATACTATGTATCTGATGAAATAAATGCAGCCTTGGAGAATATAAAACATTTCAAAATCTTACTGACCCCAAACTTTCGAACTGTAGTGTATTAATTTCTGTTTTAACCTGATTCCTCTTTCCTCTCTGTAACGCTGACTGCCAGGCAGATCATTTGTCATGTCAATTTGTCTTTGTTTCAGCTGAGGAAAAATTGTTAATCTTGAGGATTAAGTAGTTGCAACAACTCTAACAACTGTGTGTGAGAGGAGGGGGAGGTGTTGTGATAATAAAGGGAAGGAGAAAATTCCTCAGCTTTCTTATTGAAACAAACTATACACACGTGTATAGCTGATTCACTCTAACAACAACAGCAAATTTGACATTTTTGATATTGCAAACATGACAAATGGCTTGATAACTGAAATAAACAAATTTGCGGCAAAGAGTGCAAACGCTCTCATAATCTTGCAATGTTTCATATTGTCTGTCGCTTATGTCTGATAATTTGTATTTGTGGGAGGAGGATATGGGTCGGGAGTAGGGAGAAACACAGCTCCATATGTAGGGGATATAAGCCTTTATTTCTGTGGTATTATGTCAGCTTTAACGTATGCCTCAAAACCACACACACTTTTGTCTGATTCTGTATGCTGTCTGAGCGTGAGCTCAAAAACATATTTTTTTTTTACACACGCACACACTCATTCGCGCAAGCCTGCACAGACACAGACACACATTAGCACACTCCAACTGACTCATTCAATAGGTAGAGAATCTGAATGCATAAAAGTGAAATTTCTTTGACAGTCTCAGTCTGGCTCCTTTATCCTCATCTGAAAAACATGGGTGAAATATGTGCTCTTTAGACTATGTTTGAACTTAATAGGTCATGTGACTTAAAGTGCATTTCCCCCCTCATCTGTTTGCTTCCTCCAAACAAGGGATAGGCTGTTGTATTTTCTATTGTGTATTTTATTATATTCAATGCAATGCCTTCGGTCTGGATTCTTAAAAGGACAGTTAACCCAAACAACCATGAGTAAATTATGAAAAAATCCTGCCATGATCGATACAATGTGGATGGAGATTGGGGCGGTCAAGCTTCAAAAGGACAAAAAAGCACCATAACCGATTGCCATTCAAGTTTTTGGTTTAAGGCAATCGGTTTCCCAAATGGTTTGAGTTAAGGCAAGCTTACACTACAGAACGTCTCAGTAACGGATGTAACCATCGTTCCCTGAGTAGGGAACACAGACGTTCTGTCGGACGACGAAGAATGGGGCTTCGCTTAGAAAGCCTATTAACATTGGATTACAAAACGAGCCAATGGCAAAGAAATGCAGTGGATATAAAAGGAGGACGCCGGCAGAATGCAGATATGTTTCTTCGCTGAGGAGCCAAGACCGAGCTCAGTAAAACCCAGCGGTACAGCGGAAAGTGGCAGGAAGACGGAAGACATTCGCTTTCGTTGTCACTCCGAGTTCCGCCAGATGATGACGATGGGGCCACCAGCCGAAGTACTATCTCTAGGCTTAGAGGAAGTAAATCGGGGTGTGGATGAGGGGACTCTCACTCTTGCGAGATCACCCATAAAGACGCGATGGTCATGTTCCCACAGAGAGAACATGAGTCATCCACGAGCGCTGCCTTAGCGTGATCAATGTCCAAACACACTAGACAGCGCTTGTGCCCATCAGAGTCAGAATTTCGCTTGTCTTGCAAGAGCTGACAGTTCAGAGATGACTTGTAGCGCGAAGAATAAACTTGGCTCCCAAGCAAAAACATCTGCATTCTGCGGGCGTCCTCCTTTCATACCCACAAGGTGGGGTGGAGTTGCGCCATGCAAATTCCGCAGACCCATGGCATTTCTTTGTCATTGGCTCGTTTTGTAACGATAGACTTTCTAAGCAAAACCCCATTAGTCGTCATCCGACGGAACTCGACGAAAATATTGAAAATACGGCAGCATCTTCGTCTGCTCAAGACAGGTTGAGATCTTGTCGATGACACATTTGACGAGCATCAGTGACTCCAACGAGCACCGATTCGGCCACGATCCGAGGGTTTTGTCGCAGATCTTGGATATCTGTCAGCGACAGAAAAATCCAGCCAAAAGTCATGTAGTGTGAGCCTGCCTTTAGCCCGCCTTATCTTGTTGGGTTTTAAAGATATGTGAATTTTATTTGTTTAATTATTTAGCCCTTTAATTGTTATTGCTCACCGTTTCAAGTTAAAACAACCCTAAACAACCCATATCACCTCCTTATCTCTTTTTGGTTTCTCTTTTTTTATTCCACATCTTTGTAATGCTTCCTCCCCAACTCACTCTATCCTTTCTCCCTCCACACTCTCACATGTTCCCCATCTCTCTCTCTCTCCCCCTCCCCTCGCTCTCGCTCTCTCTCTCTCTGTGAATGGAATGATGGCTGTAATAGTGGGATGTAGGTCATCAGGGCAGCTTGGCTGGCTCGTGTCTAGACTCAGTCTTCAGGGCATGAAGTCACAGAATTGTGCACATTGACCAGCACAGTCAAAACTCTGCTGCTAACTGTGCTCACACACTCTAGCACGCAAAAGAGTAAAATATCTGACGAGCCTTCATGCAAACTGCTTGAAGTGTCTGATTTGCCAAAATGTCATTAAAATGCCATGTGATATTTACATTAGGGTGCGCTATCCTGCGGCCTTAATCATTAAAGGGATACTCCACGTTTTTTTCATATTAACTATTATTCCCTTAACTAAGACGAGTTGATATCATGCAGACTTCTCTCGTCTCAGTGCGTGCCCTCAATCGCTCTGTCTTGTGGCAAAACTTTTGTGACCAAACGCCTCCACATTTTCCCTATTCAAACACAGTTACACTAGTAGTATAGACCAAGAATAGTGACACAAAATAAAATGTTGTTCTTTTCTAAGCATGTAAAGTGGATAACTAATGTATGGCGAAATTCCATAGCAAGAGTTTGGGAGCACTTCGACTCGGCACATATACTGTATATCTATGGACTCGGCAAAGTGCTCCCAAGCACTTGCTGTGGTATTCCACCATACATTTTAGTTATCCACTTTACACACTTAGAAAAGCGTTTTATTTCGTGTCGCCATTGTTGGTCGAGATGTAACTGTATTTGAATAGGGGAAACATGGAGTTGTTTGGTCGCTTCTCTGCTTGGATCCTAATGAATGAACTGGGCTAAGTTACTGTAAGTGCTAACAAAGTTTCGCTGCAAAACAGAGCGATTGAGTGCACGCACTGAGACGGAAGAGGTATGTATCAACTTGTCTTAGTTAATGGAATAACAGTTTAACATAAAAAAACTTGGAGTATCCCAAGTTTAACAGCTTAGAAAACAGCCATTGAAATTTGCTATGCTGGCAAATATGCATGCCAGGTTTCTGTGCACTTTTGAACCCTCCTCTGATGCCCCAGGTGAGATGCATATGAGCATTTGCAATGTATCCCCTAAAGTGATACTCCACTTTTTTTGGAAATAGGCTCATTTTACCACTCCTCCAGAGTTAAACAGTTGGCTTTTACCATTTTGAATGTATTCAACCGATTTTTTGATATTTTGAACAATATCTGTAACCAGACAGTTTCTGGTCTCATTGACTTCCATAGTATATTTTTTTCCTACTATGGAAGTCAATGAGACCAGAAACTGTCTGGTTACTGATATTCTTCTAAATATCAGAAAATCGGCTGAATGGATTTGAAAACGGTAAAACCCAACTGTTTAACTCTGGGGGAGTGGTAAAAAAGTGGAGTATCCCTTTAAACTCACTTAACAATCACACTAACATTGACAGCGCAGCCGAAATGTACGCAAACTTCTCATCTGTATTTGATTTTAATTGTGGTCAAAAAGGTGAAATATGGGCTGGGAAAACAGAACATATAGGCTAAGTGTACCAGAGCTGCCATGAATGAGATAAATTAGGTGAGTAAGCCCATTCTCAATAAGTATTAGAAGCTAACTGACTGTTTTGTTTAAATACATCATCACTAGCTTAGATAGCTCCATCCATTATTGTCATCATGCTCTGCCCATCAATGCTTGTCACAGCTAATATCAGTCTGTAAACTCAGTCAGTGCAGTTAGCGCATGCAACATGTATTCTCTTCACCCACAAAATAATCTGCGGACAGCGAGTGTACAATAGCGCTCATATTCACAGCTAATATTCAGTGAGTGTAGGTGAAATCTGGTGGCCCAATCTGCCTAGCAACGCAGCCTGGTTTCATACTATAACACTAAAGTATTAATTTATGCAAAGGATAAAACCGTACATCACTTAAAGCTTGTCTGTGGGGGTCAGGTTTCGCATTCGTTATGGGGAAAAAAATGTTCCTGAAATCATCTCCAAATGTTGGGATCAGCCAAAAGTTTCCACAAGAAAAACAGCTTAATAATCATATCACATAATAAAATGATCCCAAATCACAAATGTTCTTTATTGTGAAAAAATATGTGAGGACTTCAAAAGTTGATTTTCATGTGTTATCCACCATTTCTATCTTCCTCCCAACTCTCGCTTTCTCACTTGCTCTCTCACTCCTTCTCGTCTCTCATGGGTTGAGAGATGGTAAAAGCTACAGTCTGGCATACTTTACGATATTTTATTCATGGCTATCAGACACTGTTTTTTACACTAATGGAAAAACCCTAAGTGACCTTTCACCCTCTTACTGCAGCATAACCAAGAAGTGACAAGGTTCAACCTGTCCACATCAATTTACATCTATGCGTGTATAAAATATCACCTAATGTCTCATGATTCCATGCCTTTTGTAACCTGGTGTTGACCACATTGTTGAAGGAGCGTCTGAGTTGGCACAGCGCCGAAACCATGACTCAAATGCAAATGTTATAGAGAAACAGCTGAAGGGAAAAAAAGCCCTCCATGACCTGTCAAAGCACATTAGCGCACGAGGACTGCATGCTGCATGTTTCTTTTAGACAATATTCTCCTGTAATTGTCTGTCTGTGTGTTGATTATTTAATATTTCCATTCCATCTGAGTGCACACATCAGTGATGATAATTAAGCGATTTCACACATAACTTTTTCAAATGACTTTGTGAAAAAAGCTTTGTTTTGAATTCCATATATGGTTAGTGATCAACTCAAAATTCCTTATACACTCGCATTCTTTAAAAGGAAGTCTGTCTGCCTGTCTCTAACTCCCTGCCCTTCCCTGCTGCCACCTTCTTAGGCTCCACCTTCTCAGGGGAACCCCCGGGCGGTGCTGTCAGGTCCCATCATGCAACTCCTACGGTAACGCAGTTGCCGGGTAGCTAGCCGTTAGCGGATCCGTGTGTAGGTTTAGAGCTTAGCTGTTAGCGCCAGGTTTAATTATAGATTACAATGAGCTACAAGCATCCACTCTCTTTTGCAGCAGGCATGCTTGGTCATGCATGCAAAGCCTAGAGAAAAAATGACACTGTTGTAAAATTCGTAAGGAGGAGGAAGTATAAAAACTAGAACCTAATATGCCCAGTCTAATTAATACCCACATTAAATGAATATACCTGACCGTGTGCCTCATTTGTTCTTAATATAGAAATAATCATGTAGTGCTGGGTAGATTACTCACAAATTGTAATCGGTTACTGATTCCAAATTGGCACAAATTTTAGTGCAACTAAATCCATTACGTTGTACATTTAAAGTAATATAATCTGACGACTGATTATAGATTACTCATTGGGAGAATCAATGAATTATGAATAATTGACTGCCATTGTGAAAATAACTTATCATGTAATCAATGAAAAAGTAACTGTAGTCTGATTAAAATGTAATAAAATCTAATTACATAATCCAGATGATTACATAATCCAGACTGCATGTAATCAGTTACCCATCACTGACCAAATCCAGTACTAAGCATGATGATTTCTTCATAAATCACCCTTTATAAGTCATTAAAGGGATCGTTCACCCAAAAATGAATCTTCTGTCAATATTTACCCAGCCTCAAACCTGAATGACTGTAAAATCTTCTGTGGGACATTGAAATGCTCCCTCACAATGAGCTGCCGGTTATTACATTTGTGATTTTTTTTTTTTTTTTTTTTGTGAAATTTTTGAACCTCAATGACTTTCATTGTATGGACAAAAACTGTTTTTCAAAATCATTTTTCATCTTATTCGTCTTCCACAGAAGAATAAAACCAATGCAGGTTTGGAACGACATGAGGGTGAGTGATGATGACAGAATTATCATTTTTAAATGAACTAGAGAGTACAGGATATTCATCCATCCATATCCTGTTTAGTCTTCATGTATCCATAAAATGTAAGTCTGTCACTCTCATATTTGCCCATTTGATTTAACCTCTTACACTCCTGCTTGAAGCCCCCACCCCCAAGTCCTCCATTAAACTTTAAGATCTCAAGCAGACTATGCATATTTCATTTGGCATTTTGCAAACAAAGGCTAAATAAAATATAGATAAAAACAAAGGTCTAAACCCTGAGTGTGTAACCGCATCCCTCGTCCCCTCCCTATCCCTATGTCTCTATCCCCCTATCTTTATCAGCAGATGAGTAATGTGGGTTCAGAGGTAGTCGTCCGCCGCTGTTTGAGCTGGGGAACATTGTATTGCTCCCTCACGACGAGCCGTTGAGCTGCCACGCTGACGGCTATTACATGCATCAGCCATTGTACGCCATTATTTCTGAGATGCATTTATATAATTTGTCTGTCCATTAATAGACAATAACACACAGGCCTTAGCAGAGCAAATCATATAATCACTGTGTAGAAAAGAGTTTCCATTATGTTACAGAGAGATGAAAAACAGAAAAAGAAAGACAGGGGGAAAAGAGACCTTGGGAGGGTGTCATATTGCTCTAATCTTAAAACAGCTACTGTATTTACAAAACTAACAGTTAATAATTCAGGTCATGATGCTCGATTTCAATTTCTCCTGCATTTAGCTATCTACAGCTAATTATAAAACACTCGCAAATGTAACAAAAACAGATGAGATGGGTGATGTAACTTAATTTTCGGTCTGATTCCATTATCACTGATATTTACACTTTTCATAATTTAATTATGGCCTCTAAACACTAAAAATACTTTATTGACAAATAGGCCTAAGCCACAAATTATCTAGTGTCTGTTTATATATTCCTTTTACCACAATTGTAATTTTTCAGCCAACACACTACAAAAATCTGCATGCTCAGTGGACTTCTGCTTATATTCAGAACAGTTAAAAAACATACAAATTAATCAAAGAAAACATCTGTGAATAAAAATATGAGAAATAATGGACTAACGTTTTAGAAAATGAAAGATAAGAATTGATTCAGATAATCCAGTCTCCAAAGAACTGACCCACTTGATCTGAAAAAAGGCTGATCACCTGTAAAATGAACCGCTTAACTACAATTTAAAAAGTCAATGCCGAATAAAATACATGCCATTGAAAATGATATGAAGGGACGAACGGACGGACGTATATATGCAAAGGCAGGACAAAAACATGCCCATTCTGAGAAACTCATAGCCTGCAGTGATGCTAAATCTACAGTATATGTGTGACTCAGACACCAAACTGATCAGACTCTGCCAGAATCACGAATGACCTTCAGTCCCTCTGTCTGATGGACAAGACTGAACATGTCAAAGAGGCCCACAGCAAAGACACACGGACAGCAAACAACACCAATTCAGCCATGTTTCTCCAAGGCAGCAAGTGTTCACGTGATCGCAGATATACTGGAACAATAGTGCATATAATTGTGAGTCAATAATTAATGGCTGATGTCAAATGTTAAAGACCAAGCATTTCATTTGTTTTGCAGACTGATGCTCTCCATGCTCAACCCACAGGGGACCTTCCAGCTACGAGATGTAAACTACTCTCTATAATTTATGGTTCTCTTTATTATAGATGTCCTTAGAAATGATGAAAGCCAAATCTCTGACATAATGGTTGACAATACGGTTTCTTTCTGATTGTGACTACTAGAGAAAAACTTGGGTTGAAACCATTAACCCTCTGGGGTCAGCTATCACGCTATTTATGTGAATGATTAGGCTGGATAATTTTTCAGATCACTTTGAAATAAAAACTCTAGGCAACAACATCCATTAGTCAAAAATCGTGTGGACAGATATTTAGTGTGTTTTTGGCCATATTTCAGAAACTTCATCATTTTTAGTTTTTTCAATAACCATGCATTAGCAATATTCTCTCAAAAATATAAACGTGTACATACATGTTGCTCAGATATCATGGTAGCCCTGTTTGTGCTAAATAGAGTGTAATTTCACCTGTGCCATTTATATGTTTATAAGTAACCGAGAAAAGCACAAATGTCAGGGCATGTCAAAACATCTCAAGGACCTCAAAGACACCTCAGACCCCAGAGGGTTAAAACCAATCACACTACAATCACTTTAGCAGTTGTTTAAAGCACTCGACCAGACAACCTCTTCAATCAGGAGGGAATATATTGTGAGAAAAAGCATTAATGCAGTTGAAGTCTATTGTTTTTCTCTTACAACAAATCTATTTCTCTCATCCTCCTTTTTGACAAAAATATTTTTTACACACCCAAAGGAAGGTTACTTTCTCATAGCTTCGCCATTGTTTCATTTACGTACTGCATCAACTATTCTCCTAAAATATTTTCTGAAAAATCACACACTTTATTCAGATGGTTTCTGAAAATGGTCTTTTTCTCAGTAAAAAGCAATTGAATTAGGCAAAATCTGACATCTCATTTGTGTTTTTCTTTCCTATGGGCAGTCATGATACATACTTTGGCTGAGTTAACTTTATTTAAAAGTCTTTGTACAAATGTAGGAGTAACTCGTGAGAGCGTGCCTCAAACTTCAATGCGAGACGCTTTAGTTTTAACGAATAAACACTGCAAATGGTTACCGCCACAGGACATTTGTGCAACTGACGTGGAGTTGAGTGTTCATTGATTTTACTAGAAATGTGTAGTGTTTGCAAAGCTTGGCTTTTAACAGAGCAAAGCTTGTGTTTTAACGGAGAGTCAGAGACACAACAGCATTGATGGAGGTGTGTGTGTATGTGTGTGTGTTTGTTGTGGGGATGAGGGGAGGAAGTGGGTGTGGCTCTGCCTCTCACTGTCATCCAGATCATGATTATTATGTTGGCAGGATCTAAAAGATTAGACACATCAATAGTTTATGACTCTGTAGAGAGTCTCACTCAATTCCCACATCTATAAATTACTAAACAGGGGCATTTACATCTCTGTTTCTCAACTTCTATATCTCTGTTCTTTTTCTCTCTTTTCTTCTCTGTTCTTTGCTTTTGTGCCTTTATTTTTTTAAACTAATGTTCCAATGAACCACTGAAACTTTTAAAGTGACATTTAACCTTTCTGTAGGGCCACTCTGTTACTTCCAATGTAGTTATCGGTCGTCTTTTAGGCAGGAAAAAAAGATATCATTGTAAAAATATAAGCACCTAAAAAGAAAGACATAATTAATAGATGTGGTTTGCCGATACACATGAATAATGCAGCTTTTATATTCAAGAAAATTACAAACTATACCCATCGGGAGAGAATGGAGGGGAATCATTAACTGCAAACTAGAACCTTTGCAAAAAAAAAAAAAATCCAGCAAATTTTTAATAATTTATCCACATAAACAAATAACACATGAATAAAGAACATTTTTAAAAGAAAACTATTCTGCCACCCAAGCCAGAAGCTGTGCTCACTTTTTGCATCTGGGAGAAAAAAAATGGTTGAAATAAATAAATATATATATAGACAAAGTTTAGATTGAGCATTATTCAAATGAAAATAGTTAACTTTGCCTTTCTAAGTTTGCTAGAGTTTTTTCCCCCTGTTGTGCATAAGTTCCCCTTTGTCAGAGATCTATTGTATAGGCCTGCATACAAAAACCTTCTGAGCCCTTCTGACTGAGGTAATATCATTGTAAACTTTAGTATGCTGTGGGAAAGTTTAATTCAACTCATATCTGTTTAGAAGAGATTTTAGCTTGGGCATTGACATTACAGGAACTGAACGAGTACAGTATAAACACAGGAAAACATCTGCTTATTAGATTTTTCCAACCTCTAGAAAAATAGCAATCTGAAAATGATGGGATTACATGATAAGAAATACAAGTCTGAGATCGACGGTAATCCATCACTTTGAAGCCGGACCCATTAGTGTAAATAACTGGACGAGATATGCAATACAAGACAATAAAGCACTACTCTGAAAACAACACTGATTTGCTGAGATTTTGATCTAAAGCTGACGGAAAGAACTCACTTTGAAGGAATGCTCCTAAAGAATTTAAGAGCGCAACATCTTTCACTGTGGTTTATTAATTTTGCCAATAGGTAAAGTGTGTGTGATGTGCCTGTTGGTACAGGTTGGGTCATCCTCTCTTCACACCCGCCTGGTTGTGATGAATGGCGGTTGCATTAGAGTCGGCCTCACACACAACCTTGATATCCTGCTGTGTTTCGGACACACGGGAAATCAAGGGCATTCATCAGCTGCAGTTAAACACACTGTCAATTATGTGCGGTAGTATGTGGCTGTGTATTTGGGAAGGCGGGGGAAGGGTGTGGAAAGACACCCTGCGGCGCTGATACCGGAACGCCCATGGAGATGCAGTTACTAACTGGAAATGACCAACCGAGATGTAACACACATTACACTTGATTAAATGCATTAGCACAATCCAATGTAGAAGTTTTGGAGTAGGTTTGTCTTCTGTGCATTTGAAAATAATAAAGTAAAACGAAATAAATAAAATCAGTCCAAACAGGTCCCAAAACCACAAATGTACAGAATTCAGTCTTTAAACAAACAGATATAATCCTGGTATTTTCTATTAAAATGATTTAATATTTGCAAAACTCTTAATTTGACATATGCATTTTACAGTAGTCAAAATTTGAAGTGGATTAAAACCTTTCATCAAAGTTATACAATTTTGAACACATTTTTGTTCAAGGACTTTTTTGATCCACTTCAGATGTTGACTACTGTATATTTTTCAGCGTCATTTCCTCTTTTTTAACCTTCAGTACCCCTCCCAAAACCCCACACAATTCAAACAGATATATAGTGTTTTATTTTTATGCCTGGGAGTCATGGGATAGCTGGTTATCAATGAGGTGTCCCATTATCTTCATACTGAGCTTTGGGTAATTGCCTCTGAAAACATGATGATATCTAATTGTACTTATCTAAAAGGATGTATTTAGATACGTTGCCTAAGGAAACTATACACAGTTATTCCCATTTACAACACAGTCATTGAAATTAGCTAATTAAAAGAGACTATGAAAAAATGCACAAGGTTTTGCTTTTGTCAAGACTTTTCTAAACCACTCTACACAGAAATCATACTAACAGCAGTTTGAAAAGGATAGAAGATTGCAGACTTCAGCTATCCAAGAGTGTTTAGTACTTTTTGAAATTATTAAAATAACTGAAAAGTGTTGTCACTACTTTATAAACACAGACACATACTCACGCCTGCATCTCCTGTATGAACAATGAAGATAGATACTTTGAGTGTTCTTAAAAAGGTATTAAAATACCAACGCTGTTAAAAACACTATAAGAGATACCTTATCTAACCCTGAAATTTAGCTTTGTTGGGTTAACTTAATTTATCTAGGTTGATTCAGTGATTTTAAATATTATTTTTGACTTATTTTTAACCACATTTTTGGGTTAACATTATTAAAATATAAAAACAATTACTAACGCTTTCCTTTTTATTTTCCTTTTTAACACTTTACAGTAATGTTTTATTGTGTGTGTTAACATACTGCAATAGGTAACGAACTAACATACTTGTAATAATCTTAATTTCAACATTTACTAATCCAATTTTAAGATTTTAAAAATCGTATATGTTAACATTGTTAATGTTAGTTAATAAAATGTTTATGTTAGTTCACTGTGCATTAACTTAAAGTTAAGAAATGCTGTAAAAATGTATTGCTCAATGTTAATTCATACATTTAGACCTTATTGTAAAGTGTTACCAAAACCTATATGGATATTTTTCGTTGTTGTTCATATTCTAGCCAAAACTTACAGTTTGTTCACATATTTTTGGTTTTCTTTTTTTTAGAGGTGATCTAAATGTCTGAATCTTGAAACAGATGGAAAATTGACAGGCCTGTGCTGAAGTTGTTTTGCCCTCCAGGTCCTCGTCCCCGTCCCAGTAATGTGACTGAAAAACGATGAATTGTAGCAAGAGAGCAGACATAATGTGTGTAGCATCATATGGTAAGCATTAAACAACACACACATACACACACACACACACCACACGCACAGGGGAGAACACTATTTGTAGCTATATATGTCTTGATATAATTGAGCATATAATGGATCCTCAGAGCTTTCCTACAGCCAGAGGCCTTTCTATTAAACTCCAATGATTCACACTTATCTGTATCAATGCTTTGTTTGCACCCAGCCATCATTTCATCCCTCATTCCTCCACCTCTTTCTCTCCACCTCTCCATCCATCCTTTTTTCCCCGAGCCTCTCCAGTGTAAACACTCACTTCTCCTTTCACAGGAGCACAGTCATTACAACATTTATAATTTTTTCATTATACCACCATTTACCAATTACCCACAGCACATGTTCCCTGCTCTAGATGTCATTAACCTCTCCCGAAACTCTCTTCTCGCCCCGTTCCTCAGACTCGCGCTCCGCAAGGGGAAGGCTGAGTGTGCCGATCTGCTGGACTGATACAGGAAGAGACTCAGTGAAATCATCGGAGTGCTGCTCGGTTCTGCGGCTCCTAATTGCTGTGTGCCACAGGGTCCTTATGAAGCAATCAAGCAGGCAATCTCAGAAGACGCCTGTGCCGTAACACGTTAACAATCCTTCCCCATCCTCTCTCACTCTCTCTTTCCTTCACCTCTTAGTGGAGCTGGGCTACCCCAGGTCCCAGCTGCAATTAATGACCTTGCTTGGGACCAAGCTAATAAAATACATGCATGTTTAATGACAGAAAGAGACAATGGAGAACACTTGAAATGTTCAAGTTCCCTTAATTGACAATCAAATAAACCATCAAGGTAATAATCCACAGACATCCCAAACATACTCTGGGGCGAATTCACTAAACAAGTGGGCCACTTTTGTGTGAGGTGTTTCAACAAAAAAGGCTCAGAGAGCCGGTGGTAAATGGATTTTCTTTTTAAAAAGACAACTGTATATTTTCTTTTAATCACGGCAGCAGTATTTCATCAAACAATGATCAAATAATGGAAGAGAGTGGTTTCACTGGGCATATATCCAGACATGTGTTGTATATGAACAATGTATCTACATTATTAAGAGCCATTTCAGGATCACAGTGGTGGAGTGATGATGAGTTGCAGCTAAGGAGAGAGTTCTCTCAAAATGACCCATGACTTTTACTATTTGAACAAAAACAGTTCAGTCTTCAAAATATATTATTTCTGTTGAAGAAATAAATAGATAAACTTAACATGCTTTGAACCATACCTTAGTTAATCAACAAGACTTGAATTAAAATAATATATATATATATATATATATATATATATATATATATATATATATAACAATATAAATAATCATCAAAAAAAAAAAACTAAATATTGATTTGAACTATACATATATCTTCTTTTAGATGAACAAGGAAATATGTGATATAATACTGTGTATATATATATATATATATATATATATATATATATATATATATATATATATATATATATATATACACTGCCCAGCCAAAACGCTGTTTTGATTTAATGCTTAAGAGTCAATGATTGGATCATTATTTCAGTGATTATGTTTCAAGCATGTTATTTGTTTGGCAGCAGTTCTTCTAAACCAAATTGATGGAATCTGTAGCTTTTTATTTCTTAAATAACTATATAGGAAGATACAACACGACCATATTCCAGGATGACAAAGTCTAGATTAATCAGGCTCAAATTGAGAAAGAATGGTTGGGAGGGAGCATGAAGAATCATTTTCACATATGAATTGGCACCTCTGAGTCCAGACCTTAAATTCATGGAAAATTCAATGAAACTCTATATAAATGTAAATGTTGTGATGTTATATTTACATCAAGACATGAATCAGTTGGGGTTAGAAGAACTGTTGGCAAACATATAACATGCTAGAAACATAAAAACCACTGCAAAAATGATCCAATCATTGGATCAAAAATGATCCAACTCATGAACATTTCCTTATAAATCCAAACAGGGCTGAGCAGACTTAATCAAAAGGGATATGAGATTTTTATTTAACTTAAACTTGACTTGAGAGATCTATAGTTTTGAGACCAGACTTGGATTCATGACAAAAGCCTTAACTTAGACTTAGCAAATACTGTAATAACACTATCTGCGGCCACAAATACATCCCCCCCTCAGTCTGTCAAAGAAAAGACTGTATTCATTTTGGTTTACAATCATTTTGTCAGACAGCAAAGACAAGTGCTGAATAACATTTAATTAAATTGAATGGCCCAAGTCCAAGAAAAGTCTCCAAAATCAAATATAGAGTTAAAAACCTGCAATGACCCCAAATCATATACACATCTTCCTCGCCTTCTGTGTGAAACTGGCTCTGTGGGACAGGTAACACAGAGTTCAGAGCTGTGTTAGGTGTCGGACAGCCACTCCCTCAGCCGGCAGGGCGTGAGAACAGACCAGCTGCACTCCACACCGGACCCAATCAAACCCAAACACCAGCCTAGAATTTCATCTGCCTCTTGTTTTGGACCATAAATTTGGCAGCGCCGGCATCTCTGTGAGGGAAAACCACTCTTTTGTTCGCTCCTATCACTCACATTGTGCGTTTCTCGTCTCATTGTCAGCTGAAAATGTAGACTAGAGAAGTTCTTTATCGCTCACGATGCCGTTTATGAAGTGCCTGTTTTAAAAGATTCCCTCACATGCAGCACAAAGGCGGCTTTGTGGCGTCTGTGTGAAGACGCGTCTTTTTACTGCCAACATGTTTTGATGGTGGCGTATGCATGAGCCAGAGTCAGACGACACTCCTGGGAGTCCCCAAACTGAATTGATTTCCTTTCATTTGAGTTAATCTAAAGTTGCACCTAGAGCAAGGAGATACAGACAGTCTGTTCCAAACAATCACACGCATGATATTATGCATTCATTCCTCATTACGTTTTCTACACTGGAATGGATTTATCAGATCAAATCAAACAATATATGATAATAAAAACAACTTTTTATGAACTTATTAGCATATGAAGTTTTTTCGTGATACAGTAAACATCTTCCTTAAAGGCACATTCTCAAGAAGAGCAATTTAAGTGACTCGATATGACTTTTGTGTCCATTTTCAGCATCTGACCAACGGATTCCTGGAAGCCATTTACTACCTAACATGAGAAGATCTGATACATTATAAACACAGGATGGGATTTCATTTATCATAATCAACATTATGGGGCAGGATGAATAGTGACTATGAGGCAGAGGAAAGATTATCTTATCTCTCTCTCTCAAAGCATCCAACAATACAACTAGTATCTTCTAGGACAGATATTACAGCCATGATTATGCCAGGAGTTAAATACATTATCATAATTAATTTGAAACATGCAACAGCATCTGCATGTGCAAAATAAAGACTGCACATGGAATAGAATAGCAGCAGACAGATTTTGAAATTTAAAGAATATATATTTAGATTAGTTACATACAGAAACCTAGAAAGAAACCTCAAAGGGAGGCTTGAACAATGAATCTAATTTATGTTGGTTGATAACTTAATTTCTATAAATATAGAGCACTTAAAACATTCTGTAACATATTTCTATAACAATTGCTATATTTAAAAAATAAAATATAGCTAGGGAAGCGTTCAGTCTCTCCGCTTGCAAATTCTAAATCTAAATAGCGCAATCCGTGAACGCAACTGGCTTTTAAAGGGAATGGGAGATGAGACTGATTGGTTTGTTGCACATTATGCCCCAAATGCACCCATTACTCAATACGAGAAAATCTTCTATAATTATGTCGTACCACTCCTTGTTGAACTTTTTTTTTGAGCTTTCACCAAAGTCATTTTATCAATTAACACACTCTAAAAATGCTGGGTCGTTTTAACCCAACTTTGGGTCAAATATGGACAAACCCAAACATTGGGTTAAAAACGTACTAATAAAAATTTAACCCAATGGCTGGGTAAGTTCATATTTGACCCAAAGTTGGGTTAAGACAACCCAGCAATTTTTAGAGTGCAACATGAATATTTGGCACAAACTGTTTGGCTGATTTAACAAAAAATAAAAAAGTAAAAATATAGAATGTTTTAATGTAGAAATTTAACATTCAAATGCGATTCATTCTGATATGTGAATTTTGAGGGGATGGTGGCTAGGTGGACATCAACCAAAACCAAAGGGGGGTATTTTTCTATAAAGAAAACTAGCAACCTAAACTAATTATCATTATAATGATTCAGCTGAGTAGTCTCGTAATGGTAAGCTAACACCACTCAGTATCACATCCACACTGCAGCCCTAATGAGAACTTTCACCACTTAAGAATAAAGCTTGGGGTCGATGACTTCAAACAGGGGACAATAGGAGGATAAATCGGCGGGACTATGCCACATTAGGCTGACTGGAGTTTGGATAGGACACGCTAGTCTGGTAGCAGACTGTGGGATTTCATAGAAAGACCTGCAATATCACCCTATCGCCCCCCCTTAGGACCTCCAGAGCCCCAAACCCAGTGTCCCACGCTGACCGAGGGGTCTCTTCTGACGGAGAAGCAGACCGCTGTTTCCCAGGATGTGCATGCACTTGTCATGTAAATGAAGAAGTCACAACCAATTAAAATAATTACACCGCATCGCCTTGTCTTCGCTCAGTGAGTCCAAGAGAGAGGGAGGGGTGAGGGATGCAGCAATGGGACCTCTACTCTCTCCTCTCTGTCTCGGTCTACTCGTATATGTAAGTGTTTAGAGAGGTGATATACTTGAAAATATGCAAGAAAAAGTCAAGAGAGAGGGAAACTGAACGGATGGTTCACTTTGAGACCTCTAAAAGATAAAAAGAGTGACTGTGTGTGTGCTTTTTTTGTTTGCGGGGGGGCATGGCACAGCAGGTGGTGGGACTAATGGAAGCCCCTGGCAGTGTTGCTATAGAGTGAGTGAGTGAGTGAGTGAGTGAGTGAGTGCATGTTTAGTAAAGGGAGGGGGGTAATGGGTGGATCCTCTATGGGCTGGAACCACTGATGTATCTTTATTGACAGAGCTGCTTCTTGGCCGAACAAGGGGATCTACGGCTCACGGCCACTGCAATGGACAAATGCATGAGAGAGAAAGAGAGCGATAGAAGCACCGATGGAGACTAAGGAAAGCCAGGAGGCAGATCTTTAACACACCATGTCCTGTAATGGCTCTCATCTAATCCATTTCCCTCCCCCTCTGTACCACCTACCTAGAACACACTGGTTATTACACACTGCTGCAGGGGATCCATTCACCTTCCATTGACAAACATACACACATGGGCACAGACTGAACAAATTGTTGGGGCAGAGGGGTCCAGCGTCAGACCTTTTATGTTTCCTGTTACCCAACAAAAGCTGAAAGTCCTTTCATTGCCATTTATCATACACAAACACACTCACATACATCACGATGCAATGTCAAAAACACATAAATCCATGCAAAGTAAGCAGATCATTAACCTAGTGACAACAGCTTCCTATTCTTTCCCTGTTTTCATGATTCTAGACATGGAGGTACCATATGCAAAATATTTTTATCTGATGTGCTCTAATATCTCATCTGCATTTTTGCATTTAAATATGTGCTTAAAGAGACACCACAGGCTAACAGAGACCTTCTCCTGGTCACCATGTCAACAAATGTCTTACTCTCCTCTGCTCCTAGAGGCTGTATATTTAATATGAGTATGTATGAAAATATGAATTAGTACATCACATTCTTTTTTTCTTAATTCATGGGAATGTTGACCATATTCACTTTTACAATATTTATTTCTGGTGCCTTATTCAGAATCTAATTGACCCCACAATTGTAAAACTAATGAGTTGTGGTCAGAATTATTTGCCCCCTGTGGTAAATATGATCAGGAATAGCTTTTAAAAAAATCAGCATTGTTTATCCTTTTGATCTTTTATTCAAACATTTTGCAAAAATCGAACCTTCATTGAAGTAAATACATTGAAAGTCTGTGTGTGGAGTGGGTGTGTTTGGGTGGCCCCTTTTACCAAGATAACAGCTCTGAGTCTTCTTCTATAATGCCTGAGGAGTTTGGAGAACACCTGACAAAAGATCAGACTCCATTCCTCCATACAGAATCTCTCCACATCCTTAACCAGATAACCAGATCCATGTTGGCGCTTCTTCTCTTCAGTTCACCCTACTCATTTTCTCTTCAGTTCAGGTCAGGGGACTGGGATGGTCATGGCAAAAAGCACAAAAAGCTTCAGTTTGACACATTTTTGTGTTGATTTTGATGTTTGATTTGGATCGCTGTCTTGATGGAAGATCCAATCACGGCCCATAATAAGATTTCTAGCAGAAGCGGTCAGGTTTAGATTTTTAATCTTTTAATTGCTAGAATCCATGATTCCATGTATCTGAACCAGATGTCCAGGACCTCCAGCAAAAAAAAAAATAGGCCCACAACATTAAAGATTCAGTGGTATATTTAACCGTGGGCATGGGATACTTTTTATTCCTGTTTCCACCAAACCCATCTGGTGGGTTTGCTGCCAAAAACATCCTTTTTAGTCTTATCTGACCATAGAACCCGGTCTCTTTTGAAGTTCTAGTTGCGTCTGATGACTGAATATGCTGGAGTTTGTTTTTGGATGAGTGAAGAGTATTTTTCCTGAAGCCTTCCCAAACAACATGTGGTGATGTAGGGGCTGTTTTAATTTCTGACCCCAAGACTTAACTAATCTCTGCAATTCTCCATCTGTGATCCTTGGAGAGTCTTTAGGCCACTCAAACTCTCCTCCTCACCTTGCATTAAGACAATATAGACACATGTCCTCTTCCAGGCAGATTCGTAACATCTTTGGTTTATTGGAACTTCTTAATTATTGCCCTGATGGTCGAAATGGGAATTTTCAATGCTCTTGCTATTGTCTTATACAGACTCTTTCTATTTTGTGATGCTCAACAATCTTTTGCTGCATATCAGAACTCTTTAGTTTTACCCGCGATGGATGATTAAGGGATTTTGGCCTTTGTTTTTCCTTATATCTATACTCCTGTGAAACAAGAAGTCACCCATGGCTAAACTATATTCATGGAAATATACTTCAGAGATATTTTACCCACTTTCAATTCTTTTACTTCAATGAAAGGTTCGATTTTCGATTTTTTTTTTTCATTGAAACATTAAAAGGACAAACAAAGCATTTTTATTTTTACAACCATCTTTAATCATTTACCATGGGTGCCAAATTTTGTTTATCTTTTTGTAGAGACAAATAACATCAATATATTTTAAATATATTGAATACTACAAGTGTGTCCTCATGCTTTATTGCTTGTGAATGAACTGATAAGGTATTCTGAGAAGAGATAATGGTTGAGGGAGCTAAACAGAACTGCACGGAAAAAAAACTTGTCTGAATCAATAATCAACACAACCAAATGTTTCTGAAATACTTACATAGCTTTCTTGGAAAGACTGTAAGAAAAAAAGCTTCAAGGCTAGATCAAAAATAACATTAACTGAGTATGAACACAGATGCATTCACACGTATTTTAATGACGGGCTCTATGTTTCGGTCTTTTATGAAATGAAAGAAGAAGCTTATGTAATTGATGTGTTTGGACAGCATGTATAGTTATGAGAAGCTATTTTTGTAAGATAATATTTCTGAGCTTGTGGTTGTTGCTGTCTCAAACAGAAAGATGTATCATATTTGAGTGAGCAAAGAACTCAAACAGATACAGTATAATTTGACAATCAGTAACGCACAGATTTTTTCAAGAATGGAAACGCGCATTAAAACATGCATCCATATGCAGCACTTTAATATCCTTCAGAAACATACACTTTCAATAATAATATAAACAAATCAAATAAAACCCTGATAGATGAAAGAACAAAACAAAAACAGAAAATGTCATGAATATGGAACGCATCATTTTCCATTTGATATAAATATTCATTACACAGCGATTAGGATGTCATGATGCTGTTATTGGTTTGAACATGATTCTGGATTAAAAAAAATAGAAAAGAGGAAGAAAAAGACTCTCAAGCTTGATTAATCTCATCAGGACATCATCAATAATGGATGTCTCCAATCATGAGAGTGGGAACTTACTCTCCTGCTGTGTCAAGGACTCACCACTCAGAAGGGGTCTCTACCTTATAGATCTGTACCCCACAATATTCAACGGCCTCTCACGCTGGGCAGCCTCAGAGTGTTCAGATACAGCCCGGTTCAGTCACACATACAGTGCGGGATGATCTCACACGGTGCCTCATTTTGTTCACATTGATTTACTCTTTCTGTGTTTTGCTTTTAATGTGTGCCCAGAAAGGCCCTCTAGTGCAAAAGTTACGGTATAAACTGTTAAATATCAAGCCATTCAAAAACAAGTTTGATTTGCCAGAGCGCAATGGTGACCGCCAACTTTTTCAGCAGCTTTGGTTCCAGAAGTTTTTTGCCTATTATTTTTCACCATGCAGGGATTTGAGAAAAAAAAAAATACAATAAAGATTCTATGGTATGATCCAAACCAACTAGCTCCGAAATGTTTCACAACATTAAAACCTTTATTTGAAGGTAGAAAAAAAGTATTTGGAAATTTGAAAAACACAAAGACTGTGTACTTATAGTATTCTATGAGGCGATTAACTACAAATCAAGCATTGTGAATGACGTAATGAAATAATAAACTATACCACAACATAAAAAATCTAGGGCTGTTAAACGATTAATCGCATCCAAAATAAAAGTTTTTGTTTACATAATATATGTGGGTGCACTGTGTATAATTACTTTATATATCTATATATAAATACACACACATGCTTGTATATATTTAATAAATATTTTATTAAATATATACTACTATAATAGTATATATTTAATAAATATTTATAGATATTTTAATATATCAATTATTTTTTAATTTATATTATATATAGATATTTTATATTTAAATAGTATTTTTTTTCTTAAATATACATCCATGTGTATTTATTTATATACCACGTATATTATGTAAACTTTTATTTTGGATGCGACTAATCGTTTGACAGCCCTAAAAAAATCATATCAAAGCACTAAATAATAAAATGCAAAATGTATTGACAAGAAATCCCAGTGGGGACTTCAACCTCTGGGATATCAATGTACACAGACAGAGAGACAGAGAGAGAGACAGAGAGAGAGAGAGAGAGAGAGAGAAGAGAGATAGAGAGAAGAGAGAGAGAGAGAGAGAGAGAGAGAGAGCGAGTGAGTGAGTGATTGTGTGTGTGTCAAAAGAAAACTTAACCTTTAATAAAAATATTTAATTTCTTTTTGTGGTGGTGGTGGGGTTCAAATACAAATCTGAACTACTGGACTACAAAAACTACAACAATAACAACAACAAGAAATTACAGAGTCCAGATGAATGAAGCAAACAAGGCCACTCAAAAGGTCAACTGTAAGAGGAAATGACTTTGCTTTTGAAACTGAAGACAGAGTGACTGTGAGAAGCCTGCAGTATAGTCTAGTAAATGGAGCACTGCGGTTTGAGTAAGAGTCTGCTGATATGATGCTGAATTAGTCTCAGTCCCTAAGCCACAGGGCTAGAGACGCTAGCCTCTGCTGGTCCGGCCCACCCCCACACGAGCGTAAAGTTTGCCCACGGGCCTCGGCTGACAGACAGATAATGCAGAAGTCCTGCATTGAAAGGACGGAGCAGAAAGAGGCAGAACTGGGTTTCACTGCTGGCTTGTTGGAGTGTGGAGCGCATCACTCACCAGCGTCTAGACATTCTTACACATAAAGCTCACTCTATCGAACTTAAAAGCTTTCCACACTTGTTTCTCTTTCCATTGTGTGCTTGGTTATTTTGCCTTGCAGGTCAAACATGTTCCCAAGCCACAATGACTGTGAATTTAACCATATTCTAACTTCACGTATAGCATGTGACAATCTGTAAAATACAGATCCATATATTTTGTTTAACTCACTGCACCACTGAAGGACACCAAACCTTAAAACCACAAGGTACAGGGTATCAGGCTAGCACAGTATTTGTCCCTCATTTGGACACTGAAGTAAATAGAATAGATGCAGTCAGAAGAAACAATTCAATGTTGCAATTGCATCACAATGCTTCTCAATAGAAGGTGACCAGAAAGCTTGCCAAAATTAACTTATCAAAAAAAAAAAAAAAAAAAAATCAAAAATCACAGAGAAAGAATCAGACCTGTTTGCTGGTTACTGTAAGCCAGTGGTTCCCAAATTTTTCTGCAGGGCCCAGTCCCACACACATAAAGACATCTCAGACATGACGTTGCTTGCAAAATCATAAAGGATATTTGAAATATTGTAATTAATACAGTATCTTTGTTTAAATTTTTAACAGACTTCTCTTTGTGTTGGTTTCTAAATAGCGTAAATCCATATTTGCAAACAAATGCAAGAGATACTACAACTTTGGCGTAATTGAGAAGCTGCAAAATGGACTTTTCATGACCCGAGAACGTATGTGGCATTACCATTAACCAATACTTCTTATTTGCCGGCTGCATTGATCACTGGTATGTTGAACAGTCTCGCATGGGCAGCTGTTCCCTTGTGCTGCAATTGTTCAGTCCAGTATCAGAAAACATGTGATCATATTCAAGGTTTAAATTCCATTTCCATGTTATGCTCCTTCTGTGGCCCCTTGAAAGTGTGCTCAACTGTCTAGAAATGTGAATGATTTCTTCTACATGAAATGGAAAATAATAGATTCACCTCTTACAGAAATTAAGATAAGAAGCAAATGAAAAAAATGACTAAATAATAAATACCAAGTTGGAAGAATTTGCTGCACTACATTGCTTAGTTGGGTGTATTCATTTTACCTCTGTCTCATCTCTCTTTGCCTAGCGCAAGTAACATCTACTACTTTTAACCCACTAAATGAAAGGACTTACCACAGAACTTTAAGTACTGTATGTGTTGTGAAATCCTTCTTGAATAGATCTGAGAGTTTGTTTGTATCCTAACATGACAGGTCTCAGATCTTGCTTGGTTAAAGGTGCATTTGGGCTTTTTGTTTTACTTTGTATATTCTTTGAAACTGTCATTTGAGAAATGCAATAGTTACATATGTTTGTTCTGTGTTTGCACGGTTTAAATTTCAGATGACAGATTCGGATGAACAAAAAAAATATATCACACCTTCCTCAGCCTACGGATTCCTTTAGAGGTGCACAAAATTGTTGCTTGTTTTCTGATATCCATATGAAGAAAGACAGCAAAACCCTCTTTTCAAAGCATATGCAGCATTAAAAATCCAAATGCCACCATGCTCTCTTCACTGGGGCATATTTAGCATTTCTATGTCTCAGACCAGGAGCACTAACATTTATGTGCAGAAAAGGACACACGGAGCCACATTCCTACAGGCCCGCGGGATCTGCCAAAGGGAAGTTTTAATTCCCGCCATTACGGTTCATTTGCTTATGAGATTCCTAAGTTGAATTTCTATAATGGCCTTTCATGTGTCGTCATTCTCATAAATCAAAAGTGGGAGAGAGTGGAAAGAAGATAGGAATATATATATATATATATATATATATATATATATATATATATATATATATATATATTTCTGAAGGATGCTGAAAATTCTGGAATAAAATTAAACAGGAATAAATTGGATTTTAAAACACATAAAAATAGAAGATGGTTATTTTAAATTGCAATATAATTTCATAATATTATGTTTTTTTCTAGCATTTTTGATCAAAATATATGCAGCTTTGGTGAGGTTATGGAGATTATTTTCAAAATCATTAAAAACTCTTATCGACCCTAAACTTTTCAATTGTAGTATACCATTGAAAATTTGCATTCGTCTGCCACGTTTATGTTCTGTCTGTTTCATTATCATGGACTTTTAGTTTGTTATTTATAGTCACTTGTGTTCCTTTGTTCAGTTTCCTGACACTTATTAGTTACTATGGAGATTCATTAATCATCACAGGTGTTTGTCATTATTTTCTTCATTTGCTTTGTATTTAAGTTCCTCTTTCATTCAGTTGCTGTTTGGTATTGTTTGTAGATACTGTTATGTTGCCCCCTCGCATTTGGATTACCTGAGTTTTTTTGTAGAAACTTGTTTGTCCCTTTTTCATCTTCATCAGAATGAACCGTGACAATCTGAAAGAAAGTATGTGAGAGATATATTTAAGTGGAACGATCATTTGAATCTTTCATATAGCAGAGATTGAGTTCAGTGTTCCTGGACACTCTTTCATGTCACATAATAAGATCATTCTAATATAACTCAAATCAATATTTAATGTTTATTTATTGTTAATTATTTATATTGTTTTTAAGTATCTAATTTGAAGTCTCAAGTTGATTGCTTATGAGCTTAAGAGACTTCTTTCAAAACATTTTTACTGACCCCAAACATATGAATGGTAGACACATACATACACATTTACATTAAATCAGCTGTTGCATTAAAGGGACACTCCAATTTATTTGGAAATAGGCTCATTTTACCACTCCCCCAGAGTTAAACAGATGGGTTTTACCATTTTCAAATCCATTCAGATGATTTTCTGATATTTAGAAGAATATCAGCAACCAGACAGTTTCTGGTCTCATTGACTTCCATAGTAGGGAAAAAACTATACTATGGAAGTCAATGAGATCAGATACTGTCTGGTTACTGATATTCTTCTAAATATCAGAAAATTGGCTGAATACATTTGAAAACGGTAAAACCCAACTGTTTAACTCTGGGGGAGTTGTAAAATGAGCCTATTTCCAAAAAAAGTGGAGTATCCCTTTAAAGTATAGCCCTATACTTTTTCAGCATTTATTTTATTTGACAGAGGTAACAGCAAAGCAATAACTGGTAGCGTAATTCATAATATAAATATAGTTCTCAGGCTCACAGTATGAAAAAAACACCCCAGCTAAGTGTGTGAGTCCCGTGTAACATGTAGCAGGTGGCTCTATGTAATGTAATGAAGCTGAGAGGTGGACGGTGATATCAGATTTACTGGGCAGCGTTACACGCAGGCTCTCTGTGTATTGAGCAGTAATTAGGCTAGAGTGACACAACGAGAGTATATATATAGGTTTCCTCATTATTCTGCTACAATATATTCCTGCTCTATACTGTCCCAGGGTGAGAGGGGACCCACCCTTGTTCTCTGGGATCATTGTTTCAGCTCTGCAACCTAGTAACGTTTGTGAGTGTCCTCCTACTGAGCCAACCACCAAGGGCGTGCACCTCCGTTACATCACCTCTAAATATGCCGCAAGAAACTGCACGAGGATTCAAACTCACAATCAGACACGCATAAGAGCACGTGCACTGCTCAGACACACTTACAATGACTGTGCATCACAAAGATCATTGCATCACGCACCAGCACCAGACAAAACACCAGCGAGGGGGAGGTTGAGATTAAAGTTCAGCCAATTCAATTGGTATACATGCACACACTAGGCAGACCAGATTAAAGCTGGGCGTCTTAACTTGCCACAGATAAAGCACCAGGAGAGGCCAGATTACCAATCAACTCATCACTAATTACAAGCAGCCTACAGGCAGAGAGCACAGCAGATTAAGCAGCCCTGCTGGCACTGGCTCCATACTCTCCCCTCAGACTGGATTTAATTACTGTACAAACCAGAACCAGCTTGTTCATGCACAAAGATTATTTACTGTACCGTCTACCTTACTTTCCCTAAAATTAAAGGAAAACTAGTACCGATACACACTCCTACACAATTTAGCCGTCACACCAGATTATATTAGGAATAAAATAGTCATATTCTTTACTTTGACAGCATCATAAATAATCTTTTTTTTTCCCCGAGAAGCGATTAGATTAAATATTTTATTTGGTGTGTAAATATTTCCAAATATTTGGCTAAAGAGTGAAGATGGACAAAAAGTACGATTTTAAGTAGTAAAATCTATTAAAATCAGATCGTCTCTTTTTGTAGAGTCTTATAATTTCCAGTATTGCACAGATACACAGACTCATGAGCATTTTAGGGAGACCGATGAAGAAAGGGAGAATCATTGAATGATTCATCTGATTTGATACCTGTAGACTCAAACACACACAAAGCACACTCATTGTGAACAAAACACACAGTTTGTACTAGGGATGCAACCATACCGCTTTTTCAAAACCAATCCAATACCATAAATTATGAGTATCGGAGTATAATCTGACAAAAAAGCTATTATAAAAAGTATTATGATATGAAAGTCAAGACTCCAATTACAGCGCATAGTGTCTGCATTGAAAACAATGCCTTGGACTACCAACCTGAAGCTGCTGCCACGATTTACACTATTAGATGTTAATATCCAATATAGGATGGTGTTATGGGGTGGTGATGGCATAGTGGATAAGACAAATGCCTTTGGTGTGAGAGACTGTGAGACACCAGTGTGTCCCTTAGCAAGACACTTAACCCCTAGTTGCTCCAGAGAAGTGCGACCTCTGACATACAAAGCAATTTTAAGTCTCTTTGGATAAAAGCGTCAGCTAAATGAATAAATGTAAATGTATATAGTTTGTTCCTGCTTCTTTTTTTACGTTCTGAATTATATATATAAAAAAATATTTTATTTATAAATGAATTATTCTGTATATAGTCTAAAGTATGAAAGAACTGTAAAAAAAGGAAAATGGAAAAGTTAAATGATCTTGAATTTAATGACTTAAATATTAATTTATATCTCACATTAGACTATATTATGGCTTCATAACACTTATAAGAATTTTTAGGTGCTTTATAATGTTTTTGTGCCTTCTGCAACTTAATTTATTTTATTTTAAAGGAGCAATAAAACACTATCATGCTAAAGATCAGTCACATTCTGCCCAAAAGATTATCCCACACATTATTTAAACCCTTGACTGTATTTAATTAAACTGAAAGCAGTGAAGCAATTCTTCATCTTCAAGGTGAAATATACTGAAAATACTCACAATAACAAAATCCCTTTCTACATCTTAAATCGGTTGTTTGCGCAATACAAACAAAAACTTTCATCCAACATTTTTTTTTTTTCATATGACTGAACCATTGCAGTGAATAGACTCAGTCCAAACGAAACAAAACCTTTCAATGATGCTGCTTTCACGAGCGGTGTGCAGACCAGAAAACCAGTCACTTCATTAAAGCACAAACACAAATCCACAACCTCCTGACCTAATAAAAGAAGATGTTTGTGATTGTGTATATTTTATATCAGTACAGAACCAGCAGTGGTGATTTAGTGAGCAAGCCAGGGGCTGATTAATTAAGCATGTGTACAATATGGACTCTTTTTGAAATTAGTACCTTTAATGATGGCTACATGCTTCCAATCAGGCAGTTTAAAGGCAAACCATCTGTCTGAACTTGGCACTTGGATCGGCTTCCCACCCCCATACACTCTGTCAATATACGATCCAACGCGATTCTGATCATGCAAACATCGACTTATAGGAAAAGTTGAGCACAAAACTGCATGAGAACAACTGCGATTGGAAACACAAGACACTGATCTGTAATCTGTCTAAAAACTCTCACAGTGCTACTGTTTTGCGCTTAATCTTGACATAAACACATGCAGGCGCACGCACATTTGGGGAAGAAAAGGCTGTGATCACTGGAAAGAATCCATGCGCATGTAACATGTTAATGAAAAGGAAATATTCATATTAGGGGAAAACAAACTATTGAGAAAGTGCTCATTAGACCTTATTAATAAATGCAAGTGCTGGTAATTAGCGAAAGGACCTTGGAGCCTGTGTTTCTTCTTTTCTGCTTCTTTTTGTGTTTGTTTATTTGTTTTGTTTTTATTGCCTCGTTGTTTTTTTTGAAGTTGATTCCACGCTGTTCCCTCGCTTTGAGTGCTGACCTGATCTCTCCGCCCCTCCACTTCCTCTATGGACGCAGCCTCATCCTTTCATGATCCACACACTTCCCTAATTCCCGTGCCCAGAGGAGGGCTGCTGGTCCAGTCACTTTCCCTCTGCAGAGAGTCCTGGCTCTCTTTCTCTCCTTCTATCCGAGCATCTCTCCATCCACCCTTCTCAATTAAGGCCCAGAGGCTTAGACCCACTTCCTGTTAAACTTACGCCCTCGGTCTGTAGCTGAGTGACATCCTCCATATGCCCTAAAACTTCTGCGGGCTTATAGAACTTCATAAACAATTCATGTTTGGAAAGATGATATGGGCTTTGTAAACAAATTGAGATTTTGTTTTTATTTCGTGATGCATAATGAAATTGAATAATACAATTTTGAAGAATTAATGAAGTGCTATTATAATAAAAAATATATAAAAAAGATTTTATTTATTATCATTACACTGTTAAAAAATATTGTTGGTTTAACTTAAAAAACTAAGTAACCTGGTTGCCTTAAAATTTTAAGTTTATTGAACTGGAAAAAGTGAGTTAATACAATGAAGGAGATTGATTTATTCATCAGAAACTCAAAATAATAAGTTATCTCAACTAAATAAATTGTTTAAGTTGATTTGACAAAAGAAAAAATGTTGTGATAAAAAATCTTGAAAATATTTTTTTTTTACAGTGAAAAGTACTTCAAAAATAAATTGATTTTGTCATAAATTGCAGACTAATATATTCTGACGTTCTGAGAGCACAATGATGATTACAACTCTGATTTCCATGCTTTAGACTATATTTATGTTTATTTTTGGTGTGCTCGGCTCCTTTAAAGCGTCATCTTCTGCATATCTTTTTTGAATGAATGAATGATTTCATTTTAATCAAATGATGTACTTTATAAAATGTGCATACAAGCGATGAACTATAAACATGAACACAGTTGGTTGAATCAAAAGAGAAGCAAATATTAATCCAACCCAGAATATGCCTATGATTATTTCAATCTATGATTATTTCAATGCAGCAAAACACCCTCCGGTTGACCAATTAAGATAAACGACAAATAAAATTAATTTAAAAATGATCCCTGTCCACAAACAGGAATTTACTGGCACGAACTTCACTTGTATTTCTTCCTTACATCTCTGGCCATTTAATTATTCACTATATGCCTGAATAAATGAACATGAAAAACACTCTCAGATGACTTTAAAAAAGTATTAGCTAATTGCAGCTTAAAGAAAGTTTTTTTTTCTTCCTATCTACTTTTTTTGCATTGTACCATCTGACTTGTTCTGCTTTCATGTCACTTCATTACATTTAATTTATTAATGTCCAATACTTAATGTGCCAAAAATGTCAGATTCAAAGCTGTGAAAATGGGGCACTTTTTATGCTTGATAAGGAGAGGCTCAAGCTGTTTGGAGCCTGTTGTTTTGGCTCATGGGGCTGAGAGAGAGAGAGAGAGAGAGAGAGAGGGGAACAGAAGAGGGTAGTATCTGTCTCACACACACACACACACACACACACACACACAGGCATAAAGACAAACCCATCACGCCAAAGGACGCAACTTTACACACAACACGTCTCTGGGTCCAGATGCTCGTCCAAAAGTTTGTTGGTTTCAGAGTGACCAGACTTAGGCTTTGCCAGTCACTCATCATCAGTCACGTTGTAATGAGAATAGCACAATGTTTTCGATATATATAAGCATAAATCAAGTAGAAACAATCATCTAACCGAATTGTGAAGAAGTGTTGGGTACATTTCCACTAACACACATACTGGATGACTGCAGTCATTATGCAATAAATCAACACTAACAAACACCCTCCATGGAACCCAGCTGAAACTCCCCCTCATTAATCGATCGGCTCTCAGAGTTTGTCCTTGACATCTGTCCATTTCTCATCGCCACTAATTGATCTCCTATCGATTATCTTTTGTTACTAACACATCACAAAATGAGAGTTTCTCCACTACAACCGAGATTATAACGGGCGAGGGCTTAGATATTGCAGCTCTTTTCAGGTATTGTAAAAATACATATTTTTGGTTATTGTTGTTGTTGCTTGGCTGACTCATGGAGTAGTTAATTAAAGGCCTGCTTTACATCCCTTTGATGCTGTCCTCTAAAACCCATTTATGCACATCAACAGCCATCCGACGAGAAGAACTCCACTGAACATTATCTGATTCATTTAACATGCTCAGAGACATCGAGCACATATAGAAGTCGTGTTTTTGTTTTCATGTGGGCTACAGTGCAATTCATCGTTACATGTGCTTTGAGCCCAGTGTTATGTCATTAAAATTAATTAAACTACAAATTAAAATCTTCAGCGTGCTAGCAATAGGAAGTGAAGAGGCTATAATCATTGTTAATCGCAGGGCAAAGAGCTCTCAGGGCTCTCAGCTCCAAGCATTTCAGGTAATAAAGAAGTGTGTGTGTGTGTGTGTGTGTGTGTGTCAAATGCAATAAGAGATTAACATAGGCATATCATTAAAACAGCTATTCTTTTTGTGTGAACCCTATAATGCAGATGTGTTAAATTTCGCTTCAATTGTTCTGTTAATTAGTTACTTTTGTAGAGGGTGAGTTAACAAACTACTTGTATACTGCTTTTTTTAAATCCAAAATTAGTCATACTTATTACCTCAATTACAGCCATGATGTTATACAATTACGAATGTAGTACTGAGAATCCACTAAAAAAAGCTTGAATGAAGCAAAACTTTTTGTTTTGTCGAAATTGCAGTGTTTTTTCAGTAATAGACGTGGGAGCATTTGTAAAAATCTATTGGAAACTACAAGACAACCCTATCATGGCAAAAGACACAACTTTACGCCCTCTCACTTAAACACACACATCTCTGGCTCCAGATGCACTTCCAAAAGTTTGCAGGTTCCGTCTGTGTATGTGTGTGTTTTAAAGTAAACTAAATTAATGAAAATATAAATATTCTAGCAAATATAAAAATGCATTGGTAAAAAATTCAATTTGATTGGTCTTTTGTGGAAGGACAAGTAGAATTGGAAGCCATCTGCCCTATTGGACAAGTAGAAAAAGTGATTTTTGTCAAGCCGATACTGCAAAGCATCAATAGTTTGAAATTAAATAATATCTGTAATGTTTTTGTACATTTTCGGAGAATATGACCTATAAAATTTGGAACTGATTATGACAGCGAGACAACAGCTGTGCCCAGAATTCCTACCGGCTAAATAAATCAAAATAGAGTTTTTTGTTCTCAAATTTCCCTTCGTTTTCCAGAAGTTATCTACAGACTAGTCTAGAGTCGTCTGTCTCTATAAAGACAAATACATATAAAAACATTCACTCAGCCATCTCTAACATGTCATGCTCACGGACACACAAAAACTATCGTTTCTATAGTAACGTCAGTGAAGCACTGAATGCTCAAGAGCCAATTTTTCGTACCATTTGCCCATTTCATTAATTATATCTTTGTGCAGGAGAGTACAGAACAGACCCCCCCCCCCCCCCACCCCACACACACAACCACTCCCCTTCCCCCCAACACTGCCTCTTTCCTCTGATCAAATCCTGAGCTATGGATGTTAGGTTGTCCTGTCGCAGACAAACAGTAGCATTGTTTGGGGCAGCCGGTCCCAGCCTAACCCCTCCCTTCAGTCCCAGGGCGCTGGCGGACAGGGAAACAAAATGAGCGTCTTCTCTAATGAGCTGCTGCCTGTCAGCTACAGTTAGGCACTCAGAACAGAAACAGAGAGAGCGAGAGAGAGATAGGCGGGTAAGGCCTCATGTTGGGGGACGTTACACCGACACACGTGTTGATACGTAGACATGCTTTCTCATGAATTTTGCATCAGGCTATTTGAAGAAACCAAAATTACGTTTTTCAATTACACTTGCCAATGGTGAATGAATTGAGAAAATGTAACAGTCATGAAACTGTTTTTGTAAATGCAAACACTTTCATCATTACAGACGGTACCTCTAGTAGAGCACTTGAATGACTTTTACTTCATTCTATTGTTTTTGCTATTAAATTTAGCAGCAAAATTCCCAAAAGGGAATTAAATCCACTGTATTTACTCACCAAAGCCAAACTGTACTCGCATTTGGTGCTTGCCAAGTAAATTTTGAACCCTGCGCACACTGCTGATGGAGGCTTAAGTAACGGCTGGGATTCACAATGACTTTACAGGACTTTGTGAAAGGTTAAATAAAACTGCATTATACACCAAACGACTGTATCAGACACCACCAGACTTTGAAGTCATTCCGAACACAACAAATTCAGGCAGAAATGTGCCTCTTTGATGCTAGACATTAAAAACAATCCGTTCTAAAATCAGCTTAAAATGTCAAACATGTTTGATATCCCTCGACTGGATAGAATCATTGTCTGAACGAAGCTAAGAAATTAGACTTTGTGGCCAATTTCACGATATTCTGTGAAAGCGGTCAACTCTGACTGCCTATAACCTGCATGCAGACTGGCTCTGATTTTCAGCAACTAGTGTCGACTCGGCCAAAAATTTGGTCAAAAGTTGTATATTTTTTTAAATAGTCAAACTATTGTCAAGCTGAAAAATTAGCTAGTTGTAATTTGTGTACAAGTACATTTACCTTTAAATGTAATAAATCATAATGCAATTTCATTAACTATATTAAATTATTGCTCTATATGTATTGTTAAATTTAATCATGATTTTAAATACTCATATACACCCTACAGTGTACATTAAACTAGCCATTATAACCTTAATACCATAATGCAACAGATAATACCATTTCTTAATACCTTAGTACCATTTCTACAATAGAAATAATTTACTATTAAATGACAGGCTATGCCATAGTAAGCTATGACTTTTTTTCTTTTTTATTAAATTTTGGTCATTTACAGTTTCATAAAACATCCGAAACAAGCCATTTCAAAATGAATTGAGTTTCAAAAATAAAATATGAGTGAGCGTGTGGCTTAGAAGAGCATGACTACATCTAGTTTAATCACTCCCCTATACTGTAAACTTACCTATACTAATAAACATGGCATTGTTGGACCAAATATGTGAAATATTGCAAAATTGTTGCATCAACTGTTGGAGAACTGGAGTTCATGTGCTTTCAGTGGCAAAGCTATAAAAGATATCAAATGCTGACATACAACCTGCTTCTTCATTTACAAGCGAGTAGACGTTGTAATCCTAGGGGAGCATTTAACTGAGGCACTATAGGCTTCATAAATATCTTATGATGAAGGAAACTTTAATGCCATCAAGAACAATAGCTCAAGGTACTGTCGGAGAAAATCAGTTTCAGTATCACAGTCTGAAGAACTAACGAATACAAATGTGACTGAAATAAAAACTGCAGCTTTCATCATCAGTGTCTGCATGTTCTCCTGCTTCTCAGAAACCGAGATGTGCAGATCAAGGCCGTGTCGGTCTTTACATATTCAATCACGGGAATATGCTCTATCAAAAGACTAGGTGATTAATGTTGAGTTAAAAATGTCATCCACCAAATCTGAATCCAAACACGTTTTTTTCTGGTCTCAGGAGACTGTCTAATTTGAGCATGTGTACGTTGAGTGTGTATCCTCTCACGTGTGTGAGTGTGTGCTGGGGGTTCAGATGTATGGACATTACTTACAGTGGCTGGGTCCTGCTGGGCAGTGCATATGTTTGGTACGTTTCATTCCCGCCATTATGAGAATGTGCAAAACGGCGCTCACACAATGACAGCCATCTGTCTGTCTTTGCTCTCAGATGACAAGAGACAGTCAGTCACTGAAACAATCCATCTCAAAACAGATCAATAATGCAATTTCATGACAAATAAGCTCATAAAGCATGCCTTGACCAATCATCTCTCCAACTGATAACTTTCACATTTGCTGCTGAAACAGACAGAATAATCTTAAATATTGAGATTATTGGGTGCAGCTGAAATGGCACACCAGCAAAGCCTTGATCACACTACCTTAAGGGTGTTTTAAACGACTAGACAATTTTCAGTAATTGGCCAGACGATAAATATGAAAACATATAAAGACATATGAGCACAGATGCTTCATCAAAAAAGGCTGCCAGTCATACTGTGGGCACTATTATACACATGGACCAATGCGGTACCAGTGTTTTTTTGCTAGTTTTAGGTTTTTTTTTTTTGTTATTTAAAGAGTGCATTAGTAATATGCGCCTATACATGCATACACTACATCCCGTAGATGGTCTGCTCGCGCACTTTAACCTTGCGCTCGAAATCCATTTCCTAGAGAAGCGTTCAGTTTTTCTGCTTGAGGATTTCCACAATGTAAATAGTGAACCCACCATTGCGCAAACTCAACTGGCTTTTAAAGGGAATGGGAGATGAGACTCTGATTGGTTAATTGCACATTATGCCCAAAACACATCCATTACTCATTAAGAGAATAGGGACAGCCCTTTTAGACCAAGCGCCGAGTGCGCCGACCATTTTCATGCTTAGATTGTTAAAATAGGGCCCATTTTCTCTCATACCCACATCATCCGCAATACATACCCAGAAATTCATCTAAACCTTCTGTTCCCATTATGGAGGTTAGACATTACTTACAGACGGACGGACGGACGGACGGACGGACGGACGGACAGACAGACCGACAGTTTTGCTCAACAAATCGATGTCTCTGGATCATCATTCTAGACAGTTGGTCAGAAACTGTTTTTATCATTTGAGAAATATTTCTAAATTGAGAGCATTGTTGTCCAATGCTGGCATGCAGATGATTATTCATGCCTTTATTTCTCCTCGTTTAGATTATTGTAATTCTCTTTTGACTCGTTTAAACAAATCTTCTTTGAGTCGTCTCCAAATGGTGCAAAACACTACAGCCAGTCTTTAAACAGGATCCAACAGAAGGACACATATTACACTGGTTTTAGCCACAGTTCATTGGCTTCCAGTCAAACATAGAATTGATAATAAAAAATTAATTTTGACTTTTAGAGCACTACATGGACAAGCCCCTCAGTACATCCCAGACCTGTCGACCCCCTACTCCTCCTCCCGCACTCTCTGGTGCTCAGGTCAAAACCTCCTGATGGTCCCTCGAGGGGACCTGTCCTTTCAGGCAGTTACCCCCAAACTCTGGAACGCCCTGCCCCAGTCACTGCGTGTGGTCGAATCTGTTGATTCTTTTAAAAAGCAGCTGAAGAACTTTTAGTTGATTGGGCTTTTATGTTTTGTTTTAAGCTCTGATAGTTGTATCTGTGTTTAATTGTTCTCTTAGCACCTTGAAAGCACCTTGTGATTTCTATCTATGATAGGTGCTATATAAATAAAGTTTGTTTACTTACTTAGCACATTTAATTAATGAAAAACATAAATATTCCAGCAAATATAAAAATACATTTCTAAAATTAAAAGTGTATTAAAATGTTGTTTTTTTCATACATTTGTGAAAGGGAAATTAAAATCAGATGCACTTGGAAAAAAAGGTCATTTTTGTTAAGCTCACATTGTTAGAATTAAAGGTAGTCATTTCTTTAAAAAAAGATTACCAGATTATCTTACAGATTCCAAACTTTTGAACTGTAGCATATGTACAGTCGGAAGAACAAGTATTTGATACAGTCGATTTTGGAGGTTTTCCCACAAAGCAAGTGGAATTTTTTCCCTCCAAAGATTTTCTATTGGGCTCAGGTCTGGAGACTGACTAGGCCACTCCAGGACCTTGAGATGGTTCTTAAGGAACCACTCCTTAGTTGCCCTGGCTGTGTGTTTCGGTCGTTGTCATGCTGGAACATCCAGCCATGACCCATCGACCCAAGTTTCCACCTCCATGCTTCACAGCTAGGATGGTGTTCTTGGGGTACTCATCCTTCTTCTTCCTCCAAACACAACGAGAGGAGTTTAGAACAAAAAGCTCTATTTTTGTCCCATCAGACCATATGACCTTCTCCCATTCCTCCTCTGGATCATCCAGATGGTCATTGGCAAACTTCAGACAGGCCTGGACATGCGCTGGCTTGCGTGACATAAATGCAAAAATGCAAAAGTCTGCTTGACAGTGAAGGTTGTGTCCAGGCGCGCAGACTTGGTGTTGTTGTGTGGCAGTGCTCCACATTGCCACCTAGCCGCCTGGAGTGCATACTACTTTGCATTTCACACTCTTTTACGTCACCATATGCATGCAGATTTCCCACCCAAAACGCTCATCTAAACGCAGAATAAAAAGTGATAACGCAACGCCACTTTTGCGTTTTCTCTTCAGAATCATTTCTGTGTAAACATAGCCTGAGTGTGTGGACAGGTGTCCTTTATACAGGTAACAGGTTCAAACAGGTGCAGTTAATACAGGTAATGAGTGGAGAACAGGAGGGCTTAAAGAGAAGGGCCTCTTACTGGTTGATAGGTGATCAAATACTTATGTCATTCAATAAAATACAAATGATACTTAAAAATCATACAATGTGATATTCTGGATTTTTGTTTTAGATTCCATCACTCACAGTTGAAGAGTACCTATGATAAAAAACCCCTGCAAAATCAGCAGTGTATCAAATACTTGTTCTCCCCACTGTATAGTAGATGAGTACAATACATTTAAAGTTTGAAATCACAGACTTAAAAAGTACAACAACCATCCTCAGTCTCTCCTAGTAATGAGTTGCTATACATGTGTGAATTAATAAAGCGTTTGAGTGAAGAGTAGGCATTGGACAGAAACATACATCTTAATCCTGATTCCCGACCCCCTCATCAACAACAGACAGCTTGCTGATGGCATCATGGCATAACATAGATATAAGAGCCTTATATATAAGAACTAAGAGCTTCTGATGGCTCGCTTTGCGATAATTTCAGTGACGGTCATGATCTACCCTGAACCATAGTAGATTTTATTTATCATGAGTTATTAGAAGTAAAAAGCGCCTACAGTAAGTGAAAGCTGTCTGTGTGAAAAGCTCCATTAAAAGAAACAGAGGCAGATGATGGTGAGAGATATAGGCTCTAATGGCTTGAGGATTATTGTAGAGTACAAAGAGACAATATAGTGAAACCTGAGAGTGATAGACAGGTTTCCAAAGAACGACCAGATGATGCTATCACATCGTCCTATCACATTTGAAAGATATGTAATAGTCGCGTCACAGTGACAGACTGAAAAGAGAAAGGGCAAAGTTCAGAACAATTAAAAAGCATGCTGTTGTTATTTTGACTGATAGATTTACAAGTTTATGTTTTCTAGCCATCATTGGTAATCAACAGAATGTGTGTGGATCAAAACAAATTCATCCTAATGGTTTTTCCAGCACAGATTGCTACACAGTACACACTATTCACGATTGTCATAACTGAGCATTTAGATAAAAAAATAAGTTTGTACGCATGTTTGTTTGCGTGCTTTCGGAAAACACGCAATAGCAAACAAAGGTTTATCAACGTTCATTTGCATTTTTTCTAGACGCGACATCACATTTATCCTTTTGTTTTACATAAACAATGTATTGACCCAGTACTAGCAGGGGTAACATCCCCAACTACAGTGCAAAAACATGAAACACCCTTTTGTCTTGGGGAAAACTACACATGGGAATTCTGAAAACCGCTTTCTGCGTCTTTCACGTTTGCAACCACAGAATGTGCAGAAAACGCCTATTGTTGAAACGTTGCTGTTCACTATGACTGCTGCATTGACCAGAGTCTACAAGGTAATGATGTCAACGAGTGGCCAAATATATTCATTCTGACTGTTAATTAACAAACAACCACCGCATTATTAGTGACACAACAGAATTATATCCACTTCAACAGAAAATTAATTGATAGATAGGTATATATTTGGTAACACTTAGCAACTCATTTTATTTCTATATGGAAGCATTAGTTAATGAAATATCTACAGCACATATTCATCTATAACCTATCTACAACATAAACCAATACATTAACATGTTTATGTTAATATTGCAATAAATTATCAATAATGCACACTCAAATAACTGGGGTCGATAAGATTTTTCTTAATGTTCTTAAAATAAGCATTTATGCTTACCAAGGCTACATATATTTGATCAAAAAATACAGCAGAATAGTAATACTGTAAAATAGCATTACAATTTATTTAAAATAACTGTTTTCTATTTTAATATAGGCCTATAGTAAAATATACTAAAATGTTTATACTAAAAAATGTATTCCTGTGATGGAAAATCAGAATTTTTCAGTCTTCAGTGTCACATGACCCGTTAGAAATCATTCTAATATGCTGGTTTGCTGCTCATGAAACATTTCTCATTATTATCAAAATTTAAAAAAAGTTGTGCTGCTCAATATTTTTGAAGAAACTTTGACACATTGTTCAATATTCTTTGATGAATAGAAAGTTTTTTTTTAACAATGGACAAACCTTTACTGTAACGTTTAATTAGTTTACTGCATCCTTCCTTGGTCAATAAATTAAAAGAAAAATCTTACTGACCCTACACTTTTAGAGTAAGTGACAGCATATTATGAACTGAATAAAGAATTGTACAAATGTGATTTTTCTTATTACATATTTATAAATTAACATCGGTTAATAAATACTGTAATAAATAATGTTGTCTATTGTTAGGTAATCATACCTAATGCATTAAGTGCAAAAATTGAAACTTATTGCAAACTGTCATATTATCTATATGTCATGATCTGACATAATTATTTCATATAACAGAAATAAATCCAAATGAACAAGGTGATCAGTCCATGTGCTACTACAGTTAGTGCTTGCTAAACTTAACATTTTACAAAAATACAGAGCAATTAGGGCCCTAATGAGAGGGTAGATGAGGGAGGGGACCGTTGGCGAGGGGAAGGAGGTGAGGGGAGGACAGAGAGAGAGAAATCTGTAGATACACTTTCTCTCTCATTACCAGACACAAAGGCAGTCTTACTCAACACCAACAGCCTGTTGCGTCATACGAGCATCATGAGTCACTGGTAATCTCAAAACACTTAATGCTTTTCTCACCAGTTACCTGGACTGGAGAGAAAGAGCATTCTTATCTGATGACTAGACCCTGACGATATCAATTTTGAATTTAGGGGAAAATGTGTGGAATAGACTCAATAAACAGGGGCCAGTTGCAGAAACATAGCCATTATGTTAAGACAGTGTCTTAAGAACTAGTATGATCAACTACACTGTAAAAATGAATATACTTTATCTAATCAATAGAATTGTGGCAACAAATTGCAAGCAATATTATAAATTAAATGTAACAAATTAGAATTGAGTAATATTTAATCAAATTATTCCTTAAAAGTTAACCATTTAAAATGAGTAAAGTTTACACCAAAAAATCTAACAAAAATATCTCACTAACAGACTTCAAAGATTAATTAAGAACTCTTTATTTTATATTGCCAACATTGAAGACACCTGATGTTAACAAGCAGAATCACTGAAGGAGAAAAATGTAACTTTAAAACAAATCTAAATCAAACACTGATCACCATAATGGTGACTTAAATTTATATTTTTTTTGGTTGTTGTTGCAAGTTTTACTCATTTTAAATGGTTAGCTTTTAAGGAATTTATTTGATTCAATATTACTCAATTCTAATTTGTTAAATGAATAATATTGCTTGTAATCTGTTGCCACAATTTTTTGGATTAGATAAATATTCATTTTTACAGCGTAGCAGTTAGTTAAGGGTAATCAGTCTTACTGTTTGGTATCAAATTAAACCAATGTACGTTTCATGTATCTAACTTTACAAAAATTATGAACAGTCTTGAAGAGAAAAAATTGGATGACTAACTTGTAAGACTAGTCTTAGCAGTTTATGCAACTCACCCCAGATCTAAAATTATTATTGGTAGCTAAAGGGGAAAAAAATGCCAAAATGTTTAATAAATTAACAACTACAGTACCATATGTGAAATATTGAATTGTGAATGAAAAATGTTGCTGTTCGCCTTATAGTTTTTGTTGCTCTTTCTGTTTTTTTTTTCAGTAAGTCTATAGAGATTGCAACAAATAGTAAATGCATTGCAGGAACATTATAGGTTATGAGCTGAAATCAAAGCTCAAATGAAACTTTTCTTTTCAAAAGTTTGGGATTAGTAAGATTTTTTAAAAGAAATTTATAAAATAAATGCTATTATAAAATTTTAATTTATCAAAGAATCCTGAGGAAAAAAGGATCATGGACAGTTTCCACAAAAACATGAAATGTTTAACAGATTTCTGAAAATTAAGCTTTGCCATCACAGGAATAAGCTACAATTTTAAAAATACATGAAAGAAAAACGTTTTTTGAAAGAAAAAAAAAAACTGATGCTGATAAAAATTCATTGTGGAGCCTTCTTCATTCTAGCCAACGCGAGAATATCGTCAATTCAATTTTTACCACTATGAGCACATTAGAAATCCCCTATTAGGAGCTTAGTGAAAGCCATAACACTTTCTCAAATGGAGAAATAACACAGATGACCAAAGACTGACCATGCAGTATAATGTTTGAATTTCAAGACTGGCCTTTTCTCGTGGGTGCAGTGATCCAGTTGAGTGATTCACGTTTATAGTTTTGGCAGGCTATTCACTGGCATTAAGAGCAGGAAGACACCCTTTCTTAATGAGCAGGTCGCTGTAAGCCCTCTGATTAGCCCAATTAAGGCTCCTTCCCATCACTGAGAAGTGCCACTGTCCGAACCAGTTTATTTGAGCAGCACATCTCTTCAGTACAAGCCCAACTAAACTATATCACACTCAAATTAATAATATGGTCAAATCATTGGTTTCACTCTACTGGAAATACTCTCAGTAAAAATGATACAGTATAAAGCACTTGCAAAACAAAAGAAACAGCAACTATAGAGACAAACGTTTCTCTCATCCTCTCTGTGACATGGTTTGTCGTTTCGCACAGACCTCCATTCGTCACACCTACAGTCCAGTGAGACAGTTCTCTGTGTTCTTGCAGCCTGACCAGAGCTTCACAAGTTAAGCCAAGTTTGGCTCAATAATGTTATGATTTGATGAAACAAAACCCTGTGTAAGCTTGGTTTTAACCTGTATTGGATCATCCTAAAACAGCTCCAAAAAAAACAGACTGAGCAGTGGGAGAAAAACATTTTGAAATAATTAATTTTTAAAAAATAAATAAAAACAATTTACTCTATGATAAATGCAAGACGTTGTTTCTTATGTGGATTTTTACAATATCATAAAAATGATGAGGGCCAGAGCTGTCGAGCTCCAAAATGATTAAAAAGCACCAAAGTGATCTATACAACTTAAATACAATAGTCCAAGTCCTCTGAAGCCATACGATCACAATATGTGAGGAACAGACTCAAAATTTATTAATTAATTCATTAAACATTTTGTTGGCATGGCATCACAAGAGTTCATGAGAGCAGAATTGAGGATAGATAATATACGACTTGGAATAAAGTGCATGATGGACTAGATGGCTACAATATTTTATGTTTATTTGGCGTCCTTTTTAAAGTCTCAAAGCTCCCATTATTTGTAATTATATGAAAAAACAAAACAAAAAAAAGAAACAGTTGCATTATTCAAAATTTGTCCTTTTGCGCTCTACAGAAGAAAATCACATGGCACAAGATGCAAAGAGTGCCATGGGGTGTAAAGTCCGAATCTCGGTGCTCTTTGGATGCGGGATAGTTCAACTTGCAAAAATTATATGAGGCCAAGGCACTCGAGAATTAAGAAAAAATATCATTCATGGCTATAAATTCTTGAGAGCCTTGGCCTCATATGATTTTTGAAAATCATATGGGTTTGTAACAAAATGAGGTTGAGTAAATGATATAGAACTTTTATTTTTGGGTGTACTGTCCCTTTAAGGCACATCTTAATTGTCAATTTCTCTCTTGACCCTCATATTTTTATTTTCATGTTTACATAAATCCAGCACTGAAGGATAAGCATAAGTCACACCGCACTGTTTTGATTTATCATCGCCTTTTGACTTTGGAAGGAATTATACCAATAAAATAAAACCAGCGACTTTGGCAAGGCCATCCCATAATCACTGAGACACAAGCTCATGATTCCCCATCCTCATCATCCAAATAAGTCTGTGGATCAGTTTCCAATTATATCCCAGGATACACCTCCACATTCATTGGTACGTTAGAAAGTCAAGAAAGTGGTTAGAAAGTCAAGCACTGCATTCCTCACACATACCCACAATCTGGCTGTTAAAGAAACAAACAATAAGGGGTCCATTTATGTCTTCAGAAAAGGATATTGTAGCGGGAAAACATATTTGGTGCTGTTAGAAAGGTCAATCGCTTTAAAGACATTGTGAACAATTTTCTGAATACGAATTCAAAAGTACAGTGATCTATACACAGTGTTTTATGACATGAGATCAAATTCAGGCCATTCACTGAATCAGTACGCAATAATGGAGGTTTAAATTACACATTATAGTGACTAATTGGGCTGTATTGTGAAGTAATTGTGTAACATTTTCTACAGATGTTATTAGAAGATTATAGAAACTTGAGCTGTAGCCCAATGGAAAACCACTTTCTCTCAGTGTCACAAGACTCTGCTCATTTAATGACAGTACATGACAACTCATAATTTATCTCATGAAACTCATGAAAATTCCTAATTTACTCAATGTTGTTTAAAACCACTATGAAATATTCCTTTTGTGGTATACAACAGTGAACTGAATAGATGACTGAAAAGAGTGATTTTGTTCTCGAATTGGAAATCAGCTTTGAAAAATGTCAAGATTTGTAGTAAATTACTTTAAATTTAGTTCAGTCCCTATTTTCTGTAAAAGCATGGGAAATGAGAAATAACTATAAAATAAAATAAAGAACTTGTGAAATGTCACATCTAGTTTGCAGCAGTTAGATTTAATGAACACGCCATTGAAAAGCACCCTTTGGCCTGTCATTTCCCGAGCCGGACTCCCCACAATGGCCGGCCCGACGAAGCGAATAGAAATAGTATTTTGAATCACGCTGCTGTGGTCCGATGAACATCCCCGCTGCACACTCTGAGCAAAGAATGTGCAGTGATGTCACGGGGAGGCAGGGGTAAGAGAGAAACGCTGTGATTTAGGGAACAGGACATGCGGGGGGAGGGAGGGAGGAAGGGGATGAACAGTGGGAGCAGTGAGGGGGAAAGAGAGGGGGATGAAATGGCGATGAGAGAGGTCTGCGGGCTTCTGCTGCCACCGCCGTAATGGCCCAAACGAGGTGGAGGGGAGAGCAGTGGAGTGAAGCCAGGGGTGAGGCGGTGGTGACTCTGCTTCAACGCCATATGAGCTGGCAGCTTGTCACAACCCAACCCATCACACAAAGACAGACACAGACACATTCCCATGATCAGATCAGACCTGCTTCCTCAGCCTTTACATGTTACCAGCACAAGTGTGATAAACACATCACAATCAACCAGCATTCCTTGTCCACACCAAGTGTCATCATCAGGCCAAAGATAATCAGTTACACGTTCTCTAAAATGCTTATTACAGCAATATTCTTCATCATCATCATCATCCTGATGTCGTCTTTTCTCTAACAATCACTGAAGCTTCCTGAAGTATCCAAGGGTCTGTTAGTCGATTCATCCATCCTATCTATCTATTATTCTGAAGTTATCATCCATCTACTGTATCCATCCATTCTATCTATCTATCTATCTATCTATCTATCTATCTATCTATCTATCTATCTATCTATCTATCTATCTATCTATCTATCTATCTATCTATCGTATCCATCCACTATATCCATCAAGCCATCTATCTACTGTATCCATCCATCAATCCATCCATTTATTTGCCTTATCCATCCATCCATCCATCCATCCATCCACTGTATCTACTACTCTCCAACTGTCTGCTGTATCCTTCAACAAATCCATTCACTTATCTATCCACTGTATCCATGTATCCTTCCATCCACTGTATTCATCCATCCACTGTGTCCATCCACTGAATCAACAAATCCACCCATCCACTGTATCTATACATTCACCCATCTTTCTACTGTATCCATCCGTTCTATTGATTACATTATATTATATTTCTATTCGTTTTGGTTATATTTTCTTACATTCATATCAAAATTGCAGTTGTTATGCTTGCTGTCACAATTTAAATTCAGGAATGGAATTAAAATTTAAAAGGAATTCTAAAGGAAATTCTGAATTGCGTTTGACATACTAATCAACTACTAATGAATTTCCCTTGTCTACTCTATGAATATTTATGCAGATTACAGTCAGGTTGGTAAAAATAGCTGAATACGATTATTGTGTAGGCACTTGATCTCCTTTTACTAGGGAAATAAGATGAGTCTAAAGTGATTATTCAACTTTAAGCACAGCACATACATATTTAAAGCACAGGATAATTAGAATCATTGGATATACAGTTGGAATCAAAATAATTCAACCCCTCGGAGACTGTGATAAAGTTTAAGCTTTTCAAAAAAAGAAGAGTTTTTTTGTTTTAAATTGCATCTATCAGTTTAGTGGCAAATTAAAAATGATAATGTCAAAATATATAATGTAATGGTTTTGAGTAAGTGTTTTTTTAATACAGCGATTTATTCAACCCCTATTCAATACTGCTGTTTTTAAGTCACTTATTTGTATGGTAAGGTACAAAATTGTGTTAAAACACAATTAAGCCTTTGGAAACTTTATAACTAAACTGAATTACCTTGTGCAGTGACACATACAGTACATACATTTAGCTCATGCATGTGATAAAGTTGAGTAGCAAATATGGCCAAGTCAAAATAGCTCTCATAAAATCTATAGAGAACCCTCAATTTACTGCCAAAGACTTGCCAGGTGACCCGATGAAAGGAGGCAAAAAAACATTTCAAAGCAGAGAATAAGCCGAATACTTGCCGAATGTCACTCTTGACCAAGAATATAAAGGCAAACTTGAATGTGTCCGACCTGTGGAGTTCTGGTAGTATGTTTGATGGAGTGATGTAACCAAACTGGAATTTTTTGGACCCATTGATCAGCAATATGTCTAGTGCAAAAAATGCAAAGCTTATGAGCAGAGGAACACAATCTCCATGGTCAAACATGGAGTTGGTCCTGTCTTGCTGCAGGAAGTGAAAATCTTGACTGAATTAAGGACATCATGAATTCTTTGAAGTTTCAAGCCATTTTGGCAAAGATGGTGATGCCTTGTGCAGAAATTGAAGCTTTATGACCATCCCAAAGTATACACCCAAATCTTCTGAAGCTTGGTTCAGGAATCAGTCGTAGAATGTTCTTGAGTGGCCTGTACAGTCTTCAGATTTAAAATTCATTGAAAATATTTGGTGGAATTTAAAGAAACCAGTGGTAATGTGACACCCAAAGATTATCAGTCACCTGTATGCTTTTTCAAGCGATGAATTGGCCAAGATCGCAGTAGAGAGGTGACAGTAGCTTCTAAGCACTTTATACAGCAGCATTTATTGGAGGTTATAAAGAATAAAAGTTTGAAATAAAATTTGTAGGTTGAATAGAAAACATGAACATTTGTACATGGATGTTTCAAATTTACATTCTCAGAATCACACAAATGTGTATTGATACATTTTCTATAATAATTTTCTGATGCCTTTGTTTAATTGTATTCATAAAATTTTGTTCTCAGCAGCAAAATGTCTTGCAGGTCAAGGAAGTTGAATCATTTTGATTGCAACTGACAGAACAGTTGTCCGATCTAAGTCACTGAAGCATTTTCTTGTAAAGCTAGAGAAAACGATCGCAATTAAATCAGCACAAACTTTTTCTCAGACTTTCGAACCCTACTATGCATAGTTCAATAAGGAAATATTTGGGAACCAAAATATTGATCTCAAGCCTGCTTATGTTCAACATATCGACTGAAGAGAAGCAGCATGTGTGTAACATCTCAAGCTCACCCATCTCCCTTCATCACAAACAGCAACACCCTTTCTACAATGTTGGCACACAAATGAAAGTGTTATACCTGCTAAATAATAGACTGCATTATGTAAATGATATCTGAACAGTTCTGAGAGGGTTATCAAATTCAGTCAGAAATATTCAAGAACAGGCGCACAGACTTTTGACAGTGCATGAAGAGTTTGGAAAGGCAGAGGAGAAAGAGGAGGAGAAGAGGAGGAGGATGATGAATAAAAAACGAAACAAAGAGAAGGGGCAACGTGTGGAAAGCAGATCTGATCTGGCGACATGTATATATTTCGCATTCGGCAAACAAACAAAAGGCCGGTAAATAGCAAGAGAGGAAATGCATGGTTATCCGATGCCGCCGCTCCGCGCTCAGCCCGCACCTCCCGGCTAGGGTTTCCCTGGAAGACAAAGAGCCACCAGCGCATTCTGCCGGCCTGCCCACAAAAAGCTGCGCTGAAAAAGCCAACACCTCTTCCCTTCGGGGGCTCCACAAAACACTTTTGTTAGTCGATATTAAAACGTTGCAATATCAGCCCCTGTCTCACGAAGGAAACTTAATCACGCGCATGAGGAGGAAGCTACCGGCTGGTTTTTAATACAGGGACTGAGAACATCGTCAGAGGAGAGGGTTAGTCCATTTATGATGGTAGGGTTAGTTAGAGTTAACTGTTAACGGGATAGTTCACCCCAAAATTGTAATTCTATCATCATTTCCTCACCCCCAAAGCATTCCAAACCTGTACGACTTGCTTTCTTCTGTGGAAAACAGAAGATATTTTAAAAGTCAATGGGGTTCAAACAACATTGGACTCTACGGACTTTTGTTAAATGGACAAAAATCCTAGGATATTTCAAAATAAATTAAAAAAAAGACTTGAAAAGAAACAAAATCTCATAATATGAGGTAATATGAATAAATGATCAAAGCATTTTCATTTTTGGATGAATTATCCCTTTGACACAAAAGAGTGCATCCCTTAATGATGCGGATAACTTGTTATTCTATTGGAGCCAAGTCACAACCAGCGTTATAATAGTTAACTAAAACTAAATCCATACAAAATATTGTTACTTATTAAATAAAATAAAAAATACAAAACACTTTACATTTATTCATTTAGCATACGCTTTTAACCAAAGCGACTATACAAATGAGGAATGCAAGCAATTCATCTTAAGACGTTAAACTTGCAGCTAGTCGCCCAAGAGACATCTCATTTTTATGTAGTTAAATTTGTACAAAAATAACTGAAAATGAATAAAAACTAGTTAGTATATACGTAAAATACGTATAGATTCAAAATATTTTAAATTCATTTTAAATTCAAAATATTATTGAAAACTATAATAGTATCTCAATGATATTAAAATTGCACTGCTCATATGATGGCAGATTTAAGTATTCGGAATGGTCAAGTTTGTGCAAGGTTCGAATGAGACATGCAAAGACAGGTTGAAAGTGAAAGCAGCAGAATGGCTTTGGTGACTGTGCAGTCTCTGGACTCACTCACTCAGCTGGACAACTCCTCCCAATTTCTCGGACCCAGTCGGGGGTCTGTCTCCAATCGACACCACGAGACAAACTGTCCCTTTAGTTCTCACTCTACACTGTGTCCTTTCTTCTCTTCTCAGCTTATTTCCCAAAGACCTGAGGCTCTAATGCTTCTTTCTGCTCCCAGAAAATGGAAACTCAATGCCTGGGAAAAGCACAAGAAACAACTTGAGGTCTTTTTCATGTCATACCTATTGTTTGTTGCTATTAGGTAAGACAAGTCAATTTACAACAGCTCTGCTACCTTAAAAGCAGTTGGTGGTCACATTCAGCTGTTTGTAAATGGGAATCCAGGCCACATTTCATACCCAAAGCTAATTGGAGGTTAACTGGCTATTTGACTGAAGTCTACAGAGAAAACAGCGCACACACAGAAAAAAAACTATTGAAAATGTAGGCTGTGTTCTTTAAAATAATCAATATTTTTATTTTTGTATACCAACAGAAATTCTGACCACAACAATATAACAGGAAGAGATATACTTGGCAGACTACATTTGACATTTTTAACATTTTAGTTTTCACAAGTATTGCCTGTGTTGGTTTTGAAGGAAAAGTCTACAGAATGGACTCTTTTCACATATCTGGGGCTTTCAGATACCGAAGTTGTCATAGTTGGGTAAACTTCTGATTAAAAGGAAACTACAACAAAGATAATTTTTGCATTCACATTTGATCCAATAGCCAACCCCTCGTAAGTACTGTATATTGTTGAATGAACTAATAAATGTAAATGTACATTCATATTTTTTTACATGAAAAAAATAGATTTATGATGTTGATTACTGTAAAAAAACAAACAAGCGCATAGTCACAGAATTTGTAAAAGGTCAATTGATTTACTGTATACATTTTGAAAACATAGCTGAAAGCATAGCCGATTTAATGACGTGACATGTGGATGACGTACATTCCATTCTCGCTAAAACATGAGGACCCAGATTTAACATTTTCCACCGTAATGTACTTGTAAAGCAAAAAAATATTTCTGGCTAAGAGCTGAAAGAAGTGATACAATACATACTGTAAAATACACTGTAAAAAGTGATCAGTGAACTTAACTTTAAAAGGTGATAACCTGTTGTCTTATAAGAAATAAAGTGCATATGTAATTGAAAAAAAAGTTATGTGAACTTGACAATTCCACATAACATATTTTTTTTCAATTAAGCATGAAGTTTATTAATTTAAGTAATTAAGTTAAGCCAACTGATCATTTTTACAGTGTAATGCATAGTTAATATATATTTCTAAATATACTTTTAAAAACTATGAAAAAACCTGCTGTAGCTCAATTATAATTGTGCATGTAAACACACTCTCCATTTGACCAGTTCTTGGTATATTGTGATTTTCCAAAGGTGAAGTGTGAAGACTCTCCCTTCCTTTCTCTCCTGTCCATTCTCTCGATCTAAACCACCCAGGAAATAATTTCATAGTGAAAAAGGTGAAGTGCAGATCTATTCATGAATTACGTAAGGACTCCCAATCCCTTTGACAGATTGAGAAGAATCACCTCTCTGTCATGGTGAGGGAGAGTATACAGTGTCATTGTAAAGGCTGGGGATATGGTTCAGTCCCGTCATCAACATACAGTTCTACAGTTTTTGCGTCATCTCATGGGGAAGCATCGCCAGGCTCCATCTGGCTCTCCATCCATTTCACTCTGCTTTAGATCTTCAGAGCAGTGTATAAACCACAAATGTATATAGAACAAAATATTGGATTTTCTAAATACTAAGGTTAGGTCTTATGGCCCAGGATCTCTTGATAACACAGACTAATGGCTTTTAATTCTTGTCTGATAAGCTCACAAAAGCACAGGCACACTCTGGGTTCAGTAATAGCTTTTATTGTTTAGTCTTCTACATGTATAGTCAGGGCTAATGTCCCCAAAATATGTTTTTTTTTTGTTTGGTAAGGCCTTTGTTAATCAGAGTATTTAATGATAACTATCAATTGGCAATACCTTTTTCAGTCATCTAATAAAAAGATTAGCTTTGAACCATTTTAAAAATGTATTATTCAGTTGTGACTGTCTGTTTCTATTTATCAAAAAACAAAACAAAAAAACAAAAACAGAAGCATTGTTAAAGGGGTGAGAAAATGCCATTTTCACAAGATGTAAAATAAATCTATGTTGTCCCCAGAGTGTGTCTGTGAAGTTTTAGCACAAAATACCCCACGGATGTTTTCATATAACATGTTAAAGTTGTCACTTTTTTGAGGGTTTGCAAAAACGCACTGTTTTGCGCCTGGCACTTTAAATGCAAATGAACTGCTGTAGAGGGCGGGGTTTCAAGAGCTTGTGTGTTAGCAGCTGCATTACTTCACGCAGACACTAAAATGACTGTTCTCACTTTAATATTAAAACAGAGTCAGTCAAAGATGGAGAGACCCAAGAAGAAGTGACAACATGTAGAATACAACAGGACGTCTCTGAGTTAGTTGATGAATTTATGTTGCTGATGTGGAGTTAACTATCTTCAATTAGGATATTCTATCATGTAATCTATAAATCACTCTGTTGTGAGATGCACACAGAGTAACTTTCTATTGCATGTGAAAAGATGAATGCTAAAGTTTGAGCTGACTCACAAACACTCTTATACAATAGTATAAGAGTGTTCCCAGTGGCGGGGTTCATGTACTGAACATTTTGGGGTTGCTGATGTCACTAACCCGGCAGGAATGTCGTGTAGTCCCTACCAGCCGTTCGTTGTAGTAATTTTCTTTAAAAGCAAATGTCTTCCTTCGCTTTGAAATTTGAGTGTTGTAACTTTGATAATGTTTAAACAGCAACATTTCACTGTAACTAAAGTTAGAAAAGTGAAATCATACTTTACCACCCCTTTAACATGAAACCAAGAGCAAAATGACACATATACAAGTATGAAAACATATAATGTACATGGTACAATCGTTTTTGATTTAATATTTAAAGTAAAAAAAATTAGAAAACGGCTCATTTATGTGCACTTCGCTACAACATAAAATTATCCAGTGGGTCACACAGCTTTGCCACTCAGATTTTAATAGTTGGACAACTAAATAAAACCAGTGTTGTGCTGAAGAAATAGACTGATGAGTTATGTGGGTGCAAATGAGAGATAGCCAACATTATTATTTCTGAAATAATCAAATAATGATTATTTAGACTCTGGCTATGTCTATAGAAAAGAAAACCCTTACTAGGCCAATTTGTGTCAAAGCATTCCTTAGTCCGGTTGTTCGATGAGAGAGATATTATTTGTAATCCATCCAGCAGCGGAGGACTATTATTCTGTACGGAACTGTGGAAGAATGGGATGATCTTTGGTTGACCAATCAGCAGAAAGGGCCATTTCATGCCCAAAATGTGGAGTCTAAAAATAATTTTTCATTTTTTGTTGTTGTGAAAAAAAAAAAAAAAAAAAAAAAACGGGGGGGGGGGGGGGGGGGGAAACCCCTCCGAAGAAATTAGCCATTTTTCAATTTCAATATTAAATCTAAAAACAAATTAACGCAATGAACGTACACGAACCTAATGCACTTTATACATGTATAGTTACATTTTCATTTTCGTTTTTTTTTTCTTTTTCAATTATAAATTGCACTCCGAAATTTGTATAAACAATTACAAAATGATATAGATTAAAGGAATCTTCTCAAGGTATCTTTAGTTATGGCAAAATCCACACGTTTACCCATCTAGTCTCAACAATATCTCCACATGTTTTGGCTCTGCAATAAACTATATAAAAAAGGCAATTCGAACATATTCAAAAATAAAGCATGGCTCAGGAAGATAGTGACTAAGAGAATTAGCCACAGTCCTTTACAAGAACTTCAGGATTAAGGTTTGTATATCAATTCATGATGATAGTCTATATTTCACTGACTCCAAAAAAGTGTTATTGCATAGGAAATGCAGACAACTCACAATACAAAACAATATATATTAAACAATATATTACTGGCTCAAAAAAGAGCTTGATGAGTTGACTGTTTCAATGTGCAGTATCTTAACAGACATTAAAGGGGTCATATCATACTTTTTAGAATATTGTTTTCCCTGAGGTCCACTTATGTTAGTCAAGTTTTATATATCAAAACAGTCCTAATTTAGTATTCTCATGACTGCTCTCCACCCTCTTCCTGACTCGCTGAATGAAATAGCAATTTTTGGTGTTGTGCTTTGCATGTAAACACAGTCTAGGTAAGTGAAATAGTTGGGTCATGTTTGCTGCTGGGCAATTCTTTCCTAATATTTCCTAACAATCCTAGGAAGGATAAACAGATATTCAGGTGCTATACACAACCAGGAGCAGCACAAGGTTTTTTTTAACTCTCATCACTAATTCTTGTGGAGTTAGGTCATATTTTTGGCAGTGTTGCTGAACTACAAATAAGAGTCAATGTATAACATTGTTAAAAGGTGCTTTTTCATAGCATGTTGACTTTTATTTTCCCGTGATATGACCCCTTTAATAAAAGTATTGCATTGAGAATACAAAAAAGCACTCCGCTGATCATAGAAATGAAAGCTTTAGCATAAGTTCTGCCAGAAAGACTCAATTACTATGTCACTTCAATCTATCCAATCATGTCTCAATACTTGCTGTATAAAAGATCGGTACTTAGACGTTTGAGTTGGCACACACCGACGCAAACAATTACCTCCCCACCACCAGGATGGGTTATGCACTAAATCCTACTCTCGGATTATGCACTATACAGACGGGGCCTATGGCAAAGAACTTCATAAATAATTGCTTGCTGGGCTGTCAATAAATTAATGCTTCGTTACATCATTCGACCTCCCGAGTCTTTCTGGTAGAAACATAATTCAATGTTCATACTGCTTCCAAATTTGCATGACTCTAAAGTCAAGCGTGCTGCTGATTGGTCATTAAACTGAATGGTGTCTGTGATTAAAAACTAAAGGCATTTCTAAGATGAATACATGCTGTGTAAAAGGAAATGTGTAAATGACTAGGGTGTGTATAACTAAACCAAACTATACTAGACCCTTAAACAAGCTATAAACATTTTATAACTATTACAATTCTGTTGAATTACACATTTAGCATTGTCCATTATAGCAAACATACTGTTTTTTTTTTAATTAATTACTGTTGTCCTTCAGACAGACTACATGGCATGTTCACAGTGTTGCCATAGCTCAGTTTGCTTGCCATTCAAGATGACTTATTTTATGAAAGCAAGCACCTTTAAATAGTTGACTATATGTAGCTGTTAAACATTTGCAGTGTTTTTCAGAGAGGTACTGAGAGTGCAGTGCGCATGTGGCTTTTGTCTCGGACAATGCTGGTTGTGTCAAATTATTTCAAATAAAATCAACTTATTTGCTTGCCTGTCTATTTGGTCACCAGTATCTTATTCTAAGCATAAGATTCAATATCGCTCTCTTTCACCCAGACATGAACTCACTCGGCCCTCTTTTAGGCTCACGCTGGTCACAGTGGCTGGCCTTTAAGTTGCTCCTTCAGGACGCCTGTCTCTGTGGCTCTCCACACGTGCAGTGCACTGCTGGAGGTGAGGAAGAGGAAGAGGATGAAGGCTATGGGAAAGCCCACAGTGTCCACCATACCTCCAGCCAGGGCACTAAAACTCAGTTTCCCCAGGACCTCCAGAGTGGCCAGAAAACTGTAGTGGGTGGCCTAAAGATTGACAGACAGAGAGAGGCAAATATAGACCATTTTGCAAGATGTAAATAAAACTGGTCCAGAAGCACTTCCTGTTTCTTTTTTTTTTACACTACATAAAAGCTGGGATGAAATACAACCAACAGAACATATAAAACTGAATCAAAAAGTTAAACAAACACCTTTAAGATGATTTCTTTACATGTGAAATAAAGAAAACAGTTACAAACTGAAACAAGAAGTGTTTCTGGACCATATCTTGCAAAATGGTCTATAGAAAGAGTTTTAGCATTAACTTAAGGCAATTTTGGGGATTTACTCAAGAATAGTGAAAAAGGGACAGTAGATTATAAAGAAAGGGGAATGTGTTTTGCTGTTAGACACTTTTCAAAAAAAAATTTCAGGTCCAGCACAAAAGAGATCTCCGCATTAAAGATGATGCACCAATTTAATAAAAATTACCAATAACCCAAAACACTTCATGTTATGGCTGAATTCTACACTATATTGCCTAAAATGATTAACAAATAAAACACAAACTAAAATCTGTCATGTTAAATGATAAAAGTGAATTTAAACACTAAAACATGTAATTATAGGCATATACATTTTTTCAGTTTTGTTATTGTTTACTAAAACTATGAAAAAAGTTTCCAATTGACTGAAATAAAAATTAAAGTTAGATGACAAACTGAAATTAGAAAATTAGATAAAAATTAAAAACAAACAAAAATGAGAAATGTTGCCTACTAAATAGATTTTTTTATGGTAAAAATTACATTTTAAAATTAAAATTGTAAAGCTGAAAATATTAAAATAAAAGCAAATATTAATAAATATAAGTATTTATAGCATAAAATAATACTAAAACAACTCTATAATGTACAGTATGAAAATAGATATTTAATTTAAGATTATTAAAAAATGTAGGCAAACATTAAGTAGATGTTAGACGATGGCAAACTAGTCATCTAAATGTAAAAATAGGGAAAATGAGCAGGCATCATTTTGAACATGCATAATTAAATATACAAAATCACAACAAATAAAAAATATCTCCACAATAACTAATATACGTTGTGCTGTCAATTTAAATATTATGACCCTTTATGTCTTCATAGGACATGACAGGGAAACAACGAGGAGAGGAGGCAAAGATGGAACTTGGAAGAAAAAAAAAACTGAGCAGGATTCAAACTCCGGTGTAACACAACAGATGACATGCACAACAGAATTTTTTGCTTTCCTTTTTGGCGTGGTTTTTTTATACTCTTCAAAATAACAGATGACTTTTTAACATGATTCATATTTATAAATTTTTAACTTCGCCTCACATCAAAACAATTCCAACAGGAGGATCAAAGTGCAGTCTGAATCCCTCTCTTGTCTGGACGTTAGAGACTGTCTCCATACTCTAGTCCTTCGACTTAACACACAGAATAGGAAAGCAAAGCCAAGTCCATCCCTTCACATGGCCCTGCCACCAAAGTTAAGTGAAGTACCTTTATTCCTACAAACTTGTTTAAGGTGTTCAGTTTCCCTCTCTGGGGCCTTTTCACAAACATTCACGGTATCGGTTTTCGGTCATCTAAAACCACCTTAAACAAATACACACACAAGCTGCTCTCGCAACGGTATGTACAGTAAGTTATAAGAACATTTCGAATTAACCTACAGTTTACAATCATCCTCCTGGTTATTTTCTTCTAAATATGAATCCGAAGTTTTTAATTGCTTAGAGGGTGAGGAAAAACATACTAGCACTTTCTCTTATTGTGTAATGAGTTTTGTTCGTACCATTAATTCAGCAGGTATTGAGCTGTTGAAGTGACAAATAGCTAAGAGAGCAGTGAAAGATCACATGCAAGCAGCGCAGGCCCATTTAAATAGGACAATGCTGTCATGTCAAAGATTAACGATGGGGCGAAACACGAGAACACGGGAGGGGAGAGATATTGAAACAGTGAGAACTACTGTTTATCATCTAGGGTACACATAAATAAACAAAATAGAGAGAATGAACAACTGAACTAACAAAGAGAGAAATTAGACAACACAAGATTAGTGGGACATAATACGGAGTGGAGTATTGAAAAGAACAGAGGTGATATACAGTAGATGGACTGTTTTTGATAGACAGGTAAGCTGTCTTTACACTATAAAAGTGGCACAGAACAGTTACACACTGCACATAAGCAGTATCTGAAGATAAATACAATGAGCATTAGGTCTGTTTCACAAACTATGTAAAAAAAAAAAAAATCAATCTGCCACTTATTTATCTTATGCCCATATTCAGAACAAAACGGGCACTGATTGTCAAAAGAGAAAACTTTTGCACTGTATGCTCTTTGTTTATAGATTTACAGTATGGATTTCATAAATATGATAGCTGTATAAATAGCGATATAATTCTCAGTTACTGATTTTTGAAAAACAAAATATGAAAATATTTTCTCTAACACATTAATAGAAGAAATTCATATTTGTTGGCAGAACAAGTAAAAACTACTGACCCCACTGGCAAACAGAAAAAAAAGATTGAATCTGCCCTAGAAATGAACGCCTATAATCACTCCTGCAATTAATATTCCTGGATTAATAAATGTTTCATTCATTTACAGACAAATATTTAAAAGTTGAGTTGCTACGTGTTTTTTTTAATGTATTCAGTAATGATACATTAAATTAATCAAAATTGTCATTTATGATTTCACAAAAGATTTCCATTTCTAATAAATTCTAATCTTTGCAAACCATCAAAAAATCCTGAAAAGTTTCCTTAAAAGAAAAAAAAAACATTTTATTCATCAGTAGTTTTCAACATTGATTATAATAAGAAGTTTCTTGAGCACCAAATGAGCATTTTATAATGATTTCTGAAGGATCATGTGACACTGAAGACTGGAGTAATGACGCTGGAAATCCAGCTGTCATCCCAGGAATAAATTATATTAAAATTATTTACCTTACTTTCTATCAAATAGAAATGCAGCCTTAGTGAGTTTTTAACTTCATAAAATCTGAAATCAAACTTTTTTCCAATGGTTGTATATATACAAACTGCATCTTTGCAGACCTTTGCTAGGAAGAAAGTTTTGAAACCGTTGAGTCGTTTGTGAAACAGAGTCTGGAAATAACACAAATCAATCTTAAAGTTGCATTGCTCACATGTGCACTAATGAACAATGTGTCAGAGCATGCAAACTAACCACTGGGCTACACATTAAAAAAAGAGAAGAAGAAAGAAATCAAAATGACAAATCTATGAATTTGAATATACTTTCTGATGAGTATGCTTTGTACGTGATTGATGAGTTGAAATGAGTTGATGTGCAGAGCTAAAGAGAGTGTTAAAACTGCTCAGTTCTCTGAGTGGAGATATTGACTGACAGATGAATGAGATTTTGACTGCTGTGATGTGCTCATGTATGTGGCAGACAGGAAACACTCTCAGGCTTTCTGCAGCTCACGGCCTGTTGTGAGACTCTACCTGTCAACAACTATCAAAAACTGTAAGATGCGTTTTTTGTTGTCTTTGGAGCATGGCTACTGAAACTGAAGAGAAAACGCAACAGATTTGTCCAGCTGTTGACCTCAGGTGAACACTGTGATGCTGTTAAGCAGCCTGTTCTGATCTGTCAGGGAGCATGAGTCAAAGCTGTGGTCAGTTGAAGAGGGTGGTGTGTGATACCTGTATGCTCTCCTCGGCTCTCTGTGTGCAGTTCATCATCGTGGTGAAAGTGAGAGTGGTGATAAGACCCGCTATGAAATGCTGCAAACTCATACTCAGGACTGCCATACCTGAGGAAGAGCAGACACAATACACATTAATACAACATACACAACTCTCCCCTTGTTTTAAGCCTGCAACAAAAAACCTCAGATAGCAGACACACCTCAAGTTTGAATTTGTGGCTCTGACTTTAGATATTGCATGTAAAAACAAATAATGCCTTTGAAATATTGCACTGAATATCTGGCAGTGTTAGTTGAGAGAGACGGCCTGTGGGAAGAAATGTGTGCAGGGTAACGAGCTCCTGTCTAGTTTGTTCTTGGCCTTACTCAGACTTTTGACGATAAGCCATGATATAAAATCTTGACGTTTAGTATTACCTTTCATATTTAATTTACCTGACTATCGCGATTAGAAAAACTTGCAGTAAATACTGTTCAGCATTAAGCAAAGTTTAACAGTCTCACATTTGTGTGAAACATGATGGAAGGCAGAGTGCTGAGAGAAATTATATGAAAGAATGTATGAATTAATGTAGCAATGCCTGGTTCAGATGACACGATTTTAGCCGTGATCATTTTGGCCGTGATAATCATAACACGATCATTTTGGCGTGATGCGTTTGACGTAAGGTGTTGTGGGGATTCGTAAATGACGTCGGGACGCAAGACTCGGTCATAGTCTATGGTCATAGTGGGCGACATCCATAGACGGCAACATCACGACAAAAAGACTAGCATGTTTAATTTTTTTAACGGTCGTCCACGACGGGTTCCGTCACATGTATGAGGTTGACCAATATGAGCACAAGCTTTTCCGTACACAACTGTCAAAAATGGCGAAACGAAAGAGAGAGATGATGGTGCTAAAAGTAAAACTATATAAGAAAACCATATTTTACCTCAAGTTCTCTTTGGAGGATTGACAGCCCATACTGTCCTTTTCGAGCAATCCAGGAACGTGTCCATTGTCGGGTTTTCTTTCTTTTTAAACTATTTTCTGAACAGGACAGCCAATTCAACACTCACCGCTTCGTCCATTGTTTGTTTACCGGAAGTCACTCGCTACTAGTTTCGCCTTATCTATTCTATGACATCACGCGCCTCGTTAATGACGGCACGCGATGACTGGTCAAGCAACGTGTAGTCTGACGTGTTTCTTGTCCACGACACGACAAGATTTTAGGAGTCAAAATCGCGTTATAACACAGTGACTATAGTAACAGACAAAAAAAAAAAATAGTGTAATCTGAACCAGGGGAACCGACTGTCTTCAGCGGCACTGGTTCCGGAAGTAATTTTCCATTCATCTCTCCATATGGATTTCCAAAAAGCCTATATAAGCCATGAACCAAGCCAACTAGCAACAAGGGGAATCATAAAATTGCTATTTTGATTTGAAGAAAAAAGTATTTAAAAATCGGACAAAAATTCTAAGTCAATGCTAACTTTGGTGAATATACAGGTTTCTAGTAGCTAGCTATCGTTCTCTATTGTAAATGATCAAGCAAACTCACTTTTCAGTTTTCAATTTTCAGTTTCAGCTCTACTCAGACTCAACTGTCATACCTGAGTTAGCAGGAACAGTACTGTACATCCTTGTTATAAAAATGAGCTCTTCCAGACTATTATTCATGCAGACAGAACCATGTCAAACTACTAACCGTTTAACTTAAGACACGGTCGAATCTGACTGCATGTAGCCACAATTAATGCTTAGAAATCTGTCTTTTGGGCAATTTTTAAGTTGATTATTAAATTCACCTGAGGACGTCCACTCAGAGCGCGAGACAGACCGTCTACCATTAAAGCCTCTAAAAATCATGAATCTCAAATCAATCATTACCAGAAGCCCATTTGCACAAAAAAGTCATGAAGCTTTCACATCCAGCTCCATCTGAATTATTCACTGGAAATGTTTAGTTTTGCCTAACAAGACTTCTCCATTACTTATCCAGGAACCACAGGAAGGAGAATCAGCTCTTCTGAGACATCCAGTCTCATGCAATATTGAAAAATATTTTCTGCAGAACTTTATCATTCTTCTTTTTTTTGAGGGGGGTTAGATGGGGTGCAGAGTTGCTTTGTTCCATTTGGTTAGGGAGAGTGGCAAAATGAGAGACAGAGAGAGAGAATAAGAAAGACGGAGAGATGAGGGAGTTGTCAAACAGAAGCTCGCTGACAAAAACATCTTGACTAAAAAGCAACGACATCCTGGGGAAGAAGTAATACAGTGGCAAAAAATACAGAGTGAAACAGCTAAAACGCAAGAGTTTCCCCCTTTTCCTTTTTTTCATCTTCATTAAATAAACATTCAAAGCACCTGTGAGAGAAAGAGACCGCGCAAGGAAAAATAAGAGAAAAAGGCAGAGGGTATGAATATGGGTTTATTCATTTATCAAAGTGAGCCGTGAGAATACTCAAGGTAAAATAGCGTTAGCTTTCGCAGACAGAAACAGAAACGCAAATCCACTTAAGCAAGTTGAACCGGGAGAGAGTGTGTTTGACATAACTTCTGTATGATCACTTTTACACAGTTCATGCATAAAATTTCACTTGAATTATGCTGAATCCAAGCACTAGGACTATGGAGATGGTAATCAGAACAGATCTACAGGAGTCTTACAGAAGATTTACTGAATAAAAGTTGGATCAATACTGAGAGTTTGTCTTCGGTAAGATATCAGCCTCTGGTACTATGGATTTTATATTAAAACGGATACCTAAGGCAACACATAACCAGCCTTGAACACCTGATGAAATGAAACCAAGTTTGTTAACAGACTCAAAAATTGCCAATTGCTGTCGGGATAAATCTGAAAATGTGTATTTTTCCTTTTCGATTCTTCAAGGGTCGCTTAGGTGATGATCGTATTAATGTTTGCATTTTTTATATATATGTTAAGCTTTGATAATTAATTATTTCTGCCATATAAAGGGTGTAAATAATGTAAATATTTGATTTATACATAAATTTGACAATGTTAAAATAACTTTAGATTTTTGTGTAATTTTCTATTCTGATCTCACCATACAGCAAGATGAACTCTATATGAACTGGTCTGTGTGACATTCATGTTAATACTCTCCCTTTTTATCAGATGCTGTTGTTTAATGCAGCGTTGAGAGTTTTATTCAGACACACTCTGCCTGAACACCTGTTTACTCTGTGCAAGGTGCTGAAATGGAGACTTTAGTCTGTCAGTGGAAAACGCGGGAAACCGGAGATGGCCCTATGGATTCTTAAATGCAGGAGAACAGTAGAAAGCTCAGCGGAGAACAGGTCAATTTCACTTCTATATATACATAATTACAGGTGAGCTATTTGACTCTTAAGAACAAACTGTACATGGCAGTCATAAACCTGGCAGTTTTGAATGCATTGAAAAATGTCCAGTGAGAGTTTTTCCCTGTCCTTTCATTTATAAAGCAGTGCACTATTCAAAGAGATAAAAATAAAAAAATATTCTGGTCCGTATAGAATGTTCATGTATGTGAATCTCTCACCTTTCATCAAGAGTGAGGGCTCCAGCACTACGAGAAGTGAGCTCTGAAAGACCATGCTGATAGTCCGGATCATAAACACACGTCTCATCAGCAGGCCAATACTGAGGACATAAAAGAGAGAAAGTTCAGTTCCTATCATCTCATACTACACAAATACATACATAATATATATTATAATATACATTAAAGCTCTAAAGTAATACTTTCATGAGTCACAGGAAACTTTACAGGACAGATTCATTTGAATTTGACAGAAGTGACAGTAAACACATTTATTAGGCTATGTTACAAAAAAAATTGCAAATAAATGCTGCTCTTTCAGCATTTCAGCAACTTTCTATTTATTATCACAGGTAGACGTTCCACAAAAAATTACACAAAACAATGTTTTCAACACAGTGAAGTGTTTATTGAGCAGCAAATCAGCATATTAGAATGATTTGTGAAGGATCATGTGACAAGGATGACTAATTTCTGCTGAAAATTCACAGGGATAAATTACATTTTAAAATATACTGTACATTAAAACAGAAGATTTCAATTGTAATAAAATAGATTTTTTTTTATCAAATAAATGCAGCCTTGTTGAGCAAATCTTACCAAGCCTAAACTTTATTAATGTTAAATTATACTGCACTACTGTTCAAAAGACATATATAAAAACATAAACCAAACAAACTATATGCCAATATTTTACAGATCAATCAATGTAGGACATTAATGAGGGTCAACCACACAGGACTTCCACACTGAGACAGAGAAGCACTCCTGTACACATGCTTACATGCAGTGTGTTTGCTTACACACTCTAATTGATTCTCTATTAGCAGTTAAGAATCCCACTGGGTGAACTTCCGTCACGAGTCACGACATAATCAATACCACAACAAGATCCACAGACACGGGCTGATTAACCCCCGGCTAATTAGTGACCATCACACACCTCAATTTCTCCCAGCTCCAATCAGAACACCCGTAGGGCCATGTCAATCACACACAGCGTCTGGACTCACGGCTTCTACTGTGTTGTTAATATTTCCAATTATCAGTACAGTTAACATAATTTTGCAACACGTTCTCTAAAATGAACAAATGTATTAATGCTTAAAGCGGTCACGCAGAATGATTAATAAGCGACAGCATCTGTTGCCTGAAAATTAGTAAAAAAATTTGTAAAAAGAATTATAAAATTGCATCATCAATTAAAAATCCTTTCCATGTGAATAAACTCAGAGGCCTCTAACAGAAAGAAAGTTGAGAAAGAGAGCGACGGAGATGCGGGTAAAAGGTCAACTGAACTTTAAGAGAAGAGTAAGGAATCGTCTGTCATCTTAAACCAGCCTTTTAGATCTAGATGAACCCAGTCAACAACAGCAGCCGGTCAAACAGAAAGCCAATCTGCTATCATTCTCATGCAAACACCCTCCCTGCATCCACTCAATAACACCCTTTCATATTTCACTCAGATGAGAAGAGAGAGAGAAAAAGAGAGCTGCAAGAAAGACAGAGAGAGTCTCGAAGAGGAAAACAAGCAACTTAGAGAGAGAGAAGGATGCGAGAGATCGAAAGCAAGTCTAAAACAGGCGTATCACACGAGCAGTTAGAGCCGATAAGATTGGGACTCTCAGATTGCTGGTGGCGATCAGTGTATGGGGGTCAGTTGTTGGCCACTCAAGCATTTCAGATGGGGCCGGGATAAGTGTCCAAATTAGCTTTTAGTGGCCCTGAACAGACAACGACAGAAACCCAATCTGTGGGAAGCAAGGCCTGAATGCACGACTGTGTCGAATGAACAAGCCCCCTGCGTGTGAAACTTTACATTCCTCCTCATTCACTAACACTGCCTTTAGCATAGAGACGGAGAGAGAGAGAGAAAGGTGGGAGAAAGGCAAAGTAGGAGGATAATGGAGAGGTTAGAGAGAAAGGTAAGACAATTTGAGGGAGTACAGTAGATATTGAATGCATATTTTGGGACTGCACTGGATCTGTCCCACTCACCCCAGTCCTCATGTATAAACATTGCACAAAATGGGAATTGAAATATGCATTCTCAATTTTCCATCCACATATCTGGACTTATAAAAAATTTATTTGGCGTAAATACGTCTGCAGACTCCAGACCACAATTGTTCATCGGTGTGAGTGAAATAATGAAGTAAACAAACTGATTTTAAACTTTTCCATTTGATATACACATTTCTATTAAATATTCCACTCTCATTAATGGAGTTAAGCATTACATTAAATCATCATCCACAAGTTGTATGTGAATCTTTGTAATAGATGTGCTGCTTTTTACCAATTTTCCAGAGCTACATTTTTTACATGATAATTCTGCTTTGAATTGAATTCTAAATAGTAGAACAAAATATTTTCACACGAATTATGATCAGTGATACGCACTCGACAAAGACGGCTTAGCAACACGGCACGGGCAGTATAATGACAGACACTCACAGACTCTTCTGGTGTCGAATGGTCCGATGACACAGTACTGTACAACTGCTGCCACACTGCACACAGGTGTGCTGTTTTTCCTGAGCAGACTGACAGTAGCCTATTGATAACACCTTATGCAGTCTTTTTCCATCATGAAAATGCCTATTTAAAGGAATTGGTTAGATTTACACGTGTCTTTTTGTTCTGTGTGAAGCAAAGATTTGAGAAAATTGGTACACTGAAAAATAAGCATCTTTTTCAGTCTAAACATTCTAAAAATGTGTTTATTTTATGCACAAAACTGCATTCATTTGTTTTGTTTAAAACAATTGAAAATAATCTAATTTTGCCAAGAGGAATAAATGAGAATAAATCTTTTCTGAAAAGTATTTTAAACCTACAGTTGTGGACTCTGCACGCCACATGGAACTGGAGTGGAGGTTAGGTTTACAGGCAGGTAAGACACCGGTCCGTAGCATTACATTCAGACTAAAGGCAATGACTGGACAAACATTATTTTGGTTCTGAGACTATCACAAAAGATATATATATATATATATATATATATATATATATATATATATATATATATATATATATCAGGATGTGAAGAAAGTTTCAAACAGTATAAAAAAGTGTTTTTGAAAAATATTGCTTAAAAGGAAAAGTAAATATGTTCAAAAATATTTCAAATAAATACTGCTCTATTATAGCTTTCAATTTATAAAAAAAATCCAGAAAAATCTATCACAGTTTCTACTGTAATTCCAATGTGATTCCTTAAAAACATTAAGCAGAAAAACTGTTTTAATTGATAATAAATGTTTCCTGAGCAACAAATCAGCATATTCAAACGATTTGATACTGAAAACTGAAGTAATGGCTGCTGAAATGGCTACATTTTATATAAAACAGTTTTGATCAGATAAATGCAATAACATTGGTGAGAGACTTCTTTCAGCAACATCTTACTGACCCCAAACGTTTTGTTTTGGATTTGGTGGCCTCTGATCAAGCCAATGTTTGCATCACCCCAGTGACTAACTTAAGATGGTTAGGAAATTGCATCTCAAAGAGACAGTAGACTAAAGTTGATGTTACTCTCAGGCTATTAATAGACCAACATTACATCATTTTAACTAAAGTACACACCAACAGTCAAGTGCAGAAGATAATGCATTCCAGTGGTGTGTAAAACTGCATTAAAATGCATGTTCATGATGCCATAACATAAAGAAAAACAGCCTGGAGAAAATGGCACATGTCCAGTATGAAAAGTATCATTTCACTTCTTTAAACTCGGATACATGACTGGATGTCTGCCCTCAAGTCTGGAACAAAATAAACACAGAACGTCTTTCTCCAAAATCCTCTTCCTCATGCCTTTCTCTGTGCACACTAACAGGTGTGTGGGCTTATGAGTCAATACCGCTCCAGGAAGATAAGCCACTACGACTGCTCTTGGAACGGTTTAGACCACCAGAATCCTATCTTAACCATTACAAGACATAACTGGTAAAAACCGGTCTCAGGTCAGTAGACAAGGGCAGCGTATCAGCAACAAGTATATCTCCATTCACGCAGTCCAACCTTATGCATCCTGGAGGCCTTTCAGCTCACACCTGAGCCTGCTTTACTCTCAGCTCGCACAAAAGGCTGTGTTTACTTCCATTACTATCACTCTTTCTATCTCTCACACACACTCTCTATCGCTTTCTCTCTCCTTCTTTCGCACCTGGGGCTGAGATGGCTGCAGAGATATAGTGAGAAAACACTGAGAAAAAGAAAAGGGCTGTGTTTCTTTCACAGAGAGATGGCGGGCAACAAAAACCGATAAAGCAAGAGGGGGTTTAGAAAAAGATGTAAGGTGAAACAACAAAGTCTTCCAACACCATTCCTGCAACATTAATGGCAAAGCGTGACTTGGCTGAAAGGGTGTTGCAGCTAAAATTGAGTCAGTTTCACCATCGTTTTATGATAAAACTCACTCCCTACCTGTACTGAGAGAGCAAGAAGCCCCCAATTGATGAGCCACAGATGGAAAATGCCATGGCAACCATGCCGTTCCACACCCCCAGCTCTCTGGCAGTCATGTGGTGGTCCAGCAGGAAGAGAGGAAACATGGTGATAGCCCCCTGTTCGCCTGGACACAAAATATAGGATTACATCAGGATGCTCTTTTAGGAAAACTCTAGACTTTAGTTAGAGGGAACAAACAGACCAAGAAAATTGACCAGATTATTGAAAATGTGTTGCATTCAGACTTTTCTCAAAACTGGTGTTAAAAACCTGATATTAACAACATATCACAGCACAAACCTAGTCAAAATAAAACACAGCCATGCCTGAGAATGGAAAAAAAAGTGAAGATAACCTGAGCAGAGGCCACGTTTTGTTTTGGGGTTTTTTTAGCACTTTACTCCTCAAAGGATCAGTACCTGGATTGCCTTCCAGTCATTTCTTTTTTCCTGAGAGTTTGTCACTTAAACTCTGACAAAAACAAAAACTGCGAGAGAAAACGTTGCCGTCACATTGCGCCGAGTCCTGCCTGTGCTGCCTCGCTGCATGATAGTGGGTGCACAGAGGCCTCGGTAACCCGCCGCCGTGTATTATTTAACGCCATTGTCATTATTTATGGAGTCTGCCTTCAGTTTGACAGCGAGACAGCCCGCTGACTGACAGCTCTGAGACCGCCGTCAAACAGAAACTGCGCTTACGGGGACCCCGGGATAAAACCGGAGAGAAACAAAAACAGAAAATCAAAAATCAGACGCTTCTGCCTGAGTTCTGCTACTGTCGCTGACAGATGCACGTGAGCGCTTTGACATTGCTTTCTTTGTGGAGGATTGAGTCTGACAGTAGAACTAAACTTGTAAAGGATGTTAAAAAGTCTGTAATGTGGTGGCAACAATGAACAATGGAACTAAATTTTCACATTCAGCACATCTTTTCTTAGAGAATCACAAGGCAGCTATGCCACCCAGGTCCAATGCCTTCAAGGAATAAGAATGCAGTTTTATGTAGGATGATACAAGTCAGTTATATTTACCTTGCACATTGGACATTGAAATTGCATGTTACTTTGCTAATATTGTGTGTCCTTAAGTCATTTATAACCTAACCCTTGAGAAAATTTAGCACAGTTCCTGTATAACCATAATGTAGGCCTATTTAAGAGCATAAACACCGGTAGAACTACAGAGGTAAATTTTATCATAGTAAAAATGTATTAGAAACTATACTTGCGCTGTATTATATGTGGTGGGAAAAAATTATCAACCATATAACATTTTTTTTTTTTTTTACATTTTTAAAATGAATTTTTCTTTCTTTCTTTCTTTCTTTCTTTCTTTCTTTCTTTCTTTCTTTCTTTCTTTCTTTCTTTCGAAAAGGGACAGTGTACATTAATCAACATTCACAAATGTAAATGTACCCAAATTAGCCTGAAGGCTAGTATTCATTGGTAGTCCCTTTGCCAGATGTTATCAGGCCTAAAACTAGAGGAAAAGGTACAACATTACAACAATAATAGAACTAAAACTTGTAAATAACTCTGTAAAATACAATTAAACATATTATACAAAAAACAATATATACACAATAAAAAAGATAGATAAAAAAGACATTGTTATGAGTTAAATATTACTATTTATGAAATGAAAATATTAATAATAATAATAATAAAGGAGGCAGTATTAATGTTCACATTGTTGATTATTAAGAAGACATTTCTTAAAATTATGCTTAAATTAGTTAAATGATGAGCATTAATTGAGTGTGGTACAGTATTCAACTGATGTGAGGCTCTGAATAAAAAAAAACAGCTTGACCAAAGTTTTCCAACATGGAATTATACAATCGTCCCTAATTGCACCTCTTGTTACTCAGTCCTTAGTAGATTTAAATTTAATAAAATCAGCCAGAGGAGGAGGAGCCAAACCATGCATAATCTTATGAACTAAACAAGTTCTTAAACATTTTTAAAGTTGATTAGATTTTCCCAGCTAAAAGTGACAATGATGAAAACTAAATTGTTTTTTATCTAAAATTGAAATTTCATTAAAATTTATTATACAATCAAAAGTGTTTGTTTGTATAATAATTCCAATGATTTTAGAACTATTAAATGTGTATTAGACCAGCTTATCAAACAATATGTGACATGAGACAAAATCATAGATTAGAAATTCTTAATCCTTAAGATAACACGAATCTGCATTTCCACTAAAATATCACTAACGGATGTAAAGTCAACAACATGGTAGTCTAAATGTATACAAAATGCCAAAAAATGATAATTGAACATCAGATGCTGCAGATCGTATTATATGTGAAGTCTGGACATGCGCTTCAGCGTTCTGTCTTAGTCTTTTTATATTTTCCCCTACGCCGCTTCAAACTAATTATTTTTTAAGCAGGGATTGAAAACAAACAACAAGGCTGCTTATTTATGTCTATAAATAATCTCAGAGCAACAATTGTCCATTTCACATGGGATTTCATTAGACATCCACAAAAACACAGCAGAAGAGGGGAGGCACTGGGAGGAGAAATGGGGGAGTAGAGAGATAGAGTGGGGAGAGATGCTATATCAGTTCACCTCGCTTAACAACGATAGATAATGGGGAACAGATGAAGACAAAAATGGACAACACAGGATGAGACTGAACAATTATGACAGCAAGTAAAGAACTGTGCAACAATCATACTATAGTGGTACTGATTGAAATCCGATGAAATATTTGAAGCTCCTTTTAAAAAGTTTTCTGCCACTGCATTTTATATATATATATATATATATATATACATCATGTTGGTCCAAACTTTATTTCTTCTATAGAAAGTAAAAGAGATATTTTTCAGAATATACTGGTTATTTACATGCAAGACTGGACCTGAGGGGAAAAAAAACACCATAAATGAAAAGACGCACATGTATATGATTATTAATAGAGATCTTTCCATCCAATGTGTTGTTAAAATCAGATTGAGCAAGTGAGTTCATGATATCACCACCAACATCAATACAGATATTCAGAATATCCATGATTCACTTTTAACTCGGTTCGTCACACAAGGCTATCATGCTATTGTTAAAACTTGATAGCCCCAGACCTCAGTTATTTTTATTGCACAGCAAAGAAAGGCCAGGATATTAAGTATTCAACTTTTGTATTCGACAGAAAACAGAAAGCCATACGGGTTTGGAGCAACATGAGCATGCATTTCAGCTATGGTGACTAAAACCAACTCTACGATCCAAAAGTCACTAGAGACTTCAGCATGGGAACAGCCTGAGGAACCTGGGTCCCTCCCAGTTCATGTAGGTCACTGTGCCGTGTGTATCTGCATCTGTGTGTACTTGAGCAGGTCACACAACCCCATTGTAAATGCTCCTTGACCAACGACAAGCTCCGTACCGAGTCTCTACGGACCTCTAGAATACGCAAAGGTCTAGGATATTCCCTTTACGTTCTGGGACACTAATGTTCGGATGAAACAAAAGCATAGAGAAGATACGGTGGTAAGGATAGGGAATGGAGACGCGCTCATAGAGTGATGTAAGCTCACATATCTAAACAGAATACTTTTTAATGTTCACACCCAAGTTACACAATGGTCCAGACAATGGGAAAACAAGGTAGGTCGTCACATACTTTACTCATTTTCTTCCTTGGAATTCTCTTTTCTCTAATCACCCTCCACTCACACGCTTTTTCATCATACCCGATGCCCCCTGCACCCCACCATCTCTCTCGCTCTCTTTCACTCTCTCTCGTAGTTGAGCATGTGGTGGTTGTTCATTAATTCATCCCCCCTGCAGTCCTCTGCGTACCCTCTAGAAAATATTTGCCTCCTGCTCGCGTCACCCCTCCATCCCCCCTGCAAGCCCCTCCTTTCCCCGGCCCCTGCTGTGCTGGACAGAGGGAGGGAAGCATCAGGCGATATACAGGCATAGAAGCGTGTGTGAGTGTGTGTTATGTATATATAGTTAGAGCAAGAGAGTGAAAGACAGAGAGACACAGAGCAAAAGTGGTTTTCTACTCCCATTCAGAGTCCACTTCGAACCCCCCACAAGTAGACTCCCATCTCCAGCTGGACTCTTCCCAGGGAAGCACCACGTCTGGCCAAATCCCAGCCCCCTCCATCCCATCACTGTCCCTCCGTCACCCTTTATCAACGCTTGGGTTGAACACATTTTGGTAACAACCTGTGATGCAATAGACGCTCTAGATGACATGCAACCCCGTAAAGTGTGATTGATTTGACAACTTAGGAAGATAATCACATTATTCTACAATCCAATAAACATCTTGAAGTAAATAACAGGGAACTATAGTTTGTGAATTTCTATGTCCTGTAATATATATGATCACATAAAGCTTTTGAGAAACAATCAATTAAAGTTAAATAAAAAACTGCAAATGGCCATTTAAATGCATGGATTCTAAGACTTTCTATCTTCACTCAACATCAATGTGTGTTGATAATTTTAAAGTGATTTTATTGTCTTTTAGTGATATTTTGCAGATACATAGAGCAAAACAATTTTTCTGAATCAAAATTTTCTTGTTTTCTAGAAGAAAAAAATTATACTAATATTTAAAATAAATAATTGAGAAGCAAATCTCCATTAGCTAAGCCTTATCAGAGACTACGAAGTACAGGCATATTGATATTTTTGTTGATTGCTTTAAACATTAATTGCACAAAACTGTTACATGTGCAAAAAAATATTATGATTTCTATTAAAAAGGAAAAAAAACTTGTCAACGGAAAACAGAAAATAAACGTCAATTCATGCATATTCCCTAAACAAATCTTATGCAAAGTAAATGCATCTTGTTTGAAAGATTTGTACATATTTTTACTGAACAATGAGACATAATACAGATTAGGAGAATGACGTTTTTGCAGTGTACTTTACTAGCGCACTTGTAAACGAATGATGTTATTGCATTTGAAGTAATTTGTGTCATCCGAAGTGCTATTTAATAATGATTATGATGATGATCAGGGGGAGAAACCTTATAAGACGGATTAAGAGTGGGGCTGTCGCTTGTCCTGTCTGATTTTGTCTGCTGGAGCTCATCCGATTACAGTGCCACCTCTCTCTCTTTGCCAGACACACATACCCATATACATTAACAAGTTACACAAAACCTGGTTTTCTGATTAAAATGTTTAAATTTGACAAAAACTATTGCACTTAAATGAGGTGACACACACACAAACATTCATATAAACATACAAATTTCGTTTTCGATGAAAATACCACAGACACAAAGACTAATCTGGACATAATCCCCTTCTGGTGCCAAACACCACATTCAGCTCATTGAAAGTGATTCATTAGCTGCTATATATGCCTATATTCTTGATTCAAATCATAACATAGAAATTAGGCTTAACTAGTAGTTAAATGCTAGCTCAAAGTTGAATGAAAGATAAATATAGATTTCCATATCAGTTTCAGTGCAGACATTCTGAACAACTGGATGACCCAACTGTGAGTGGTTTCCTGATGTTTAGCAGCTTCAAAGTCATAGAGAATAATGTGACAGCAAGGATGGAAAAGGGCAAGGCTGCCATCTTGTGGCAAAACATTGCCAGGACCGGCAATGAACTTAAAAAATTATATAGGCTATATACTATATTGTGAAATATTTTTAAAGTTTTAAAAAAACTTTTTCTATTTGAATATATTTTAAAATGCAATTTATTCAAGTGGTGGTGAAGCTGAATTTTTTACTCCAGTTTTCAGTGTCACATGATCCTTCAGAAATCATTCTAATATGATGATTTGATGCTCAAGAAACTATTATTATCAATAATGAAAACAGTTGTGTACATTTTTTTTTGAGGGTTACTTGATGAATAGAAAGTTCAAAAGAAGAGCATTTATCTGAAATAGAAAGCTTCTGTAACATTATCACTACCGTTCAAAACTTTGGGGTCAGTAAAAGTTTTTTGTTGTTGTTTTTTTTAAATGAATTAAAGAAATTAATAATTTTATTCAGCAAGGATTTGATCAAAAGTGACAGTAAAGACATTTCAGTAAAAAGCTGTTTTATTTTATTTTTTACTTTCTGTTCATCAAAGAATCTTGAAAATAAATTGTACACAACTGCTTTCAACATATAATTAAAAATTACATAATAATAAATGTTTCTTGAGCAGCAAATCAGCATATTAGAAAGATTTCTGAACCATGTGACACTGAAGACAGTAATATGTTGGTGTTGTTGCTGTACTTTTTGATTTATAATTTTCACTCTGTCCCACCATTCTAACATAAATTAGTCACTTTTCTGCTAAATAACTTTAGGAACTTTAACTGTATAGCTATCACAGAGCACATACATAATTTTTAACCTTTACAAATAATTTTATTAAAATTAAATGTGTATATATATATATATATATACACATTTAATTTTAATAAAATTATTTGTAAAGGTTAAAATATATATATATATATATATATATATATATATATATATATATACACACACACACACACACACATATATTTTTAAATAAAAAATAGATATAATAAAATATTTGTAAATGTAAAGCTTGAAAGTGACAACAGTAGTAAATCAACAGAATGTCAGAATAGTGGGGTAAAGTTGTAAATGTTTGGGGGAAAACGGCTTTTTTTTTTTGGTGATGTAGAAACAACATACATATTAAACTGTCTGAAATATAGATGCATATGTATTCAGCAGACAACTACAAAACAATAGGTTAGTTACAACTTGTGTAAAACTAGTGTAAATACATAAATGGTGTCAAATTCTGACAAATATCTTACCTAGCTTGTAAGTGAGGACGAAGAACATCGTCCATGTCGTTCCTGGCACAGACAAGAGCTTCCTCCACACCTTCCAGGGCTGCATCACATCCTTTGGCCCTCTCCGTCCTTCTCCCTGTCCCCGCGCCGGCTCTCCGTCCAACACAGGGGCGCCCCACACAAACAGAGCAACACCACCGTACACGCAAGCCAGCAGTGTGAACATCCAGCCCCAGCCTGCAACATCAATCACAGCCAGCAGCCCCCCTCCAGCAAACACAGACCCAGCTTTATACCCAACCACCTGCACAGTGTTCCCCAAACCCAGCTCCCCCTGCCCCCTGAGCAGCCGCACGGCCACCCCGTCAGCTGCAATGTCCTGCACTGATGCCAGCAAGTTCATGACAAGCAGGGAGCCCGCTACAACCATGTACTGTACATCGGGTGAAATAGCAGCGCTCACTAAACAGGTGAGGGCCAGACCAGCCACCGTGCACACCAACCAGCAGCGCTTGGTGCCAGTCCGGTCCACCAGAGGGGCCCAGAGCACCTTGAGCACCCAGGGGAAGTAGAGGATTTTGGTGAGGCTGATTCGGGTGAGGGAGTGACCGGCACCGCGCAGGTACACTGGGAGCAGGGATGACTGCAGGCCATATGGAATGCCCTGGATGAAGTACAGGAGACCCAAAAACACCAGCTTGTCGTTGATCATCGAGAAAGGTGGGTTTGGGGAGCCTCAGCTCATGGCTGCACTCTGGAACCAACACAAGTAGAGGGTTTGACATGGACTTGTTAAGTTAACATATAGGCTTAATACATTTTCCAATTTAAAACACAAACCAGCATTGCAGAGATTGACATTCATTCATTCATTCATTGCACATGTTCATTCATGAGACTGATATAATTTCACACCTGGGTATAAATTATAGAACATGTGCAAGACGAGGCATTAGATATATTTTATAAACGTTCTGCAAACTTCTTCACACTGTAATTAAATCTGTGAGCATAAGAACGACTCATTCACAGTCATAAACAGTCCACCACTGTCCACATTTGCTCTATTTGAAGGAGACTTTCGATTAGGACTAGTCCGAAAAAACGGAATTATACATGATATGTACAAATGACACAATTTAACAACACCAAATACCTTACTGTATTTACAGGTAAATGTCTCTACAACCCGCTGTGGTCAAAGCTGCATTTTATAACCTCTATTTTCCAGTCCTCGTTACTTCCGCAGAAGCGCGTGACGTAACGCACTCCTTCAACCAATCAACAATCAGCCTTCGACGGAGCCCCTGTTTCACAGCCAATAATCAACAGCGCCACCAGTAATGCAGCGTGCGTCAGGAATCACAGCAAGACTTGGCTTGTGCTGACATCTTTCCAATGACATTATACACATACAGTAACAGTACTGTACTTTATCCCAAGTTTTAAAGATATCACGCCCTTTCTCTTTTTTTCCACTTCTCATTGTTCTAGGCAAATATGTTTCATATGACACATAGACAAGTTTGTCATTTCCGCCTCAATCTTTCATGGTAGCCTATTTTTCTATACTGCAGGTAAATTTAGTTTATAAACCCAGTTTTATGTATAATGTTTACAGGATTTAGATAAATATAAGGCATCTATAACAAATATGTGTATTTTACTAGAATCAAATGGTAATTTTGTCTATTAACAAATGTACACATTAATAGTGGGACTGTTTACTTAAAAACTTCTAGGCATATTTTTCTCTCTGTAAATAGTAGGCTCTTTGTTTTTTTATGACAGAGACTGTTCAGATTAAAATGATAGATGGAAAATATTCTTCAAGCACTAGTTGTGGTTCCTCTGATTGCCACACTGACAGGACATTCTGGAGCAACCTTAAAAGTAAACTTAAAGACTTGTGTTTTTCACTAGGCTCTTTCATGGATATACATAGACACACATCACATTAGAAATGTTGCATAATTTACGCACACACATACACATAAAGAAAAAAATTTATTTCTCAAAAAGATATTTTTATAACAAATATGGTTGTTATACTGTATGGGGTGTATAATTCATATATTGATAGCTGGTGGGTCTTCATTTGTACACATTTATTGTTGGCACCAATTAATTGCCACACAAGGCTAGCAGGATCGCCTCATAGTCTCCTTTGGTGTCATCCTAAAACAAACAAAACACACAAGCTTTAACAATTGAATCTTTACAGTAGAGGACCATAGTATCACATTCTCTATTTTGTGTTTATCCATTGAAGACAATAATTAAGTACAATAATGACAGCACAGAATACAAATTCAATATTTAAAATGTTGCTAAGTGAGATTTACAGTATTTACCTGGATGTCCTGGTAGAGACTCTTGCCAAACTTTCTCTGATACTCTAGCTTGATTTTGGCCAAGTCAGTCTCAGAGCGGCTGACCAATATTCTGGTCAAGATCTTGCCTTTGTAACCAGAACCCTGTGCAAACACAAAGTCACACTGATGGATCTTCCTGCTGTATGTCCAACACGTATAAAAGCTGCAATTTAATATGTATGACTCTAAAGATATAAATGTATATATAAGAATTATATGTCAAGTTACACTTGCCTTCATTGCTAGATTCAGTTTATCAGCAAAGAATGCAGATTTGTTTCCGGCACATTTTACTGTTGAATAGAAGACAAGCGACAGTGTTATGAAAACTTGAAAATATTTTTTTTCACAGAAATGTCATGCAGCTTCTGTTTCATTGCTCAAATCTCTCTCTTAAAATAACATTATTGTCGTATTCTTGCATACAGTAAAAAGGAAACATTACAATAGCATTCTTGTTATACTGTAGGAAAGTAGTTTAAGGTTCATCTAAGGCCAATGACAGAGAAGTATGCAGTGACATCATTGCATGTCATTCCATTTTATAATGAGATATGTAATAGACAATCATGAAGGTTTAGTGTCTCACCAACAGCAGTCAAGCAGCTCTCAATATCACCCTTCAACTCCAGATCAATGGCTTTTGCAACATCAACTTTACTGTACTTGGTGTACTGCTGAAAAGCTAAATATAAAGAAAAAATGACATTATTAAGTGGATTAGAAGACAACTGTTCTACTTATTTTGAAAACAGAGAGGTCAACCATACTTTTCCTCAGCTGAGGAGCGTTCCGTGTAGTGAGGATGTCAATGAACACAGCACAGTCTGTGCCTTTTCTTTTCTCTCCTGCCTCATACAAGGCCTACAGGCAAAATGAGAGTTCAAGAGAGATGTACATACAACAACCCACCACATATTCTCAATAAACACTTGATTACCCTGGCATCTTTGTCAGCAAGGTCATCTTGCACAACCCTGTCTTCACTTCTGACAGCCTATGAATTCAAATGAAAAGAAAGTTTATTAACAAGCCAATTCAAAACACAAATCACTCTACTAGTGCAGAATCAGATGTGCTCGATAAGCCAGACATGCAGGACTGGGACTGGGAGGGGCAGAATTGAGAAACTAGAAAATGTCAAGTGAATCAATCATCCATGTAAGAAAATCCAACCTTGCAGAGAGCAAGTAGGGCATTCCTGAAGTCTCCACTTGTCTCAGACTTGATCTCCGCCTCTAGTTCCTTTTTATAATCTATAAATGTAAGCCATACATTAATTTACAGATATACTCTACTCAGATACCATTAACCAGGGGTGTCCAATCCTACTTCTGGAGGGCCACTATCTTGTACGGTTCCGCTCTAATTATAATTAAACACACCCAAACCAACCAGCTAAGCAAGCTCTTCAGGATAACTAGAAACTTCCAGAAAGGCGTGTTGGAGCAGACTGTGGCCAAACTCAGCAGTATGTTGGCCCTAGATGAGCAAGATTGGACACTCCTGCCATAAAAAAAGACAACTAGCTTATAATTAGCATTAATTTTACCTTGTTTGTAAACTTCTTTAATCTCTCGGATCTCTTTATTGGTCCTAGAGGCCAGAATCTCGATAAGCGTGTCTTCATCTGTGCCCAAACCCTGGAGAGAAAAAGACTGGGTTATCGGGGGGTTGTGAAAATGATACATTTCAAGTCCAGTAAATATATTTAAAACGTTCTCCAAATCCAGGGTAAAAATGTAAAGTTTATCTGTTTATAGTTGGGAAATAATGTTACCTTCATGGCATTTTTGAGCAGAGAGGCATCATACTGAGCAGGAGGCATCAACAGGCCCAGAACTACATCTTCCAGCTCACCCTTAAGGGCAGCTTTCAGGGCGGCATCTAGAGGCTGCACAGAAGAGAAGAGGTCATTTAGGTGAAGGTGAATCCAGACAGAAAGAATGTGTTCATTTCAGGTCCACTGAATGTCATACCTTGCCAGTCGCTTGCTGGTAAGCAGCCTTAATTTGCTGGCGCTGGGCATTGCTTCTGTTGACCAGTGTACTGATGATTGTGGGCTCATCCACACCTGTACACAAACATGTGTCAATAGAGCAAACAGATGCACAATGCACTGACATAAACGTGTTTTTTCACATTTCAACATATACCAACCTTTTGCCTTGATAGCTTTGTCCAGGACACCTGCATCTGCAGCCGCATTAAACTGAGCAAAGGGCTTCACTGTCCCCTGCCCCTCCTAAAGACATGAGAGAACCTTAATAAAATCCTTTAACCATAGCCCACATATTGCATAGCTTACAAACTAACTAATGGCAGATCAAGGAAAGAAGTCTATAAAATTCAAGAAGCAAATTTTAGGAAGGAAAGCAGAAACATTGAAGAGCAGGCCCTTTAACAGGATGGCTGTGCGTAGAATGGGGAGTGAAGTACATTCCTATCTCTGACTCATTCAGTCTGGAGCTAGTCAAATTTTCCAGAAAGTTATAGCAAACTTACTGTGATGTCTTGTACTGTGTTTTCTTGCATGCCCTGATAGGCAAGCTGCTCGAGAAAAGCACTGACGAAGGACATGTTGACAACTGCAACTCAATAGCCAAACCTACATGTTGGCATACATTAAAAAAATGTAGTTAAGGAATTAAGTATATTTTATATACGTTCATAAAAGGACACGATTCACCACTAAAACAGAACATTAAAGCGACTGTCAAGCGCAATCATAGATATTGAAGACGAAAAAAAAACAGTGAACAAAACCAGGTTGTGGAGTTTTAGAGCTCAAAGTGTGCAACGTTGTTTATATTTACTTAAAGCAACTAACGTTACACTGTATTACTTCGTTGCATCATTTTCATTAGCATCCCTCACCCCACACTTTTCTCATTTGCATTATTTTTTAAGTAAACAAAACCAACGCTGTCATAAAAAGGCAACAATTATATATTTAAATACAAAATTGTATATATCACGACGTGAAATAAATAAAGAAAATCCCAGTTTCTCACTTACCAAGACCGAAAGCACACAGAGCCAGCGAGTAGAAGAAAAGTTTCAGTTGCAAGTATTTATACACAGAACCACACCTAGCAACATCAGCTTAACTCTTGCGCTACAGTTGGGCGTTGTCTACTTTCCTCCGTCCTTCCCGTATTAAACTCCAGTTCCATTTCTTTTTCTAAAATCCATGGGATGCATAGTTTTTTGTAAAAGCATATCTTTCATTTTTTATTTCTCCAAAAAAAAAAGACATTCGGTTTCAGTCCCATACCAGCAAAGATGAAGACTACACATAATTAGCAATATAAAGGAATTAGCCTAAAACGAAGTAACTGGATCATAATATGACTTTATGATATGAAATAATAATAAAATGTTTAGAAATATATAGGTTTTATTGCACAAGGCATTGTTTTTGGAATTAGCGTTTCATATATTTTTTAATAATTTTGAAACTCAATATTCTACTGTAAATCACAACACAGTTTGGCATAACAGTAAAAACCATCCCTAAATTACTCAGAATAAAATTCCCTAATGTACAAGACTTGTTTTTCGGATTATTAATCTGGAATTTGTTATACAGTAGGTTACTGAACCCATTTAAATCTAATAAACTACAACACTCTTTGACCTAAAAGTATCACATGAATATGAAATAATTACAGTAATTTACAGTTGGTTTTATACTGTTAGGCCAAACTGTGTTCTAGTTTAATGGATTTAAATAGATTCAGATTTAGACAGGTTATGAGGCCAACTAACTTCATATTACTAATTGTTTAAGCAACCATATTGCTACCTGTATATTGTTTTCTATTGTCATGGTAGCCATAACGAATGAGTTGTAAATAATAGCCAGCCATTGTCTTCTTACTTCATGCAACAGTTGAACCTGACATTGGGAGCATTCTTGTTGTTGTTGGGAGTGTGCCTTATAATTGGGTAATCATTGGTATTGGCATTTTTATTTTAAGTATTTTATTTTGAGTGTATGTGTACAGTCTCCAACAGTATTAGACTCCTACAGTATTATTAAAAATAAATAAATAAAAACAGCAATAGACCAGACTGATAACAGACCAGCAGCCATGCAGCTTTATCTCAGAGCATCAGAAACAGCAATACAAAATATATCAAAATAAAAATGTAAATTCTAAAAATGAAACATGTATACAAATTAATCAGGATTCAGATTCAATTTGTTTTATCAAATAATTTATTCCTTTATTTTCCTGTTATTTCATTTATTTAGGCTTTATTTCTGCAGGTTTGGGCATCCATATTACCCTTTGCTTTGGAATATATTTTTTTTTTCTCATGAGGAGAACAACTGGAAATGATATTGCAAAAAGTATGTGTGACAAAGTCCTAATTTACCCCTGATAGCAGTGCAGGCCCCTGTGTTTGTTCGGTTTATATTATTTCTAAATGTTTGTTTCTTATTTGTTAACTTTTTTTCTAGTCTGAGGTGCACATTAGACTGATAAAAAAAACACAAAGAGATTTATTTCTTTATTTGGGATTTACATAAGTTATTAGTTTTATCCTCACTTGCAAAACTTACCGTCTAGGTTCATGTCTGCAGCATGGCTTCCAGGGGTTGATGTTTAAGAGAACGTGCGGTCTTCCTGTTCCTCATTTTATGCCATCCCAAAGAATTCTGGGTAGTGTAGGCCTAGTCCAATTCTCAATGGAAGCAGGGGGTTATTGTTTCATGTTTTATTGTGTATATGTTTATTGTATGTAGTAATGTATTTGTTTATTATTTGTATTATTTTCCTTGTTTAATTTTAGGTTGATGTATTTTGAATATTATTTTCATTTTCAGTGTAGTTTCAGTGTACCTTCGTGAGGAGGGTCACTTTGAGTGGTTTTTGTTTATGTTTTTTTTTTTTTTTTTGGAAGTCAATAAAGATTTCACTGACTGCAAGCAGTGTCTCCTGCCTTTGCTCGAGTCATGTCTTCATAGTGTGCAATGTGAATACTCTGGCTATATGCCATCAAGCATGCAAGATGGAGGCAGTTTGCACAATTCTTGGAAGCAATTTATGTGAAGCTTTTATTGCATTTATTTACAGAATAATGGCATTGCATAACAAACAGAGACATGCTTCTTAGTTTCTAGTTTTCCTGCATTCCTCGATAGTACACACTGACTGCAATGAGGCATACCTATCTATTTACATTCCTAAGACAAAAGGTTGACTGTTGGAAAGATACAGCCAGTAATTGCAGTTTTGTCAATCCAGACCTGTCTGTGCATGCATTTATGAACAGGACTGACCTAACACTGCCCAAACTGATTGTGACATGTTCTCTGCCTTTTACATTTGCTCAGTATTTCCCCACACCTTTTTTGTAAACCTTTAGTCTTGTAAACTCCTTTGACAAGTAAATGCATCTTGGAATTAACATCTGCCGGGTTGTGATGTTGATTTACTAAGTGTGATCTCCATATTGAAGCATGATATTGAACACTTGCGCAACTGGGTTTATTCCAAGAAGTGTAACTCCCAGCTCTTGACAGCTAATTTTTTAAGCATATTAAATCCATGTAATAGTTTACAAAGGGAAGATGAACTAGGCCAACTGTGTTATATTTTCTATCCCTCAAACAGGACGGGTGATTGCATTCACACTGTATAAAAATGTTAAACCAAAAATAATGGGGAAATGCCACAATAAAAAAACAAGTAATTGATTGTTGGTTACCTGTCCATAGAGACAGTCTGTATTGTGTAAATCTAATGTATTGTATACTGTATATATTACATAAGGTGCATTTAGAATAACATAATGTCCAATTATAGGGTTCTCAATTCATTGAAAAATATTGAATCCATTATTAAGAGAAGACAATTCACAAAACTGACAGATGAGCACAATGCAGGTTTTTCATTAGTATTGTCCCATAGAGATAGACCAGTGTAGATCACATTACAATCTCTATCACACACATTGGAAACCTGATGCAGCTTGTGTCGGCCATTCAAGCAAACTAATCCCACCTGAAACCTCATCCACTGAGGTTAATATTTAACAAGTGTTGAGAGTTTGGTTCCTCACCAAAACAAGCATCTTTCCAGTTTTTCTCCATTGTGTTTGCCAGTCAGGTCTTCCTACAGCTATAACTGCAGTCAAGTCATCTTGAATCCAGGTAATCCCTCAGATTTATTGATTCATTCATTTCTTTAATCTGATTAGTAAAGTGTATAATGGTTTCACTGATTATGTTAATGATTATTCAACAATCGCTAGTAAATGCAAGTCTATCTGTATAGCCGGAGGTAGTTTTCTTTTTATAACCTGTACTTTCATTAAATGAAGAGGTTGTTCACACCCTTAATCCTGGTTAACCAGTGGTACAGTAAAATGTAAATTGTTTTCTATCAAAGATACACTAGGAGATGCTTTTACTGTTCTATTGAATATATATTCAAATGGCACCAACAATTCCTTTTAAAAAAGCTATAAATTAAGTTACATTCACCTTATAAAACTACACTGCTCTGTTTGCATGTTTGTGTGTGAAGGAATCCAGCTGGATCAGTCACCTCTGAGTGTAAACTGCAAAGAGATTTTCAACGTATCAGGTGGCTTGTACCATTTGCAAACAAAACAGATCGAGATACGAACACTCTGGGATCATGTATGTCAATACGGGAGCAGAAAATACGTCCATGTCTTTGAACTTCATGGGCAGGAAGTTACGTAACCACACTGTTGCCCCAGCAGCAAAACAACGTAAGTAAATATCACATGCACACAAGTACTTCCTATCATTTTAATACATCATTTGAGTCTTGTGTAATCACAACTTTTTGAAACTAAACTACTAATGGAGTAATCTTAGAAGAACTTGTACTGAATATTTTTGCAACAGAGCATAATTTCCAAAACTACAACCTGGCTTTTATAATACCAACAGACACCTTTTTAAGTGTCTACATTTTATATACTTTGTTGAAGAACATGTCTGGGGATGGGCTAAGTGTTTTCTTTAACTATCTCTAGGTGCCTGGGAGACCACTGACCTTTCTCGATATCAGGATGATTCAGTGGTCTCCACCCGAGTGGTACTCCCTCATCCCATATCATCAGAGGAACTTCCAGGCAGCGTGCCTGATCTGAGAGAAGAGGTTCAGTGGCGTAGACCCTGTAACATCCATAGTACACTCCTAGACCAGAGTAAAGATAGAGGTGAGTTGAGTGTCCCTGTAAACTCCCATAATCTAAAGAATCTAATATTTGCATTTAACCATTTAACATTTAACATAACACCTTTATTCACAATAACTTACTAATCTCAATTCCATCTCACTAAAATAACTTAATCTAATTTATCTAAACTAGTAACCTAATTTTAAACCTAATTTTAAAACTTTTAAAAGGACATTCAACCAACTTCTAAAAAGTTTTTTTTTAAGTTTTTTGTTTTTTCTTTCTTTTGTCTTTTAAGTGAGTACGTCTGGAACAAACGTTTCATCATGATGTTTGTGCAGCTGAAAATTTTAGAAGAAGAAACTACTTGCGTAAAAATAAGTGAAAGTAATCTCTGTTGTGAAGTATGAATACAGATCATGTAGAGACATGTTTAAGTAATTTAAAAGGTCTGTTCAGTGCTATTGAGGAAATATTATGATAAATAATGATGTAATTGTTTATTTAATAAAGTACATGCAATAATGACTTTGTGCTCAGCTCTCGCTTAATTGCATCTAATTAAACACCCTAAATATGTTAATGTAAATTTAAACAAAGGAATAAAATCAAATAAATGTGTTTGTAAAACTGTAACTTCAAGAAATAAATCAGTACTTGAAATGTATAACTTGAATGATAAAATGTATAAATTAAAGATTTAATAAATTTGTGGACTGAATGGTTTATTCCGATGTGTCTCAGTGCTTGATTAACTCTAAAAAAAAATGCTGGGCTGTTTTAACCCATCTTTGGGTCAAATATGGACAAACTCAACCATTGGGTTAAAAGTTTGAATTACATTTTTAACCCAACATTTGGGTTTGTCCATATTTGACCCAAATTTGGGCTAAAACAACCCAGTATTTTTTACAGTGATAACCTACTTTTTAAACAAAATAACCTTTTCTGCACCTTATTGTTTAGCATCAAAAACTGTCACTGATCTATCCCACATCTCTAAAGGAAATGCTCATCAAGGCTTTGTAAAAAAAAAAAAAAAAAAAAAAAAAAAAAAAAAAAATCCAGACCCCCTAACGAAGTCCAGTGTATAGTATCGCTGTAACTGCATGTTAATATTTAAAGGTGCAGCTAATTGTGAGTTCTCATGGCTGAGGAAAGGTAGACTCAAATGGAACACGTTCAGACACTGGATCGGCGCAGACCGGCACCGGGATCCGAAGCGAAGTAGCAAAGGTAGGTTCTATTATGCAGTGGAGATTGGGCATATTTAAGTGTCCATAATTTCATTGTCATTGCATTTTCAAATTACAGCACCCAATGTGTCTTCTATGAGTACGAGCGTAAGACATCCTAAAGATGAGGCTCCAATAGATGTCAAGATGTTTATCCCATACGACTCTGCCAAGCTATGCATAACCCAAGTATGTAGATATCATGCCTTTTGCTTTTGTATGTGGATTATTTTGTAAAGGCTAATCTGCGTTGTTTTCTTTATCCATAATAGAAGGTTCTCCTGTTGGTATTTAACTCGCATATTAAGAGTATTACAAACTCTACATCCCATCATCTCAGAAACATTGCAAGAAATGCATTTGTTACTGCAGTACATCCAGAATTCAGAAGCACGTGTACGTACTTACACTTCACCATGTCAGCACATTACGGGTGTGCTTTATAGCTTGCATTGGCTTCCTGTTCAGTCATGTGTTGCTTTTAAAACTCTCACAACATACAAAGCTATGCACAAAATAACCCCTTCTTATGTCTGTGACTTAGTCAGCCTGTACGCGCCCTCCTGTTTCCTTGTCTACTGATTCACTTACTCTTCAGCAGCCTCCCTGTAGGTTAAAATCTATGGGGGAGAGAGCTTTCTCTGTTACTGCACCCAGGTTATGCAATGCACTTCCTCTTATTGTTAGAGATGCTACATTAGCCAGTGTCAAGAAGTTCAGTCTTTTTAAAATTGCTTATATTGACTGTATTGACTATTGACTATGATTAGTAATTTACTGTTGTACTATGTAATGATTATTTTTGTATTACTCTTGTACTTCTGTGTTGTATTTGGTTTTAGAAAAGCTCAAAAATCAAATGTATTATTATTATTATTATTAGATGTAACCTAAGCCAATATATTTTGTCAAGACACTGGAACAGGAAATTAATTTTGTTTTTCAAGAGTTTTGGTTTGCCTCTTGCATTAGTCACATGTCTGTCACTCCCTCTGTTGCCCTGGGGTGTGGGGTGAGGATGAGACATCTCATCTGATGTCATGTGTTATAGATTCTTCATGCAAGGCCCTTTCATAACTACACATTATTAAACAACTCAAACCCTATAATTTATATTGATTCACAAAAGGAAAAATCCCATCAGGTTCCAGTACACACCCCATGTAATTTTTGTTTAGTTAGCTAATGTAGGTGTAAGCGATATGCCTACATTTACAGTTATGTGTATTGTACTCACTTGTATAAACTTTTGTGTGTAGACAGCTTTAATAATGTTTCCCAACCTTGATCTCAACCTCTTCATGAACACCAAATCCAGAAATATAGTATTAATTAATATTTTACTGGATATAATTCAGTGTTATAAATCAATTTATTAAAGTAGTCACAATCAGCTTAACATAAAAATAATTGATATTTTGAGTAAAACATTTTTTTTGAACAATAGGCTTGTTTCTTTAATGAGAGCTTAAATGGTGAACTATTTTAATGTTATAAGACAGTACAGTAAATGGCTGTTACCTATACCAACAGATAACAGATGATATGATAGCAATGAAGAGCAGACATCAGGACATGATTCAAGAACTGGAGCAGAACTTTCTCATTGCATCAAGAGTGAATCAGGTGATGAGCTTGTTTACTGATCATTCATTTATTCAGACAAACAAAAAGTATGGTGATGGAATGTACGGATGCTTATGTTTATTTATACGTGTGTAGGAAAAAACAGCTCTTAAAATAAAGAAGTATTACCAAAATAAGCTTAACACCCTGAAGAGAATCCTAGATATTTACCAGGAAAAGGTGTCAAGAAAAAACACATACTGGGAAGAGAAGGTCAGGGTGAGTCACAAGCATTTTAAGTTTGGTCAACTGATCACTTTTTACAGTGATAGGATTTGCATTAGGCCCTACCTGTACTATAAGATTTGTATGTTTATTGTTTTAAAGGTTATGTCATATTAGTGTCATCCGTCTTTTTTAACTGTAATATGTAATTTTCCTGTGATCAGACTCTGGAGGATTTGAATGAAAAACTTCAGGGGCAACACAAACAGCTGCAGGAGAGAAACCAAAAAGACTTGGCTTCATGTGATAAAGAAAAGGTATACAATGGTGTAGCTATATATTTGAGAGACTATATTACAGATTGGCTGTTGTTGTAGAAATTCGTTGTAGATTGTAGAAATTGTAGAAATTCTTTCTAGGATATATGCACAATGCATTTGTTTCAAGAGATATGTATTTAAAAGAAAAAAATGTCTTACACTGTTTAATAGACTAAAGGCATCAATTGAAACTGTTACAGAACAAGGTGATGGAATTGTTGTCCTCCCGACTGGACCTCCTTCACAGCCACCAAGCATCAAGTAAGAGTTGTATCGGTTAATATTACACATGTTAATATTGTAAGATTGTGACAGTACGCTGTTTACCTGGTTAAAAAAGACATGGTAAGATTAACATGTGTCTCCGTCTCTTTACAGCACTACAGGAGCTGCATTTGGCCAGGGCAGAGATGGGGAAGGTCCAGGAGATGCTCGAGGCCTTTCTGGAGAAGAAAGAACCAGAAATAACGTCTGAAGAAAAGGTAGAAAATAAATAATCTTCATTCTAACAGATTTCCTGCAGAGAGTTGTAAAGCAAGACATGTTGTGGGATTTACTATTTGATAACTTGTTTGAACTGTGCCTTTACCATAGGACAATAGTGACTCAGATGCTCCACTAGATGGAGCACAAGCACCTCTGGAGATTTTGAAGCATAATTTGCTGAAGAGGGAGAGAGAGATCTCAATGCTTATTGAAGAACAAGAGCGTGTGACAGATCCTGTTAACCAGTCTGAATATTCTCGTCTCCTCAGTGCTGTTATTCAACAGGTCATTTTATTTTATTATTACATAGTTTTCAGTTTATGAGTAAAATAAGGTCTATTAAAAATAGTAGCCTACTGTGTACTAAAACTGAACATGAATTGCTAACCAAATGCTAATTTGTGCCTTCAAAATTGACCATGACTAAACAAAACAGCTTTTCTTCATTGTGTATTCCAGGCTCATCATGTTTATGCCGAGGTGACGGAGGCTAAACAGCAGTTTGACCAAATGGCAGAAGACAACCAAAAAATCTTGGCCGAGATTAAAGAAAGTCTTGGCCAAACAGTGGAAGAGTCCAGCCAGGGGAGTCATGTGGATGTACAGCAGAAAATGTAGGAGCAAGGCATGGTTTCTAAAGAGTCAGATTATAGCTTAAAACTATCTAACACAGAACATAAGCATCAGCCAACTGAATAATCCATGTTAACTCAGGGCAGAGCCAGAGATGGATGATGAATCACAGGCCAGTTTACTCCATCGTCAGGTTATACAGGTGGCTTTGGAGTGCATCAGAGCAGGGGCTAAGCCCAATGTCATTGGTAAATATGGTCAATTGGTAACTGTAAATGATTAATGTCACTTTTCTGGATGGATGTCTAAATATAAGTTCATTCTGTGTTATTCTATAGAGACTGGCATGAATGAGACATGGGAGGCAGAGCTGGATGAAAGAGTCAGAGTACGGCACAAGCTCACACACACACTAAACTTATTCTGTACTCATTCTCACTCCATACAGACAATTTTCCTCTCGTTTTAGAAATTTGAGGAGGATTTCCAAAACAATGGATTCTTAAACTCTGAAACTGCTAAAAGTGTGGGGCAGCAGTTGTTATTACTTCAAGCTGAGGTGACCACAGCCAAGGGAAATATCGTTCAATGTATAATCTAAACTAATATTAGACTCTCTGAAATGTCATAGTGACTGAATTGCTTGGAGACCATTTTTGTTGTTTTGCCAAGGCCTCATATTTCTTGTCTGTCTATCTAGTTGAAGCAAATCAAAGATGAAAACAAGAAGATTATTGAAAACTACTCGGCTGAAAGAACCTTGAGGAAGAAGTACTACAACATGGTGGAGGACATGAAAGGCATGCAGAACCTGATTTCACCTAGTGCAACATGTTCCTGGAACAACAATCCGGTTTTCTAGGGACATGTTTACAGTTAATGTCAAGTTTAGACTTACAGCCAGGGATAGGTGCTTCTACATTAGGGTTATTCGCTTATTATTTCCTTCTGATTTTAGATATACATATGGTTAGGTATAGGGGTAGGGATAAAACATTTTGGACTGGAAAGCTGTTCCAGGATAAACACAATATGTTGACCCAAGAACATGTCTGCAAAACCAGGACATGCTGAAAGACATAATTACCACAGTTTTACAGTTAAAACAGAAATGAGTTTATATATAGGAACTGTTGCCAACATGGTCTGGAATAGCCCTTTTTTGGGTATACAATTTCATCTGATTTCCCAGACATTCTTTTTTCAAATCCAATAGCATTTCAAATGAATGCCAAAAAAGTGCTACAGGCATTTTTGACCACAAAAGGTTTTTATGATTTGCAAGGCTTAAATGTGGATTATTTTAAATGTTCTCTTATGCTCACGAAGGCTACATTTATAAGTATTTATAAGAATGAAAGTATTATATAAGTAGTACCCCAAACTTTTCAAAAGCTGGACATTTCCAAAAAGAAAAAATAGACAAGTCATGATGTAAAATTGATAAAACATTCATAATGAGACATATATTAAAGTTTCTGCACATTTTTGACTTTATGTCTGGTCTTATACAGGTAAGATCAGAGTATTCTGTCGAATAAGGCCACTGACTCTTGCAGAGCAGACAAGAAAAGGTCACACCATTGTTGCTTGTCTTGATGACTACTCTGTGATCCTGGACACCCTTCGAGGACCTCGCGAGTTTCAGTTTGACAAGATCTTCAACTCAGAGTGTACGCAAGAGGAGGTCTTCATGGAGTCCAGTGGGTAAGTGTGATCGTACTGAGACATACTTTGCATACATTTTGTTAAAAAACAATTGTGAAATTAAAGGGATAGCTCACCCAAAAATGAAAATCCCATCTTCGTTTACTCATCCTCACGTGGCTCGTAACCTTTCTTTCTTCTGTGGAACTCAAAAGATGAATTTGTGAGGGTGTTATATTCAATATAATAAAAGTTAATGAGGTATGTGGCTGTCAAGCTGCAAAAATGACAAAAAATATTGGTACATGTGATGTTTTCTATTTTCTCTATTTTCTGAGTAATAGGATGGTAATAATTCATTGGAATTGTTTGGAAAAGAGCGACAAACTACATTATTTAGAATTTCTCTATGACTGTTCCACTGAAGAAAGAAACTAATTTAGTTACTCAGTTAATAAATTATAATTTTTTGTGAAATATTCTTGTAAGATATAAGAAATGTGACATTTGCGCAGATTTCCTCAAGATAAAGATGCAATTTTTTTCCTAGGCTAATCCAATGTGCAATTGATGGATTTAACGTATGCATTTTTGCGTATGGCCATACGGGTTCAGGGAAAACCTTCACAATGGTTGGAGACAGAGATCGGAGGAACCCGGGAATCATTCCCAGAACGTTCACCAAGATCTTTGAGATCATCCAGGATAATGAGTCTAAATTTGAATTTAAGGTATGTTTAGGTATACAGTCCATGTTTATTGAGCTGAACTGATATACAACAACAGTCTTTATCTTTTCTTTTGTCCATCCTCAGGTTTCAGCCTACATGCTGGAGCTGTACAACGACCGCCTGCAGGATCTCTTTGTGAGCCCTTCTGATGCTTTCAGCAAGCGAATCGAAATTAAGAGGGACAGAAAGGGGCTTGTGTTTGCCCAGGGAGCAGAGACAAAGGATGCTGCTAGTGCCGGCGAACTCTTTGCATTATTTGAACAAGGCTGTGCAAATCGCCACATTGCGGCCACAAGTATGTGCTTAATGAAACTTCAAAAGACTCCAGTTAAATGGTTTGGATTAATTGCTTTAGTAACAGTCAGTATGAATGCATGTTAAGAACATAATGACCTGGCACTGATGCCAAACTTCATAACAAAGGAGAAGGTCCTTGAGTTTAACTGTGTGATGTGTCTCAGAACAAGCCTAAAGGAGTGATTTAGAGTTATAAAGAGCATATAAGCGAGACAAGTGTGACTTTTTTGAACAAATACAGATTTAATACAGTCTCTGTACATCATCTATGCATGCATCCATCTATTCATTATTGGTTACACAAGTAATATTTACCGTCAAATTATCTTTGAAACATTTTTCGTTCTTATTATACCTTCTTGTAGAGATGAACGTAGAGAGTTCCCGCTCTCACCTGATCATTGGCATCATGATTGAAAGTCGGAATCTGACCAACGGAAGTGTGAGTTTTGGGAAGCTAAGTCTGGTGGACCTGGCTGGAAGTGAACGAGCAGCAAAAACTGGAGCCAAAGACGACCAGTTGAAGGTTTTTTTAAAAAGTTGATTTACAGCGGCCCCAGAAAGTATTTAGACACTTCATGTTGGCTTTTATGTGCACCCGAGATATTGGACAGTCATTATTATGACTTGTCACGTCACATATAATTCAGAGGCAAAATACATAAGTGATAGACAATAGTGTCATTATTCAGCTGAAGTCAGTTCAGTGTTGATTTAGTTTGATTCAATAACTGTAAAGTTCATCAAAAGGGAAATGAGTTCAATTCAGCTTTAAGCAGCTCTGCAGTGCTCTTTTTAACATTGAGTCATTCAGTGTTGATTCAATTCAGTTCAATAGCAGCACAGATGTTGCAAAATTATTCCATTATGAAACAGTGGTGTTATAATCTGGCTCAAGTCAGTTCAAGTTTTGTTCTCATTCAACAGTCACTGTAGTGAAATCAATAATATTACTGTATATTAAGTGAATAATAAGAGAATACACTTGCAGCACTTAAAAACAACCCAAGTGCCCGAATACTTTGTCTTTTTGATAACAATATATTTGTTGTTTTATTATTTTCATTTTTTACTGTTTCTGCGGTTTCTCTTGCAAATACTACCGTATATATATCTACTTAATATTTTTTAAAATATTTCGTCATGGCAAAGATGTTAAGTGTGACTTAAACAGTCAAAATACCCCCCATGTATCTATTCACCCCTGTATTTTATTTCTAATACTTCTCACAACAGTATTTATCCCACATTGTCTGTGTTTCTTCCCAGGAGGCAAACGCTATTAACAAATCTCTGAGTGCTCTTGGAGATGTCATTTCAGCTTTATCATTGGAGCAGCCTCACGTGCCCTACCGTAACAACAAGCTGACCCAGCTCATGCAGGACTCACTGGGGGGCAATGCCAAGACCCTCATGTTCCTCAACATCGCTCCCTCTGACTACAACCTAGACGAGACTCTCACCTCGCTCATGTGAGATCCAAATACCTTGCATGTATCTTACGCTCACCTAAATTAATAGCAGCCCAAGGTTGCTCCTTGCCACTTGGCTTGCTCAGTTGGGGGAAAAAAGAAAATCTCAGTAATATTACACATTCATCATGACACAAACCTTGCAACATTTATTGTTTTTGTTATTGAATTTAACTGACTTGAGCAAAAATAAAGTTTTTGTCTTCTGCTGCTTATAGCTGAATCATAATTAATGAACTTTTCAACATCAATAATGTTATTGAACTGAACTGAACCAACATCGAACTAAATTGACCTGAATAATGACAATATTATTTTTTTGTAGAGCTGCTATAAAGCTGAAATTGAATTGGTTTCATAATAGATGAGTTTTACATTAGTAACACTGTTTTCCTGTTTATTAATGTGAAGCTGCTTTGAAACAAATCTGTATTGTATAAAGCGTTATATAACTAAATGTGAAATGTGAAATCTTTAAAATATATTCTTGCCCATGATTGTCTCAAATTCTTTAAATAAAACTTTGGACCTCGCTAAAAATACATTAAGTTTCATATAAACTCCCAAGAATAAGTTTATAACTTTAGATTTTGTACCACACTAGCAAGTTTTCTGCTCTTAACTTGAAATCTTGAGTAAGCTAATCATATAATTGTATATAGTTTTGCAGCATAAAGCCTGATATTGACAGTACTATACACTTTAAAATTGGTTTATGTCTTCCAGCTATGCAACTCGAGTGAAAGCCATCACCAACAATGCTCAAAGGAACATAGACAGCAAGGAAATTGCTCAGCTGAAAGAAGTATGTACATTATTAATCAAAATCGCACCTTTTTATTGTGTGAGCACACATTCATGTCTCATTTAATCTGTGTACTTTACAGGTGATTCTTAAATTGAAGTCAGGTCAGCCTGTGGAAGAAGATGTCTAAACTTCCATATAGTCCTGGAGATATGTCTCTTTTAAATTAGACCTTTCTAACCATTTCTCATAACATACGAATACTGGAAATGTAACAAGACAAAAACATGGTTTGAAAAATAGATTCATGATGTACTTGCTCATTATATATTGCAAATTTCAAATACAAAATTATGGACTGCAGCTTTAATTTAACACAAAGAAAGTAAATTAACAAACCTATCTTTAATTTCGCTTTTCATTTTAGCAATTGCAACTCCAATCATGTCCTTTTTTGTGCGATATATTTTCTTTCTGCGAGAAACAATTTGTACCCAGTGTGTCCCTTTTCACCCCTTATCTAAATGTGCGTGTCAGGCTATCGCCAAGGTGGGCCAGCCATCGCATGCAACCCAATCAGGCACATACGGTGCCCAGCGGCGGGAATAAAGGAGCCAGCACCAATTATGAAGTCACTTGGCCAATTTTGGCTGCTAATGTGTGAAAAAGAAATGAGCGTGAATTGCCTCGCTTGGCAAATACAAGAGGCAAATGAGTGTGAGAGATTTGTGCCGATTGACGCTGTCACGCAGTCAAAACTCAATGCAAAACACACACAGAGTGCTCCGGGGACATGAAAAGGCCCATGTGATGGTTTGAGGACAATGGTAATCTCAATAAATTTAGAGTCCTGTTTTACAACCTGTAGGCCTAAATAAGAATAATAAAGTTACAAGTAGACAAAGTTCAAACAAATCTCAATCACTCATCTCTCTTCACAAACTTTGAAAATGAAAAAAGCAGCAAATGCATTTTAGGGGCTTTAATTGTCCTTTATTCTATTAAATTCTGTGATGTTCAATAAGAAGGATAACAACAGTTTAGTGATATGATAGAGACTTGACAACATTAAAGTATCATAAATATCATTATATATAGTCAATATATTATACACTGGATTACATTGTATTACTTATTAACAATATTTGTTAATTGATGCAACAAAATAGGCCTATTAATTCTGATCCTCTTTCACTCGATTCAGTTTTTATAACACAAAACAGCTTAACAACAGACAGATTGTGGCTTTCTTGAATGTTTCAAATATCTGTACGAAAAAGCAGTAACCAGAGCACTTACAAGCTTAAACCTTCATGCATGATCACATTGATAAGCACAGAATTCAAAACTAAACTTACACGTAACAGTTGAGCTGAATACTATATAAATAAAACACTAACATAAAATTTAAGGCCATTTAAAACAGAGGTAGAGAAAAGACCACATGATGATTATTAGAGACGAATTAGCTTAGCAGTCCAGTTATGGCCAACATTAGCTTTGTGGTGTGACTTCAATGATTCTGAGGTGTATTGTAGGTTGATTTGGGGTGCACTGGCCGTATAATAGTTTAGTTACGAGGTGAGATTTTTATTAGGAAGGGACTGGGCTTCATGGTGAGTCCAAATGTAGAGCTCAAGTCGAGCTCTTGCCCTGGAATATTCTCTATGTGCAGGCGATGCAACAGGGTGGTTAAGAACACAAACATCTCCAGACGGGCAAAGCTGTCACCGAGGCAACGCCGTATTCCCATGCCAAATATCATTACCTTCTCAGTCACATTTTTATTTAGATGGCCAGACAGGGTGAGGAATCGTTCGGGTCGGAAAGCCTCAGGATCGCCCCAAATGTCCCTTTTTGACAAATAACGAGTTTAATTCAGTTCAATTGAGTTATTTTATTTATTAAAATATATATACATTTTTAAATTAAAAAAAAATGTAAAAATATATATAATTTTTTTTTTACTTTTATGTATAAAATTGTGTAATAAAATTATTTAATATAATATAATTGATTTATTTTATATTTCATAATAACATAATTAATATAATAAATAATGATATTAATATAATATTTATATAATAAAGAGAGCCTTGAAAACAAATATAATGAGAATGTGTCAGGAATGTTATACTTACACATCGTGATTGACTTGATATTGGTTGATGAACACACACGTGTCTTTGGGGATGAAGTATCCATTCAGTGTTATGTTTTCAGTTGTGCTAGATAACATGATGGAGGAAAATGTGAGTACCTGTTTATGAATGCAGTCCTATGATAATAGTATGATATTAAAACGCTTTGATACTATAGAGAAAAAATGGACTCACCAGTGCGGTATGGTGAAAGGCACGTAGGATGCATGACGAAACACTTCAAATATGAAAGCTTCTGTGTATGGCATGTTTGGCTTGTCTTTAAACTGTGGAAGCCTGTTCATACCAACCTGGTTATCTAGGAAAGCACATATAGCATAATAAACACCCAGAACAGAAGATGAAGAAATACTTATATTAACAGTATTATTTTGGACCTCACAGATTATTTTAGCTCAGGAAGAGTTCTTTGAAAGAAAATTTATTTTTAGATGTCTCTGTTTGTGGGTACTTCTAAATAACCCTGTAGATAAAATCAAAACAAAATAATTTCCTGTTTACAGCAAATTCCAAAAGACCAAAATAAAGCGAGGCCACGGGAAGACAATTTTGGTTCTCCATCAACATATTTTAAGCTCCACTTTAAAAAATTGTGTATCGAATTGTCTATAATCTTTGGTTTCCTGTGTCTGTCTCATAACAAACCACAAATACCCGCTAATGCACAGCCTAAAAAAGGGACGTGCATGATGGGAAATTGTTTTTTTTCTCTAGTAAACACAATATTGTTTTGATTGACCCTTTTCTAGTCTTCACCTATCTCCTGGAGGATTGTAGCCTGGATGTCTGGAAACTTGATCAGGTATAAAAGGCTCCACTGCAAACCGGAGATGATAGTGTCAAAACCTAAGGGAAAACAAGACAGAAAAACAGCCTCAAGACACAAGTCACAATTAGCATATGGGCAACCAAATCAACTGAAGATGTGTTGTGGGTTGTTCTCAGGCTAAAAGAATGAAAATTAGTGCGTTGAGCTTCTCATGGGGGTTTGTTAAATACGGTTTAATGAACTAGAACTACCAAGATGCATGAACTGAAACAGAAATGAACAGCAGAAGCCAAGAGCAGAGATGAAAAACATACATCTAAAGCAATTTCTCCGAAAAAGTCCAGGTCTAATTCTAGATCAGTCTGACGTGCCTCCCCTGAGACAAAGAATGAAGAGCCAGGAAAAACATCTGGTTCTGGATGTAAATTGTTCTGTTGTATGTATTTCTAAAAGCACAATGCTGTTCACAATCACACATTCATTCTCTTGACTTGACTCCTGGTCACTCACCAGCTCCGAAGATGTCAATAACACTGTGGACGATCTGCGAGTTGCTGAGCATGGCCGTTTCCTCGTCCTCCTGTCTGTCCTCACTCATTGCTATGAGGGCATCAGTGATGTCCCGAATACAGTTCTGCGCAAAAACACAGAGAATCAGGTTTGCAAAATATTTCAAATGTGGGAAAATAAACAGTGAATTTACTCTCTCTATGACATTTCCATCCATCTTGTTCCTGGCCTTCTCCACACATGCATACATTGTTTACACCAAATTCAACTGTGCATGTGAATATTTTAGTTTGTATAGAAACAACAGAAACAAAGCATCACTTCACAGGCGCTCTGAAAGAGAAATCTCATGATATTTTGGAGTATATTGAGTACACGTATTACACAATGTATAAAAATATCATTATACCCATACTGTTCAAAGTTTGAGGCCAGTAAGATTTTGTTTTTGAAAGAAATGAATTCTCCTCTTCTATTCTTTTATTCAGCAATGATGAATTAAATTGCTAAAAAATGTGACAGTAAAGACAGTTATTTTCTAAATTGCTTAGAATATGAAATGTTATTTTAGCAACAAATCAGCATATTAGAATGATTTATGAAGGATCATGTGACACTGAAGACTAGAATAATGCTGAAAACTCAGCTTTGCCATCATAGGAATAAAATACATTTTAATATATATTCAAGTTTTTTTTTAATGTAATTTTTCACAATGTTACAGTTTTATTGACTTTACTGTATTGTGTTTTGATTAATTAACAGCCTTAGTGAGCATAAGAGTCTTGCAAAAACACAAAAAATTATGCCGACCCCAAACTTTATATATGCATATGAAAGCATGCTGGCAGATTTTCTTTCAAATGAAGCATGGAGTATATAACCTCTGTCCATTCACTCCTCTGATCTCATGAGAAGAGATGCCACTCATCTCTGGGATAAAATAAACATGTTCCTGCAGGAATCTTTTCATTTCGACGGTATTACCCTATCAAAGGTGATGAGATGTTCCCTGATGTTGCACTCCATGAAGCTGTTCATTCTGCCAATGTGCTGGACCATCTTCCGTAGAGACGGACTGGGCAGGTAACGGAAGATAGGAAAAAAGTCTGCCAGATTCCCTGCAGCAAAGAGGCGCAGCACTTCATTATTGATTTGGACGATGGTAAGGAACTCTTTATCGTTATGGGCATACCGCTTGCCAAAACACAGAGTGCAAACCACATTGGCAACTGATGTCACTAGCAACTTAACTGGGTCAAACCCTGAATCTCCAACCTTATCTCCTTGTTCCTTCAGAGCCTTCACCATCTCCATGGCCTCTGTGCAGATATGTTCCTCCAAAAGACACGAGGCACTCGAGTCTCTGGGCTCAGCTTGGGAGAATGTCCTCAAGGCATTTCTGCAGATCTTTTTGTGAAGCACCCAAGCTTCACCATACTTCTCACTAAATGTCATACTGGTGCCATTAGCAACTGCAGAGAATGTAAAAAGGTCAGGGCGTCCAGCAAATGCCTCTCCTTTCCGTACCAGAGCCTCCTTGATTGTAGAATAGCCGCTCAAAACAACTACCACGAGAGAACCCATTTGCACCTGGAACACATCTCCATACTGAACCCTCAGGTTTGTTAACGACAAATGGATTTGTTCCCCCATCTGGAAAAGATTGCCCACTAACGGCCAAGGTTTGGGACCTGGAGGAAAAGAGCAGCCTGGTCCTCTCCGTCGACCATGGAGAGCCAGCAAGAGCAGAGCGAAGGCACAGAGGAACAGAGTCAATCCAGATGTAACGTTAGTCGTTCGGGAAATCTCCTCGAGATACATGGCTGCAAAAAAAGGAGAAAATGACTGTGATATATTTAAAAAAAAAAAGGCTTTTGACACATAAAGCAACATACACTATTCTATTTTATACTCTATAGATAGCTTTAACTTTAGGGAAATTAAAACTTATTGTATGAATATTACTTAAATAAAACGGCATCTTTATGATAGAAGCGAAAAACTGGCAGGAGGACACCGGAAAGGACAAATAGGTAAACTAAATCAAACAACGTTAGCCTAATTTGCATGATCTTACCTTTGAAACTGCTCCCGCGTTTGCAATCAAACACTTCCAAAGTTTCACCAGCTGAAAAATGGCAGCGCGAGAATGACTGCACAAAAACACAGACTGATTCTCAGAAGCAGAGAACACTGGAGGGCCGTCGAGATCGATGCACAACAAGGATGAATGGAAGCCAATGAGATAAAAAAAAAAAAAAAAAGCTGATGAACGGAAGAAATGTCCAGACCACCCTGATCACGTCACCTTTTTTCTTTTCTTGTCTTTTCTATTTTCTTCTGGAGCATTTCACCTAGTTTAAAGCCTGAAGTCCATGATAGCCTACACACATACACTAATTATGGGGGGGAAAAAATACTACATTGAGGAGAAGCATCGCAGCACTACACTCCAAACATAGAAGCAAGCAATCTTTTCTATGGTTTTATTTACATTTTTTATATTTTGCCAGAATTTCATATTTTCTATGTAAAATCGTTTGTAGAACTGCATGTTTTAGATCAGGACACACATTTTTTAAAAAACTTTTTCAAATGGAGAATACAGGTCTTGAAGTGCTTGAACATAGCTGATGGAAATATCTCAAATGTTGACTTTATGTGGAGTTAATGAGGAATATGGAGATGTCAAAATATCCGTATTTAAAACTTTTTTAAGTAAAATAACTAGCTTCCGGCCAAACGTACATGGATTTGACTTAAATAGCATATAAGCACATCTTGAATATGAATATTTTTCTTACACACGCGCATCGCTTGTCTCCGGAAGGCCTTTAACCTCACAGGGCCTTGTGGAGCACTTATGATGGATGGATGCACTTTTATGATGGATATGCAATTTTATTGACTATCAAAACAGAAACAACCATTCACTGCCATAAAGCTTGGAAGATCCAGGACATTTTTTAATGACTCCAATTTTATTAGCCTGAAACAAGAATTTCATATAAACCTACAGGATGGCTAGAGGGTTTTGGTCTTATTTATTTAAGCCTCATGAGCTGGGAAAATGTACTTTCATATTTTTCAGAAACTTGACACATTATTCAGGTCTGAAGGAGTTCAAAAATAAAATACCGTAAGTGCGTGTTTCCACACGATGGCAGTGTTTTCAAACCCTGACAGTTTACAGCCTTCTTTTACATATCGAGTGCAAGACAACAGACAGCTGTGCATGACTGTTTGCGTCGATGGTTTCTGTATTCATTTTAGGGAGAGTTTTAACATTAGATTTGTGAAATCTAATAGAAAAAAAAAACATGTATCAAAAAATTGGTAGACATTGCTTGCCGTAAAAAAATAAATAAAAAAATTCCTTGAAGAAAAAACCCTTATAGCCTACTTATTTGTTGTCAGTAGTGGACCAGTAGTAACTGCATTCTTGTCTGTAGAAGTGCAATTGTCATAGACGAAACTCCTGTAGTTAAAGTAGCCTTCTGTTCTAATTAATTATTTAATATGTCGTATAAGGGAACATATATTATGAAACAAGGAAATAATGACTGGATTCTGCCTGGGTAAGCTATTGAACGTATTGAACATACTAGCTTCCTAATACTTATCACTGCACATATAATTTGATTTGACTTAGTAAAAATATTTAATAATAATAATACATTTAAGAAAACAAATCTAACTCGAGATTATCTATTATATATTACTGTAACAATGTTGCATTTTTTTCTGTGAAAGTTTGATTAAAAAGGTTTAATAAAAGTTTAAATTGATGTTTTCTCTTGATATCTGCAAAATATTAAATATATACTATTTTTTATTTTATTTATTTATCTTTTATAAAAGTAATTTTGACAACTATCCAAGGAAATGCACAAAAAGAAGGCTCATAAGAAAGGGAATCCAAATCATGAAAACATGCTTATTCCATAGAATGCTGATCTGTTTGTAATAATAATGGAAATTATTTGACGAATAAACCGCCACAGACATGTATATCCATAAACCTTTTATTGCACTTTTTTAAAATAGGATACAAATACATTTTACACAAAAAATATTTAAATCATCACCTTCTCACTAGACTGGGTAAACCCAGCCCGATCTGCCGGCAAATTTGATTAAAAATCTAATGTTTTTTGATTTAATTGAGCTTTACCTCCTAGTATTACAATTCGACTGGGATCCATATCTAATAAATGACTGGAGTGTGTGTCTATATACATTCTTAAAGCCTTATCTTCGTGGTGGTGGTCCACCTCTCCCTCTTCCCATCCCTTGACCTGGAGGAGGTCCACGGCCATTACCTGGGAGAGGCCCAGCCGGCCTGGGACCTGGAGGGCGAGTCACTGGTGCCCGAGGATTTGCCGCAGCCAAAGACACATCTCTCTGAACATGTACCCCTTTCCCGGTGGCTGCAGCGCCTGGTTTGCCTGTCACTTTTGGTGACTTGCTAAGCTGGTCAGTTGGTTTCTCTGTAATAAAAAATGGCAAGTTGTGAATGAAGACTGTTCCACACACAAGTTTGAAGATCACAAGAGTTTGGAAGTATCTTCTACAATGTGAACACCAGTAGGGGAAACACAGCAAAAGAAACATGCCATGACTAGTTCAATGAGTTTAAGGAACACTGACCAGCCTCTTCAGCAGCTGGAGGGGGAATCAGGGACTTGTTGGGCATAAGATCCTCCAGGTCTTTCATCACCTGGTTGGTGCTGTCCTTGTTGTTCCTCCTGTTCTTCTCCTCATCTCTTTGCTAAATGATGGAGCAGAAAACCAATAGCTGACACTGCTGATGTCAGACAACTTGACCATCATTTGCAAAAAAAGTTTACCAACCATTTGCATTTTGCGTTTTAATTCCATGTTAGCATTCTGATATGCTTTGGACACAGCATTCAGGTAATAAATAGCCAACCTGTCAGAGGCAAGACAGACAGATAGTTTTATTAAATGCAAATACATCATATAACATTGACCTTTATACTTCACATGAGGTGACTACTCACACCATGAGCAGGACTGCAGAAATTATGAGGCCTGGGTTGGATGCATAACTGAAGATGTCTGCCATAAATGGTGGCAAGTCCTTCTCTATAGTCTCCGTGATCACATCATACATCTTATCTTTACCACTGTGGAGAGACGTGGATCTCGTATAGCTCAGGACATTTATGATTCAACAGAAAATTTTAAATATGAGTTCACAGTCTAGGCCCCTAGTAAGACGTTTCTGTAACATTTTAAGACATGCTTAAAATACACTTCATAATATCCTGCAAATAACACACATTTTATGTTTATTTAATCACTGTTTATAATCTCTTAGCTAAGTCGCATCCAGCTAAGTACTTCATAAGATTTCCTGTAATAATTTGTCTTTAGTCATGGAAGCTCATTTCCCCCAAATTAAGAAAAATATCATGCATAATTGAGATTAAAATAGACGTATGAAGTAATTATGAGATGATATTTTTATAATTTTGTACATTCGGTACTCTAAATAAATAAAAAGCCAAAATTATTATACAAAAAGTCAAAATTATGACAAACTTTGTGCGTATAGGCCTACAGCTTTAATTGAAATTAATAATCAGGTTTATTGTCAGGTTAATAATCAGGATCAGGTTTATTCATAATTTACAGACTTTCAGCTGTTTGCAGTGAACAAATAAAAAAAGTAATTGAAATAGCTCAACACAACAAATGTTTTAAGTGGTTTCCCCAAATTCAACTGAAATTGCAACTTTTAACAACTGAGACTTTTGCAGTCTCAAAATTATTCAAACCCCTGAATTGAGTCCCTCACAACAGCACAAATCTGCAAAAAGGTGCACACCTGAACCAACTAATCAAGGGCTTAGTTGCACCAGGTGTGCTTGAACTAGAACACATGAAATATCTTAATTGGCTAGGTTTGTTGAGTGTCACGTTTGACTGCATGTTATAAAAATAGCTAAATCAAAAGAATGGTTAGGTTATACATCTTGTTTGCAGCAGGTCATAACAGCAAAAAGGTGTTCTACTAAGTACTAAAGATGCTTTCCATTAAGGGGTTGAATAATTTTGAGACTGCAGAAGTCATTAAATGTTGCATTTTCAGTTGAATTTGGGGGAACATTTGTTGTGTTAAACTATTTCAATGTTAAATTATTAAGTTATTATTTTAAATTTTTCAAGGCAAACAGCTGAAAGTCTGTACATTTTTCAACTTTATCTTATAATTACATAATATGTTATGTCATAATCATGATTTAGCCTACCAAAGCATGATTTCTTTTGCTCATGTGGTGTAAATGGGCTTCCATACTTAGTACATGAATAGGAAAAGCAAATCTATTCCTACAGAAAACAAAACTTTTTCCCATTTTGACCAAAGTGAGTCTTTTCAAGGATTAGTATATAAATCTTGATGAGGTTTAAAATCTACCTGAAGGGTCCACAGTCAAAAGACGGTGGCAGGGTCATAATGGTGTATATCACAGGCATGAGACTGAGGAAGAGTACGAGGAGGAGCAATCCCATGTAGAAGTTATTCGAACGTGAGGCTTTGAACACTCTCTCATGGGGAACGTTACAGGCCATCACTGCCCAGCACTGGTAATACATGGAGCTCAGCAGACGCAACACGTTTACTCCCACCAGCCCAGGAGCGTAAAATGCGCCCATCCTGAAATAAACACATTATGTGATTATGAAATCATCACACTGTCCATCACAGAGATGCTGTGTTTCACTCGCATGATCTTACCAGATCATTCCCTGGTTGAAGATGAGCCCAAGTACATTACCACTGATGTCAAACTCTCCATAAGATGGCTGCAGAAACACACACACACACACACATGCATATATATCTGTATGCATGACAACACAGAAGAGATGTCCACAGTAAAAGATACATCTCGCTTGCTCTCTCTCTCTCTCTGTAATTAAGTGCCCTGAATGGTGTAGTGTGTCTCTCTGTGACTCTGGTTGTAAAGCAGCCCTATCACCTATCCTGCCACCTTCTCATGGTGTTCAGTTGACCTCGGATGAATGAGTAGTATGTTACCTATATCGAGTGACAGGAAAATGAGGGCGACAGGGCAAAGCCATATGGAGCAGTCATTTCTGAGCACAAAAAACTTTTGATGAGAATATACTTAACCTGACATAATCATTGTCAGTCAGGTTTCTAACATCTGCCCTCTTTTTGATGGGAACGTCCCATCATCACTAAAATTACTAAGAACTAAACTTAACAACTAAAATCCGACAGAGGTCAACCAATTGATACTGTTGAAGCTTGTTTACACAGTGTTACGTGAGTAACTTGAATAACAGCAGGGTGTGAGGACTTACAAACCCAGCTTCAAGATCCCAACACCAGCAATAGTTGAGGAATCTGACAATCACGGCTCGCAGGAAGTCCCCTATCAGAATGGTCAGATATGTCACCTGGATGTCGGATACGGTGAGCTTCACAAACTCCTGTAAGGAAATAAAACAGTACATTTTAACCATATAAAGCCTACTGTATTATGTTTGATACATGAACTTCTAAGGCCTCTGAATTATCAGCACGATCAAAACATTGCCGAAAAACCTGTTGCACACAATCTACTGCATGCCTTTGGCACAAGTTTGATAGATCACACTTTTTTAGCAAGTTGACAGCCTTTTAGTATAATTCTAAAATTATTTTTATTAAGTAAATGTGTAACTTTTGTATTGTCAGTAATATTCCAAGACTGAAGCAACTTAAGTTCTTGTTGCACAAAAGTACCTCACAAATCAGATTTCAGACAGGCAGCGTAATGGTTTATTGATCTAAGGCATGATAGAGGGACCATTGGCGAAAACTAAGTTAATATTTTATATCAATAGTAATTTCTCATTAGAAATGACATCAAAATTGGCCAATCATCGGCCAAACAGTTACATTCACACATAAACTGACCAGCAACCGCAACTTTCAGACGGGATCTTTATTTCTTAGCTCAACTGTCAAAGAATGAAAACCACAGAATTGTGGGATATTAAAGGTAGATGAAGTTATGTCAGGGCAATACCCCTTCCATACATTGGACAATTGGACCATCTCACCCTGTCAATCCTCACACCTCGATACTCACCACTCAATTCAACGCGTGAAACCCACTGTGAGGACAATAAAAGTCTAGCCAGAGGGGACAGACGCTGTGCTCCAGGACCGGTTCAAAAACAGACTGGAATATGTTCATCCACACAGTTTTGGACCAGTATGCCACATCTGTACTGGACCGCATCTCCACGGCTACACACAGAGTCACCACCCAGAAACAGATCATCATGCACCCCAACCAGAAGCCTTGGATGAACCGGGATGTCCGTCTCCTCTTGAGGGCCCATAATACCGCCTTCAGGTCATGGGATGCACAGGCCTACAGTACAGCCAGAGCTAAGCTGAAGAGGGACATCAAACATGCCAATCATCAATTTAAAGGAAAAGTAGAAGAAAATCTCCAACTCAAACCCCGACATACGTGGCAAGGACTCCAGATCATCAGACTACAGGACCATCAAACCCATCCCCGCATCCTCTGATGTCTCCTTCCTCTACGAGCTCAACAATTTTTATGCACGTTTTGAGCAGGGTAACCCAACAAATGTGACTAAGGCAGTGGTGACTTTAGACCACCAACCACTGTCTCTCTCCCCCACTGATGTAGCAGTGCTGAGCGGCTGGTCCAAACACACGCCAAATCCCGTCTCCCCCCCTTCCTGACCAGCCGGATAACCACTATTGATCCATCATCACAATGAACACCGGTGTACCACAAGGCTGTGTGATGAGTCTCTTCCTCTTCTCCCTCCTCACTCATGACTGCAGACCTGTTGATTGTTCTAATAACATCAAGTTTGCAGATAACACCATGGTGATCGGCCTCATTAAAGACAGCAACGAGGCAGCCTACATGAGGAGGTGGTTCGTCTGGCTGAGTGGTGCGACACCAACAACCGGCTGCTCAACACTGAGAATACCAAGGAGCTCATTGTGGACTTCAGGACGAATGCTGACCCACATACTCCCATCCACATCAAGGTAACGGCTGTTGAGCGTGTGAACAGCTTCAAGTTCCTGGGAGTCCACATCTCCGAGGATCTCACCTAGACGATCAGCTGTTCCAAGCTGGTCAAGAAGAGGACTCTGAGGAACAACCACCTGTCCTCAGACATCCTGGTGAACTTTTACCGCTGTACCATTGAGAGCATCCTGACCAATGGTTTAACAGTTTGATTAGGGTAGCTGCTCTGCTTCAGACCGGAAGGCATTTTAGAGGGTGGTGAAAGCCACCCAGTGCATCGCCGGAGCACCACTTCCTTCCATAGAGGACATCTACAGGAAGCGGTGTCTGAAAAAGGCAGGGAAAATCATCAAAGACCCCAGTCACCCAGAAAACAGACTTTTCACCCTCCTGCCCTCTGGGAGGCGCTACAGAAGCCTCTGAACTTAGACCACCAGGTCCCAGAACACTAATTAAAAGAAAAAACAGATGTAAAGTACTGACAATTGGCGCATTACGTCATCCAGCGTCATGTAGTAATTCGATGAGCAGGCTTTAGCTACTTTCCATTGAAAATAGGATTAAGCACTGACTGTTACTGACAAGTCTGCAGATGGTGATGTGGGTGCTGACGGTACCTACAATGCCAACTTCTGTCTCCCAGCATGGCCCCCTGATGACATCAGCTGGTAAGGTCATTGGAGGGGGAATGTTTTCTGTAACATTGTGGTGTAAGGTGTAGTTCTCATAGTATTCTTTAAGAGCCCAGATGGTTTCATTTTTGATCTGTTTCTCGTTTTCAAGCTGTGAACATACAATACCAAAGAAATGATTAACATTAGGTATATGTGTAAGGAATCTTAAGCAGAGTAATATCCCTTTTTAATTATGTTTATGTTACTAGACCATCTATGGTCATACCTTCGCATTGACTTCATCAAACAGAGCAAACAGAAAAGTGTACAGGTTGCCCAGGAAGAGGGCAAAGATTCTGGCCAGCTGCCACTTTAGGGCGATTCGAGGGTGATAGTCTTCCAGCTCCCCTATAACCTCAAACAGAGGTGGACACACCAAGCCCAACAGGGACATCACCAATTCAACCTGTCCAAAGAAGAAACAGAATTTCACAATTTCCTTTTTTTTTCATGTGCCATCACATTAATACATTGAAAGGTAAAAGAAAAGGGGTACCTCATTTTTTTCAAGCCATGTCAGTTCATTCCTGTCCTTTTTGGCAAATTCTTGAGATCTTTTGACCACAGTGTAGATGAGAAATCCACTCCCACCCAAGCAGCACACGATGAGAAAGTTGGCTAGGACGCGTAGAAAGCGGCGTAGGTGAATGTTCTCGTCCTTCAGGTTTTCCTGCTCATCCACTATAGATTCCTGAGGGAATAGACTCAGTTAATGTGTGATTTGATCAGTCTAGCCATGAAGACGTTTTCAAAACACAGTGGACCATTCTTTGATAGTATTGCAGTTATTAACCTTGAAGCTTGTGGTGGTGGATGCAAACTTGTTGTCAGCTGTCTCTGGGTTTCCTATAAGGTAATCCCAGCTAGTAAACAGCTTCCAGCAAAAGGTGAAGGCACTATCCTCGGCTCCATCTCCTCCTTCATTGGCATTTCTTGCCATTCTACAAGAAGGGAGGCCATTAAAAAAAAGAAAGAAAGGCTCCACATTACCAGCAACAAGATCATTGTCAGGGAGCAAAACCCTATACAGAGTGACAGTCAAAGCTGCAGATGTAGTTATTACAGTAGACTCACGTTCTGATAACCACCATTAGACTGTAGCCAAATATCCCAACACCAACCAAAAGATATGAAAGAGGTAACCGGAACTGGAGGAATCCAATACTTCGTTGATTATTGTAGTAACCATAAAACAGAACAGAGTACTTGCAATAACCCTGTGAAAAAATGAAAAAGGTATAATCCAAATAAGACAATAGCAATCTTACTTTTACACAGAATCCAATTAGTGAAAAATTCTTACGCCAAACTCAAACAGGACAGAGTAATCCATGGCAGTATCCTGTTCTTCCCTGGGGACAGTTTTTCTGGGAAGGGAGCCGTAAGGCATGCCCATCAGTACCTACGAAGAGAAAGACAGAGATCATATTAGTGTCGCTTTTATTTTTATTTCCTCTTTTATGACATGAAGGCCAAGTATGATAACCCATTCTTGGAATTTGTCCTCTGCATTTAACCCATCCAAGTTAGTGGACACAACCGGAGCAGTAAGTAGTGAACACACACAGTTGGGGAGCCATTGCTGTGACAACCCAGGGGAATGATTGGAGGTTTGGTGTCTTGCTCAAGGGCATCTAATGCATTTCCTGCGGTATTTGAGAATCAAAACCCCCCAATCTTTGGGTTACCAGTCTGACCAATAATGGTTTCCACAAAAATATCAAGCAGCACAACATTGATAATAATAGGAAATGTTTCTTGAAAGGCAAATCAGCAGAATGATTTCTGAAGGGTCATGTGTCACTGAAGACAAGAGGAAAGGCTGCTGAAAACTTAGCTTTGCCATCACAGGAAGAATGACTCATTAAAATATATGAAAATAGAAAATTTCACAATATTACTAATGGTAGTGTACACTGCCTAAAGGGTGTTTATACAAAGACATCAGTCTCACATCTCACCTCTGGCATAACAACAAGTCCAAACACAAAGCCGAAGAGAACAAGGTTTAATCCATACATCCAGCGCAGGAAAATGAAGTAGGAGGCAACAGATGACCCAAAGTGACCTATGAGAATGAAACAGATGAGAAGAGAATAAGAAACACACTGAACTCTGAAAATACAGATTTCGATAAGAAAAGAAAAAAATACAGAGATTAACAGACTTTCCACTTCTTTTATCCGACTCTCCCAGGGAATGCAGGCTGTCTTGAAGTTCTCAAAGTCTCTATTGAATTTGATTAATTTCTGAGAAACGAACAAACAAAAAATATTGAGTGATTGCATTTAAAATGAAGCATGTCAGTATGGAATATTTAATGCTGTACCTTGGTCATCATGACTTTGAATGCATAGAGTCTCTTCCCTTTTCCTTTGCCCAAAGCCCCTTCAAACTTTTCTACAAACTCCTGGGCTTCTCTAACAGGTGATATACGTAGAAACTCGCATTAGCATGGAAATAAAATGTATGACACAATATCTAAATAAACTTTCTGTTTTTGTTTCAGATTTCAACAGGGCATGAGTATTTTCCCCTGTTCCTGTTGGGGTTGTAATACATGTGTAGACGTACCAGTCCATTGACTTACTGGTTGCAACTGTATTTTGCAGAATTATCATTCAGCATTGTGTAGTAAGCACCAGAGACAAATAGGTAAAAAAATATCATGTTTCACTCACAACCTTCACGCTCTGTAACCAGAGCCTACTGTACAGCCAATTAATTAACTCATCAATGAATAATGCATGTGAATGGTCCAGAAGGGGGGTTGTCTATAAAAATAAAAGTCAGTGGGGTCCAGTGTGGTTTTAGAACCCTTTGACTTTCATTGCATAGGCAAAAGAAGAAAAGAAGTCATGCAGGTTTGATTTGAAATGAAATGAGGGTGAGTAAATTATGAAAGTACTTTCATTTTTGGGTGAACCAACCCTTTAATATTTTCACATGGAAATAGTATGGGGACCAGTGTAATTGTAGTTAACTGAACTAAAACTCAAATCACAAAAAAGAAATGTTACTTGAAACACAATATTTAAATAATAATAATAATAATAAAAACATATAATTATTTTGCTAATTGCCAAGGACACATTTCTCATTTTATTTAGTTTACTTGATGTACTAAAATAACTAAAACTGAAATAAAACAAAATAAAATGTATATATATATATTTTTAAATACATTTTATTTGTTTTATTTCAGTTTTAGTAATTTTAGTACACACACACACACACACACACACACATATATATATATATATATATATATATAATTAAAAAATCATTCTATTTATTTTATTTCAGTTTTATTTATTTTTGTACATCAAGTAAACTAAATAAAATGAAAAATGTTTCCTTGGCAATTAGCGAAATAATTAAATGTTGTTGTTTTTTTAAAGTGATACTGGTATAGTTTTTATTATTTATATATATATATATATATAATAAAAACTATAACTTCAAATAATATCCTCCACATAATATATATTAAGGCTAACATTACATTGAACGGGACTCAACGTTAAATCCATCTACAGAAAAAACTGTTTAGCTCTATAAATAATACAGCAATTAAACTTCAGTCTAAAATCCAAAAAATCTACAAAGCACTTCATTGTAACCTGTGGCGGGACATATCGACATCCATATTGTTTGGGCATGACCATGTGACCTTATGACACTTTGTACATGATATCTCTGAAGAGAATTGTACCCAAACATGCATGCAAAGACTGCCCTCAAGACACATCAGCATGCATAAAACAGCATCAAGCTCATGAAACTGTAGCATTCCTCTCACCTACCAGAAGTTACCCATGTAGAAGCTTTGCCAAGTGAGTGTCCCCTATGTGGCACTGTTTCTTGCCCTACAGCTTCAGGGCCCATGTTATTGATGCGGTCTTGGGCAGTGTCTCAGTCTCTACTAACTTCTGAGGGCACTTGTCCAGACTCTCACTTGTCAACCACACTGGTCAGTCTGAGGTAAAGGTTCAGACGAAGGCCAATAGGTAATGAATGCATTGGCATAGTCTCTGTGTCAAGCGTTTTATCTCAAAGTACAATCGAGCGCATTTTGGATGACGGCGATTCTTTACCGAAACTTTTTTTTAAACATGAAAAGTCCCATATCATACTTCCATGCTTCATAAAAATAGTTTTTAAAAGCCTGTAAGAATATGCAGCCAATAAGAGCTCCTTTAAACATCAGCTTAAAGTGCATTAAGAGAGAGGATGCAAGAAAGCAGACGCACAGCAACTTGTACGCTTTAATGAATCACATAAACAAACATGAAACTCATGCTAAATAAATGAACTTCATTTGAGTAAGAGGTGACTGAAACAAGAGCTTAAACAATGAGTAGGAGGAAATCCGTTTTACTTCAGGCATTTGAGTCTCCTCTTCATGCGCCAGGGTTTGTTCCGAAGCGTCGCTATCAGCTTTTTCTTTTCCTCCACTTCCTCTTTTAGTCGGGCCATCTCTCCCTCAGACAGAGACTCGTCTTCTGAATTGTCATCTGATGACGAAACGCTGCAGAACAAAGCCGAGACCCCAGAGTCAACGGTCAGTCCTTTAAGTCCCGTATAACAGTATATTCCACAAGGATACTGTTGTTTTGGTCAAGTCAAGTCAAAAGTTCAAGTGGGCAGGATGGCCATGAAAAGCACTTCCAGATCATCAGTTGGAAGGCAAAAGAAAAAAAGAATGAAAAGTCCAACAGAAACCAAAAAAATGTATAGCGAATAACAACATGAAATGTCTTGCTCTATAAGTCATTTCAATGGCAAAATGTGTCCCAATCGCCCTGAATTGACCCTAGGTTTAGTGAATGATTGAATCTTTAAATGAATAACAGTTGCTCAGATATTGTAGCTCCTTGGCTGCATTTTACCAAAAATGTTGTAATATGTACAGTTGAGAACAATCAAAAGTTATTTTATGGCAATAGATGTGTATGGCTGTGGAGGTACTGAGGAGTGAACGGCACCGTGTGTGTGTGTGTGTGTGTGTGTGGCGTGGAGAGGGAGGCTAGAGAATACTGCACCTGCTGTTTTTGCCTTTGTTCTTTTTCTTATCCTTATCTTCGTGTTTATCTTTCCCTCCTTTTTCTGCTGCTTTGCCATTCCCCTTCTTCTCCTTGACATTCTGCTCCTCTTTGTCCTTCTTAGTTGTGCCTTTTTTCCTTCCTTTTCTTTTATCTCCTTTCTCCTCTTCGCTCTCCTCTTCTGAGTCATCTTTCTTGGCAGCCCTCTTCTTCGCACCTCCTGCTCTCCTTCTTCTTCCCTTCTTCTCTTCCTCGCTCTCGTCTTCACTTACTTCCTTCTTCTTTCGGCCTTTCCTCTTCCGTGGAGTCTCCTCCTCTTCATCGCTCTCCTCCACGCTATCAGCGGGCTTGGCTTTCCTTCCTCGAGCAGCCTTCGGTTTATTCCTGCTGTTTGCTCGTCTTTTTGAATCCACTGAAAAGATAGAGAAAGTGTGTGTGTGTGTGTGTGTGTGTTTATATATATATGTATCATAATATATTTGAATAAAATACATTTTTTTGACAAAATACATTTTGCAAATGCATGGCATGCACATTCAAAATAGTAATTAAAAATAATAGAACAATATTATCAAAAGTAAAATTATAATAATCCATAATTTATAATTCAACCATCTTACCGTCACTTCCACTATCATATTCTGCATCGATTTCCATCCCAACTGTAACACACACACAAACACACTGCATTAATATTACGAATGACTTTCACTTTGAAAATACTGTCACAATAACTCAATAACACAACTATTTAACATCCTGTCAGATAAGTGTACTTAATATAAAAACATGATATATTGTGTTAACCATTAAAACAATTAACAAATTAAGTAAACCTGCTAAATAAGGGTCATCATTTAAGTCACTAACAGAACCACACAACACATGCCAGTTGTAAAATCATCAACTGCATTATATCAGAACAGTAAATAAAAGAAGTTACAAATAGTTACCCAACCTATTCATATGTAGATGAATGTGTTTGAAACAAACAGTCTGCACTGAATCAAATTGAATCAACATGCATTAGAATGATCCTCTTCTGATAATCAAATCTACTTACCATCATCCACGGTTATTGCAATATCATTTTTTCTGCGAGGCATCTTGCCGGTTTGAGTTAAAGTCCTGCTATTCAATCTAGCGAGGCATCTAGAGCTGAAGACACACCTGACAGTCAGGTGGGTCTCTGTTAACAGGCTCTCCACTCCTAAAAAAGGAATCAAATGTCTCCTTGACTACAGATAATGGTAGTCAAGATCTAAAGCCGTGAGAGCCAGCAAACAAAACGCCAGTGTACAGGGCAGATTCAAGATTCAAATAATCAGTGAATAATCCCGGTGTCTCTCATGATACCTCAACACAAACAAGTTGGCTAAATAAAGTATGGCAAGTATACCCGAGTTTCATGATAAACACCTGAAATAACTTTTCTAGAATTAAAATAAGAAAATTATAACCGATAGTAAATGAAATAAGGTCTGATTAAATTATTTTGCTTCACGACAAATGTATCATTCTTCATGTTATTGAATGAAAAAAGTTCAAAAGTTCAACCTTAGTAAAAAGAGGTAACTTTATCATTTTGTCATTTTATATTCTCACGCCACACTTTTTTTCCTGGTTCCATTTCAGTACAAGAGACACTGACGTATAGTTTAACCATGTTTGTCTTAGTTCTCAATGTGTGTAAATGATGAAGCGTTGTGTGTCGACAGGAAGTTCTAAGCATTAATTGATTTGAGTTAATTATATACAAGAGGTCTACTACTATAACATCTGGTAACAGAGCTACATTCACACAGATCAGATATCCAGCAAATAAAAGTGGTATCTCTGTAGTGACCGGCGCTGACCGCAAGGAAGGTTCGCAATAAATGCAAAAGCACAGTGGAAAATCTAAACTCATTATATTTTGTGGTTTTTGAGTTGTACTTACTTCCAAAATAATTCCAATAAATTGGACAAATCAATTGGATAAACACAGTAAAAATATTGACAAGGTGTTTACAGTAAAGTTTAATTTGGGATTCAATTAATAATTTAATGAATTAATTATTCTTATTTATGCTATTCTTGATTTCTTACTAAAATATCAAATGAGCTGTATTTTCAATTAACAATGACCTAAATGAACAAATAAACAAAATCTCAAATGACTCGAGTTAATACTTAATGACGACCGCCCATGAATTATAAATGACCATTTGCATAGTTAATGAAACTTATGTGCCAATTTTCTTATACATAATCGTCAAGATTTCATACAGGGATATCCTAAGGTTCTAAGGATTGTAAGAACTCTTCAAAACAGGTGCTCTTTATATACTTTTATATTCTTTAAGTGTGTCTTTTTTAGCATCATCTAGTAGGTTTGTAAAGAACTCCCCTAACTTAAATGGTACATAGCATAACCCCAAACAGAGCAGCAAGGGCCGTGGAATGACAAGTGAGTCGCATGCATCTTCGCTGCCAAATCTGTGGCTCTTGGAAAATAATCCAGGACATTAGACACCCCTAGAGCTGAGAGCAGATTTGAGAATACAGTACTGCGCATTGGAAATGTTGTGGGTCACCTGACACGCTGATCAAGATAAAGCTGCATGGATTTGAGAATAGGGAAACAATGAAATGGAGACGAAAGGCATAATGGTGCCGTCAATCGGTCCAAAAATGATTTAGCTACCAGATCTATGGTGGCTAAGGGCAAGTGTCTTGACGAATAATGCTACTTATAAGATTGTGCTACCACGAACATTGTTTTAAGGGTAGGTTTAAGGTTTGGGGTAGGTATGGATGTTAAAAAAAGCCTCAAACCATGTCGTCACACCATGTAAATATAACGCTGATAGTCTGATAGTCACAGGATGCATTTTGTGGTATTTTGGAACGCAAACGGTTTGAATGCGACCAGTGGTCAGGGTTCCTCAAATCCAGCATGGAGGGCCTTTGTCCTGTAGAGTTTAGCTCAAACCATGATCAAACTTACCTGCAATTTTCAAGTAACTTTGTTGACTAGCTTTGTCAGGTGTATTTGATTAGTTTTGGAACTAAACTCTACAGGGAAGTGGCCCTCCAGGACCAGATTTGAGGAACACCTGGCATTTTTATAATGCCCTGCCATGCATGATGCTGCAAAAGACGTTGTCCGTCTATCAATTAATTGGGTTTTACACTGGCCCGCAACAAAGCAATCTGTCACACTTAAAAATGTATGAAATCTGCAAACAAATAATCCTAAGAATTTGTTTTTTACTTTTAACAAGCTGCCTGTTAAAAATGTGTCTTTTGTCTTTTATATCTGTGGTTTTATGTGATTCTTTCAAATTTTTATTCTTTTTGTATTTTTTAAAAATGTTTTCTTGCTATCATAAATGTCACTTGGTTTAAAAATGTTGTTATATGACGCAATGACACTCATACATTTTTAAGTGTAGCGTAAATGTCCAATCACTTGCCACTGTAAATAAGACACACGTGTTCCACCTCTTAGAATAACGTATTAGTCAAACAAATGTTTGCTTTATCTGCTGCCTTTTAATAATTAGTTGTAATTGGCATGTAAACCAAAAATCAAGGATTTTTTTCTAAAACTAAAAATATATATAAAACGTGAGTCAAAACATGAAACAAATCAAGAGATGAAGAATTCTAGCCCAGTTTGGCCAGCGTGTAACAAGAGCAGTCATTTCTCTTTCACAGAGACAAGACGTATCAATCTAGAGTTACATAGTCACCTTGAGCATAACAGACATGCATGACATGTGCGGCAGGCCTGGGCACAGTATTTGTACTAACAATATAAGCAAAAAATAAAATAAGAGTCATATAAGTGCCAAATGTTGTGTTTGCAACATAGAGATTCACATCTATTTACATCTGTGCTGTTTATCTCTTGTTTGAGTGAGAGTTTTTCTGTGACTGATGTGGGTGACCTGGAAGATGTCCAGATGATGTGTGGCCCCGGGATGCAGGGGTTCTGGTAGTTGCGTGGGTGGTGGTGACGGGAGGTCCAGAGTTTTGAGTATGCTGACTCTGTGGGTGAATAAAGCGACCGTTCTGCTTAGCTTGTCTGTGATGCCCTGCTTCATCTAGGCTGCTGCTTTCTTCATTCACTGCTGAGAAAGAGGAGGCAGAGAGACCTTTCAACTGCTGTCTCAGAACAACACTGTTATACAGAAACAAGGGCATGTTGTTTTAAGACTGTGGCCACCTGTTGCCCAAACACAGCACATTAACTCTTCAACATTAATGGAAAGTTTCCCTACACTGGTTCCAAGATGCTGTCTAGTGCACTGACTGATGGGAGCTGTGACCCGTTCAGTGTGCTCTCACCCAAATCGGAGGCGCTGTTGCTGCGCTGTTGCTCCAGTTCATTGGCTGCCTTTAAGGCTGCAAGTTTGTTCTTTTTCTTGTTTTCCTCATTTTGCTGTAAATGCAAAATTGGAGAATTCAGTGACATTTATGCTAACTCAATGTTAGAACTTCCATCTGGTAAAGTTACATAATATCATCTGCTCATTTACAAGGTTAGTAAGAATTTTCATTTTTGGGTGAACTTTCCCTTTGAACAGACATTTGGTCTTCCCAACTTACTGTTTGAAGTTTCTTTTTCAGCTCCATGTTTACCCTTTTGTATGTTTTAGAAGTGGACTGCAGATAATATATTGCGAGGCTAAAATAACAGAAAAGACACCATTACACACATCTTTAGGGAAAAACATATGAATGGATTTAGACATTCCCACTTACACCAAGAGCAGAAGAAAGGGCAGCACCAGTCCAGGGTTCGAGGCGTAGCTGAACACTTTACTGAACCAGTCAGGGAAGTCTGTCTCCAGAGTCTCCTGAATCACGTCAAACATGCGGTTTTTCCCACTGCAGAAAAATCTCTAATTAAGTAGGCTAAAAAAACGAATAAGTAGATGGATTCAGCCTTTTTAATTGTTTTTTTAATATTTTAATTATTTTATAAATTTGTATGTTCATTTTTATCTTTTAATTTGAGTTTATTTATGTCGACTTCATGAAAAATCTTCATGTAGCCTAGTGGTAAACGCGTTTGGATGTGAGAAAATTGCAGACTTGCACTCTGCTGCCATCTAGTGTTAACGATATGACTTGTTGGCAGACCTCCACTTTTAAATTTTACTTTTTATATAAATATATACATAGATATAACTAAGAGCCCATTACTCTAAAGTCTAATTATTTGTATTCATTCTTAATTTAAGCTTTAACCACACTGACCAATTTCTGGAACACTAAAACTCAGTTGTTATGCTAAACAGACCTTCTCCATAATCCCCACTATTTCTGATTCATACACTAAAATTTCAAACCTGAAGGGTCCACAGTCGAAGGAGGGGGGAATGGTGACAATGGTGTATATAGCAGGCAATGTAGAAAGGAAAAGGATGACCAGCAGCATGGCCATGTAGAAGTTATTGGAGCCTGAAGCTTTGAAGACCCGTTCCTGAGGCACATTACAGCACATCACCGCCCAACACTGCAGGTACATTGACACGTGAAGCCGTAGAAGATTTAATGCTGGAAGACATGGAGCGTAGAACGCCCCCATCCTGGTACACACACAAACAAATGGGTGAGATTTAGAGGTATACTGGTTGGTTTTATTCAGAAAGAAAGAAAACATCCTACATACAGTAATATGTTGATATTTCTCACCAGATCATTCCCTGGTTGAAGATCAGCCCGAGAACATTCCCACTGACGTCAAACTCTGAATAGGACGGCTAATGATGAAAGCACACTTTAGTAATTAATGAGAGGCAATCCCTGACACTGATCTGCATGTGTTGTGGATACTCACAAAGCCAAACTCCAAATCCCAGCACCAGCAATTGTTTAGGAATCGCACCAATACGGCACGGAAGAAATCCCCAATAAGCAGAGTGATGTAAGTCGTCATTGTGTCAGAAATGATGAGACGAACAAACTCCTGTAGACGCAGAGGATGCTGATGATCTCTAACAACTTGATGTAAAGCATAACATTAATTTAATACTTTATTTTAGAAGTTAGTAGTTATCTTTTTTTAGGATTTGTTCAAACATACACTCAATATTTGTAACATTATGCAGACTAGAAAATCAAATTAATGCCAAAGCATTTGTACTTGCTTTTCCATTTAGGAAACTGTATTTTGTTTGAAAAAAATATATATTTTTCGACAATTTTAATGAAACGCTTAAATTTACATATATCATACTTACAGTACACTACCATTCAAAGTTGAGTCGGTAAGTTTTTTTTAATATTTATGGAAAAAAAATCGCAAGACTGCATTTATTTGATCAAAAATTCTATTAAAAACAACATGTTGAAATATTATAATTTAAAATAATTTTTCGTTTTAAATATATTTGAACCCTTTCCCCACCAGCGTTTTTGAAAATAAGTTGCCAGCCAACACCAGCATTTTTGATAATTTTCACAAAAGTTTCATGGCCCCCAGAATATTTTAATATGACCTCTGCTTTTAAACAACAACAAAAAAACTTTTATTCTAGCTTCATGCATTCTTTTTTTTATCAACACTTGAATGTGATCAATTGTAATCAAAATTTGATCAATTCAATGTGTCATCATTACCGAATAAAATGATTAATTAATAAATTAATTAAAAAAATAAACTGACCCCAAACTTTTGAACTGTAGTTTCATTCAATGTAAATGTGTCAAATAATTGAAATGTGTAAATCTTTAAAACAGGCTGAAATGTTTTTAAATTGAATAAGTCATTATTAGCCACCTCATCAGTGTCTTAGACTAATTTAAGACTGGTGTGTACATTTTCAATGTTAAAATACTTCACCCTCTAACATTTTAATGTGCAATGAAGTAAACCGTTGCAGATTGATTAACAGAAAAAAGTGTAAACACTGTTGGTCTGTAGCATTGAGCAGCCCTAAATAGCAGCATCACCTCAACAAATGGTGTGATTTTGGGTCAGGAATGGGACTGCTTGTCCAAAAAATTCAAGATGGGGTAGTGTTTAGGACATTTTTGCAAGTGTTTACTACATTTTTCTCACTCAAGGTTGGGTTAGGAGTTAAACAATACTTTGTAATGCTGCTTTGGAACGTACTGTGTCGCTGTTGTGCTGGAATTTGGATTATGAAAAGAGCTTTAAGCACTCTTCCCCAGTACCTGTCCCACCATTGTCTCCCAGCAAGGCCCTCTTGGAACATCAGCAGGGTGCGCTGTGATCGGAGGAGCAGTCGAGTTGTCTGGCGTAGTCCCGTTATACAGGTTAGCCTGCCATATTGTCATATTCTTCTTCACAATCTCCTCTTCTGCCCTCTTGAAAATATATGATAGTTAGGAGACATTACCTTCATAAGAAGATGATTTAGCACAGATTCTGTGGCAGAATGATGGAAATCATTACTATTCTGTAAAACACAAATACTGAAAATGGGACAGCGAGGGCTTTAGTCTTTGTTAAATGAAGCTCTCTACCTTTAGTTGGATGGCGTCCATGAGAGCGATAATGAATGTGTAGAGGTTCCCCAGGAAAAGGGCGAATATGCGTCCCAGCTGCCACTGGAGGGCGATGCGTGGATGATAGTTCTCTAAAGTGCTGATTACATCAAACAGCATCGGACAGAACATTCCCAAAAGAGACATCACCATGTTCACCTGAAGGTATGTAAAACCATGCTAAATTCATTTTTATTGATGAATAAGAGGATTGCCATTGTTCATTGTTACATGAGTCTGACCTCATTCCTCTCCCACCAGCCATATTTCTCCAGTCCCTCCAGAGCGAACTTCTGAGACCTGCGTACAACAAAGTAGATCAAGTACCCACTCCCTGCCAGACAGCAGAGCACCAGGAAGTTGGCCAGCACTCTAAGGAATCTTGTCAGGTGGATGTTGTCATCTTTTCTGCTCTCTTGCTCCTCCACAATGGTCTCCTGTTAAAGTGCTGAATTTATTATGAAGCCAAGAGACGCCATATTAAAGGGGTCCTATCATTATTTTTATTATTATTTATTTCCCCCCCACATAAGATGTTATATGGTGCAAAAAATAAAATAAAAAATAAAAAATAAAATAAAATAAAATAAAAATAAAAATAAACACACCTTAAAGCTTGTGGTGATGGAGGCAAACTTGTTGTCCGCTGTCTCAGGATTTCCAATGAGGTAATCCCAGCTAGTAAACGTCTTCCAACTGAAATTAAAGCTGGTGTCGTCTCCGCCACCTTCTTCATTTGCATTGCGGGCCATACTGTTCGGTAAGAGTGTGAGAATCATTAAATAAATGTTTTGTGTATGAACTAAGAGGCAGAATGAAAAGTGCTTACTGACACACTCAACATATATAAAGGTTTCTGAAAAAGATATTAAGACAATAGACTGTCATCACTCACGTCCTGATTACCACCATGTAGCTATATGCCACTGTGCCCACTCCCACCAGGAAGTAGGAGAGGGGCATGCGAAACTTGAGCCACCCAATGGCGCGCTGATTGTTGTAGTAGCCATAGAAGAGGACAGAGTACTTAGCATAGCCCTGACAAAAAAACAAAAGTACCGAATTAAGATGCAAGAAAAATTATGTTAGATGGCGAGGTATCTATACTATATTTTTTTCAAAAGTTTGAGTCCTTCATAAATCATTGTAATATGCTGAGTTTGTGCTCAAGAAACATTTCTTATTATTATAAATGCTGAAAGATTTTTTTGTCAGGATTTTTCTTTTTGATGAATAGAAAGTTCAAATGAACAACATTTATTTTAAAATATAAATTTAGTAACAATGTAAAAGTCTTTAATCTCACTTTTAATCAATTTAATGCACCATTGTAGACAAAAATTATTGGTTTTACCCCGAAATCCCATAAGACTGCAAAATTCATGGCACTGGCCTCTTCAACTCTGGGCACTGTCTTTCTGGGTAAACTGCCGTACGGTTTCCCCATAAGAGCCTGGAAAGTGAATACATTCAGAAATAATGATACATTTAAGAATGAGCTACTATAGTTGCAATGAAGGAAATAATGTGGTGTTCATTACTATTATCTTATATAATTTTAAACTTTGCAGGACTTAATATATTTTTCACCTCTGGAACCATCACCAACCCAAACGTCAATCCAAATAAAATCATATTGATGCCATACATCCACCTTAGAAATATGAAGTAAGAAGCAACTGATGAGCCAAAATGGCCTGTAAGGAGATAAAAATAAGTTTGTAAATGAGAAAAGATGAGGGTGGGGAAATGCAAAAAAGGAAGTAGAAAAGAAGGAAGCTCAAACTAAAAGGTGTCACACTTTCTATTTCCTTTATCTTCATCTCCCACGGGATGCATGCAGTCTTGAAGTTCTCAAAGTCTCGCTGAAACTTCATCCATTTCTGAAATCAAAGTTAAAAAGAAAAATGATGATCACTCTGAAGCTGTAGAAGGAGATCTCCAGCTCCATTAGTTTCATAATGACAGTTATCGCCTCACCTTCATCATCATGACCTTGTAGGCATAGAGCTTCCTGCCTTTGCCCTTTCCTAGAGCCCCTTCATATTTCTCCACAAACTCCTGTGCCTCCCTGAGACAGAACACAAATTGCTGGCATTTTGAAGGCGGGTGTACATAAACATAAACACAGCAGTGACGTACCTAAGGATAACTAGTTTTTTCCTCATGGGCCAGGGCTTTCCTCTCAGTGTGGCGATTAGCTTTTTCCTTTCGTCCACAGCTTCTTTTAACTTTTCCAGCTCCTCTGGGGTCAGAGATCCCAAAACTCCCACTGCCTGATTGTCCTTTGACTCGGATTCAGAGTCGGACTGAGATTCTGACTCAGACTCTGAGCTGGGAGGGAGAAATGGATGCAGGTATGCTGAACAAGACCAAAAATGGGATGCATCTTTTGATGTATTTTTCAAATTCAATACAAAATATCCAATACAAATGACATCTACAGTATAGCAAAACCATTTCAGAGAAAAGTTGAATTGAAAATTTTACATGAATTTCAGAATTGTAATACATCTTAATTTTGCTTTATTGCAAAGTGTTTTAATAATAAAACAATATGAAATAAAAACAACTGAATATTATATTATTACCTTAACATCATTAAAAAGCTAAAGCATACTTTAAAAACATATTTAAACAAACTTTTCAGATTGAAGTCTTTTCAAGATTTGACAGAAGTTAGTGGTTATACATTTATTGATTTTAGGGATGCACTATATATATCGGCCATCATATCGGTATTTATTTTTAATGCTATCGTTATCGGCCCGGTAAGAAACTTTGGCCGATATCTTAAAGCCGATAAATAATGGAGTATTCTCCTTCACCTGCGACACTTGAGATGCTCACTGTTCACCATTAAGGTTTTTGAATCGCTTGAATTATAAGAGGAATAATTTCAAAAAGGAAACAGAGCGAGTCTATCATAAGGCTTAGGCTACATAAAATTCTAATGAGAACATTATAATTGTGTGCTTGGGACATGGATGTAATGATGAGACATTTATTTTTGTAAACAGACTCTCAAATTATATAAATTTGGGCCAACATATGAATTATCGGCTCTCAAATATAAAGTATTATCTGTTATCGGTGTCGACCAAAATGTTGCATCCCAAACTGATTTACTAAAATGATTCACAAAATAATACAAACTTACATAATTTCTGGTTTCTTTGTTTTCTTTTTCTTTTCCTTCAAGGGCATGTCATGACAATCTTTGCGTTTTGCCTTTCCGTGCTTTACATCGTCGTCCTCGTCTGCATGCTTCTTTCTCTTTTTCTTCACATCTTTTTCCTTCTCATCCTCCAGCTTCAACGTCTTAGTTCTTTCATTTTTAATGTTCTTTTTCTCCTTTCTGATGTTTTCTTCCTCAGCCTCCTCTGCATCTGAATTTTTTCGTCTTTGCTTTCTTCCATGTTTTTCACCCTCTTTCCTTGCTGTTTTGTGCCGTTTATCATGTTTCTTCTCTGCTCTTTTATTGCCCGCCTCAGTTGTTCTCTTCTCTGAAACTCTTCTGCTAACTTCCCTATTTCTCACTCTCCTCCGTTTGCCATCTTGTGTCACCTGCTTCTCTTTACCTCCCTCAAAATTTTCCTCCACTTCTACGTAGTAAAGGCTGAATTCATTGTCCTTCCCTACAAACAAAATGGTTGTACGTAGATTAACATACAGCACAAATAAAAACATGCATACAGAAAGCAATCAACCTACCTTCATCCTCCACCTCAATGCTCACTGTAAAGGCAAACAAATAACAGAAAAGTCAAAAGAATAAGGCATAAGTTCCAGACATTGTTTAGAAGAGATTGTTAAGTCCTGAAAGGTTAGACAAGTAGGGTTCCCAGCAGCTGTTTCACGTCTGTTGTGTTTGACCACAGTGTAACCAGACCGGTAAGTGCTGACCGGTTCATTACATGCTTAGCTGTGTTGCACAATAGACACAATGGTGCTTTTCATCTTCAGTGTCAATGCAAACTGTCCTCTTACATGGGGGTCAAAGGTCAAAAGAATGAAAGTAATGTTCATAAGTTCACATACACTCACTTAAAGTTCATATTTTCAGCATGACCACCTTGGTATTAAAAGCTGAAATACATGATTAAGTCAACCGGTTTGCATCAAAATGAAAATAAGGCATACAATAAGAATTGCATTTTAAACATTTCAAATATCTAAATATTATATAAATATTTGATCAGAATAAAAAAATCATTATCAGATTTTTTAAAATTGAGACTGTGTAAAGGAAAAGACAGTTTCTCTGCATACAATGTTACATTAGTTTTTATTATTAATGACAAACATTACAATTAAGTTGAAATTATAAATCAGTTGTGACTTAACACTGAAAAACACAAACATCACATGTTAAAAACGGTGTTAAAAATATGTCAAAAACACAGAAAGTAATAACCATCTTTACCGTCACTTTCAGATGCAATGAGTTTATGCCGTGGCATCCTCCTCTTGAGTGGCCTTAACTCTGGGACCTTGCAGGTGTGTGTCCATGCATACAGGAGAGAGAGTGAGTGAGAGTGAAAGTGTGTGTGTGAGAGAGTGATGATGATGTAGCATTGGACCATGGCCTGATTGAACAGAACCTGGAGGGTGATGAGTACCGTGCATGAAGAGTTCACTTTTTACTAGCATTCAGCGACCTCTCCCAGGAACAATAACCAGTCGAAACTCTAGAGCCTCTCAATTTCACCCCTTTTGAATTATTCAACAGAATTATGACTCTTTTTTCAAAAAGAAAGGAGGTCACACAGTACCAAGCCAAAATAGATGATGATGGTCTAATGACTGACTATAGAAAGATCGAAGAGGCAGATTACGGAAGATTAGTGCCACAGGGTGAGGGTGAGCTGTACTTCCACTTATAGTGCAAAAATGACTTAAATACTAGTTTGCTGGAAAAAGTACTTTTGTTTTTTTACAACGCTTTACAAATAACATACCTAATATGTTAAGGAATGACTTTAATGTAGGAAAATAAGATTTTATAAATTCAGAATCAGATTGTAAAAAACTTTTTAAAAAATACATATACATTAGAATATCCTTTAATACATTAGGTAACATTAACTAATGGGGCCTTAGTAAAGCGTTACCAAAATAATTTAAAATGGCCCCCAACGTTTCCTGATTTTGAGACAGACAATTTTTCCCTGCTACACCTGAATTTGACTTGGGACCAAATGCTAATTGTTCAAATAAAATACCCCCTCAGCTTAAATTGTTCTGCAGTGTGAAAGTCTAAACTAGTGATGCAGTGCCACTACTATCAAACAACGTACAGTATATCTGGCTGGCACATTAGAAACAAAGCTGTCATACAGTAAAGACTAAAAACAGAAAGTCTTGAGTGTCTGCAGAGAAATTAATAAGATAGATTTTACCCATATATGCCCGAGGTGTCCCTGTGGGATAATGCTCCACAGAACAGAAGAAGCATGGAAATATTAGAGGTATGGAAAAGGAGAAAAAGAGCTCTATAAATAAATCTTGATACTGCCGTATCTTATTATCATTAATCTTATTAAGGTTGTCTATCTTTATCTTTCTTAAATTGTGCCTAAATTATCTCAACAATATGTAATAATGTGAATTAGACAGATTAGACAGAAAGAAAAGAGAACAGAACAATAACAGAACAGATGATATACTGAGACCAGAAGGCCGTGGTAACCTTGTGCTTAAAGGGTTAGTTCACCCAAAAATGAAAATTCTGTCTGTAATTACTCACCTTCATGTTGTTCCAAACACGTAAGACTTTCGTTCATCTTCGGAACACAAATTAAGATATTTTTGATTAAATCTGAGAGCTGGATCACTCCTGCATGGGCTTCTTAGGGGATCTAATCTGGCTGTCTCAAAAGTTATGAAAGACGTTGTTAAAATGTGACTACAGTGGCTCAATCTTAAGTTTATCAAGTGACGAGAATACTTTTTGGGCGCAAAAAGACCCAAAATAACGACTTTATTTAACTATTCATGGCTGTTGGCCTTGAGATTTCACAGAGTGAAACTGCGCAAAGCTTCTGGGTTGCACGTCACGTTCTCATCGCTTGATAAACTTAAGATTGAGCCAATGAATGTAGTCACTCTGACTATTTTAATAATGTCTTTCGTAACTTTTGGGACAGCCAGTTTCGATCTGGAGGAGTGATCCAGCTCTCAGATTTAATACAAATATCTTAATTTGTGTTCCGAAGATGAACGAAAGACTTACATGGTTGGAACAACATGAGGGTGGGTAATTACTGACAGAATTTTCATTTTTGGGTGAACTAACCCTTTAAGGCATTGGGACGCTAATACTAATGGTGGCGATCCACCAGTCATTTGGAGTTTACTGATCTGATACTGTTAATCTTATCTTTATTACATTCTTAAAATATGGATTTCACCTATTTATCTTTGCAACTAATGCAAGGACGATGTTGCATGATGTGATAGACATAGCTAACAAAGAAGTGAGGTCAATCTCCAAAGCAAAGCGATTCCTTCATCGCTGTTACACAGCCTGACCACCTGGTGTCGCCATAGAGGGTGTCACTAAAGATAAACGTGGTTTCGGGCTGTTCTTTTGAAATGAATGAGATGTGTGGGGGAGTTCAACGATGTCAGGCTACATTGAATTTTCAATGTTAGACCCATTTCTCTATTATACACATTACCACTGTCTGTGTGTCTACCTCAGTATTTGTCTGTTCGCCTTGTAGAGAGATTGTTTTCCTCGGCTAAGATTAGCAGCACCGTTTGGGGATTCCATCTTCGGAGGATTGACACAGGGTGTGTAACTGTATTCTGAGCATGACTCCTTCTCTCCCCCTCACTCCCTCAGCCACTGACACACCTTTGATAAGAGAAACACAGAAACGTTCATCTTTTCCTCTTACTTTAACAGTATTTGACAAACTTACATTACGTATAGGCCTACATTACAAATAATGCTAAAAAGACACCATAAACAGCTATTTAGTGTCAATAGATGTGACTAATACTACTAATACTATGAGCTGGCAGCTTTGATTTGTGGAATGTCTCCCAAAACGTGACTGTTGTCTCTTTTTTTAATGTTGTCATCAGAATCTCCCTCAGGTGATCATGTGAGCCGACGCTGCTGTTCTGCATTCCATTACTCTGAAGAATCCTATAGTCAGGATATTTAATATCATGGGTGGATGAAGGTTTATATTTATAGAAGAGCCGGTACACTGTCTCACGTTTTCATTCAAGTCGTATTCTCAGTACTGCATGTCCAGGAAAAGAAAAGAGTAGCCTAGATGATTCATTTCTATTTTTTTCACTCTTCGTTGTTCATCTGCTCAAGGTACAGGACGAAACTTGTGATGGGGAAATTGTTGTAGATTGATACTGTGATTAAATATGGATGAGTGTACTTCAACATGAACAAAACATGTTTGTTTTCACATTGGTGATAGAGGACTAAAAATATTCACACTCAAGACTGCTGACTGGTTTGTAGACTCAGACAGTTGTCCTCAGATTGTTAATTTAACGTTTTACAATATGTTTTAAACCAAATCAATACATTAATAAAGCTGTACGATTTATGATTATAACAGGATTAAATAGCCTTTACAACCAGGGACACTTTTATATAAAATTATAGAATAAATACACTTATACTGTGAAAAACTGTCAGAAGGGTACTTTTGAGCAACTGAACAACAAAACTCCCTTGAGGAAGAAGAGCCAAAGTGAAAGCATACTTGGAGCAACTACAAGGGCAGGAAGAAGCTGTCAAAATAAAGTGGAGCAACGCTGGTTTAAACAGCACATTTTATGGATTTTAATACTATCACTCTAGAAAACTGGTAATGTGTTATTATTACCTAATTTCAGTATTATTTAGACATAGGCTACTGTTATAGTTTTGATTTACATTGATATTAATATCAAGAAAAATATTGAGTTTGTTGTTATTTTTATTTTCTCCATTTTCAAAGTAGTCATTTGTTGTCTTTTTTAAGGTTATAAATGTAATATCTAGTTTTTAATAAGATATTTCATATTTATTACAAATTTTGCCTTGGCAACTGAACTGAAATTTTATTCCCAATAACAACATTTTTTTTTTGTATGATTTTAGTTAACCATCATCTGTCACTCATTCCAAAGGAAAGTATTTTGTTTAAAAAACAAAGCCTATTGTCTAACAGGTTTCATTCATGACATCATGAAGAATAAATAGTATTTGTGTGTTTCTGTGGAGATAATCCAATATACATTCATTAGATCATCATTGCCTTAAGGTGATGAAGACACACTTTATGAGTGTTTATGAGTGTGAGGATGTTCAGAGTGTTTATCTGATCCTAATGCTGTTGTGGGCCAACACAAGTAAGCCAATGGCACCAGCAGCTGTTACAACTCAACTTATGACACGGTTGGCAACCTAACAAACACTCTATGGCACAAGGGGTTACTTAAATCACTGTACACTATAAAAAAACAAAATTTTTTGTGTGTTTCAACTCTGTATTCACTCATTTAAGAGCTTATCACTTATAAAAGCATGAATAGACAGAAGGAAGGAAAATTACCTTACTGTACAACAAAGTCATGGTCTAAATATACAATATATTTTTGTCCACCATGTTCCACTAATGAACAGCCAAGAATGGTATCCAAATGCAAAACTACTTCCATTTAACTGGATCAAAAAGAGCAGTTATATATGTAAATAAGGAAAATATTATATTATAAGGTGGATATCTTGAAAGCTTCTGCAAAATGTAAATGCAGGGAGGTTCTGTGTGCTTTGAGATACATGCAGATAAGGCAGCATTTTACACATTTATCTTGCACTAAAGTGAGAGAGAGACCTACTGTCCTATACTGTTATGCATAATAATGCAAAAATCACATGGTGTTTGTTTGCCTTTCTCACGTTTGACATGGGCTTGGATCACTACTTCAGCCCTGACACACCAAAAACATCAGTGTAAATGAAAAACATGCTGTAGCCTAGATTAAGCTACTCCTTTGTACAGCATATTGGCATACACAACAAATGCATGTACACACACACACACACACCGTGTGACAAAACAAACTTAAACTAGTTCAGGCAAGTTTATTTCCCCTATATTTGCAGTTTTTAAACTCGTCCCCCTCCTCCGCCTCAAACTGTTCTTTTCACAAACAACCATGTGGCTTCTGCCTTTGCCTATGTGCAAAGCCACCCTCAGGACACACTGAGTTGGGTTACACTGAAAGGAATCTCACTCACACCAATGCTGATCATGGGTTCAAACAGTTCACATGTTCACATGAGTGTTTGCTGCTGACTGACACCTAGGTATGTGTGTAAAGAAAAACATGAGAGCTGTCAGCATCTCCAGGAACAGAGGTAACAAAATGAATGAACTACTTTGAAAAAAGATTTCCAGAAAGGACCGTGTAAACATCTTTTTTTACACAGGCTGCTCTGAACAGAGTACCGTATATCTCATTAATTCTAATTCATTTTCCACGTATCTACGTTTATATTTTCCTACTTTCAAACTAATTTTCATAACATTGTTTCTGCAATTGCAATTCCTATGTGAATGCGTTTCTGACACCTCTGTGCAACATTAACCCGTCTGTGTAAATGCATCACTTCAGATGGAGTTCCTGTGCCGCCTTTGCAATGTAAACAACACATGCCAAATGTTGTAGTGCCAACAACAAAAAGAGCTGTAAAACAACAGAGTAAGACAGATAACACAAAACTGATCACTGATAAATGTGGAAAGTACCAAATGAAAATAAGTGTATAACACATGTACCCGATAAATCAATTTCATGAACCTGTTGTTGACTTTGTCTGTGCCTTCAGACTTGGGTGACTTTCATCAGGAAGGTTTGAATTCGTCATCAGTTTGGCAAACCTTAAAGAGGATTGTGTGCCCCTCTTTGACTTACAGGCCCCGCCCCCAAACGTCGAGTGACCAATGAATACCTGCCTCGACGTGATGACGCTATCAGCCACTCCCCTTTACTAAAGAAGGAAACAAACAGTGAAAGAAGGGAGAGAGCTTGGGAGAGGACAGGAGAGGAATTGACTTATTTACATCACCGACACAAAGCCTCGGGAGGAAGACAAACTCATTTTCGAAGAGTCCCTGTTTTTTAACCGAGGTTCATCGACCGATTCGATTTTAAAATACACCAAGGTAAGCTCCGCAACGTTTTTTGAATGTTATTTTAGGTGATAATCTGAGGTTTGTCGCTGATCACGGAAAGACTGGCTGAGACTGACCCCGAAAAAGGAGCGATTAACGATTACCGATTCAGAACGAGTAGCACAGCGAGTTAAACCGCTCGCTCGGATCTATAAACGCCTGGGTTGCTCGAGGTATTGAGCTTTTTTTGTTCAACGGGTTGATCCCTAGAATAACAAAGTGTCCCAAGTTGTCAAGCAGCACCTTCATGAACATCACAAGCCCTAGAACGTGACTCCTCTACATAAAACACAAGACACGGACAATCGCCAACTTTTTTTCCATCTTCTTGTTCATTGATCTAGAAGTCGAATTGCGATTGTCTGTTGATTAGCAGCTAATCTTTTTTAATTCAGAATTTCAACAGTGGTTTTTGAAACAGACGCACAATCCAACGGATTATCTTCATTGTGGCGGTGGGTTGTTTATTGTTCGACCGTGCCCTTATAAATCCAAGGAAATCTCGTTTAGTTTTTCGCGTTTTCCTGCTCTATGATACTATGGTAACCCAGACAACCACTGGCTAAACCATTTAGCTTTTTGTTTCTGGCTTGTTCAAAGGGCAGATTGTCTGTCTGGGAGGAAATCCTGGAGCAAAGGGACAAAGGATGATTAAACAAAGCCAGTGCTGCTTCATAGTCGCGATGATTTTGTTTATGTGTCATGATATTTGATGTCTTGCTATTTTGGGCTTTTACCTGCCGTTCTAGTTCCTTCAGTCCTCTACAATCCACCCAGTTTAGTTTGTCTGTGAGATTCGAGGGAGACAGTAAAGCTGCCTACCTAGGTAGCCACGCGCTTATGATGCTGTCTAGATAGTCAGCTCGCCAGGTTTTGAGACACCGCCATCACGGACACGGCTCATCCGTCATCTAAACGTTTAAATGACCTTTAATTCTTGGTTGGTGAATGTTTAAAGTTGTTAACCCCCGCCAGCATTGACTAGCACGAGTGTTTGTGAGCGGTTATTGATCAGTGGTGTGGTGTCTTGTCAGCTGGTGTCGGTACCTTGGTTGAGCACGTGAACACTGTCCTTACAGCATTTGTGTGCTTCTTTTGCTTAAAAATATTATTAGAATCTTGATGTCTTTTTACGGCCTCCTGAAATTGCATATCACGCTTAACACCCACTCGTTTGTTTAGTCATAGTCAGGTGGGAGAGCTTGTATCGTGTTGTTTTATGTGTACTTTATTTTGGGATACAGACTTGGAAGCGAGTTCAGTTTGGATGTGGCTAGAAATAGATGCAGCAGAACTCTATTAGTCCGGTCTGTCGTGTCGGTTGACTTCACTGTAATTACTCTGTCCCGTGGAGGGTGGTTTAGGATCTTGTCTTTATTTTTGGCTGAGATAAAATAATGCCTTTTAATTAAAGCGAGACTCGAGAAGTTTAAACCATTCTGCTTTAAAGGTTCACATTGTGACTTTTTTACACAACGAAATGAGTTATACCTTTGTCAAATGTCATTCAAATGATGTACATTTACATGAGATAAGGACAGTTTTCTAGGAAAAAAGTTATTTCTACATGGAGTGGGGCTGCCATGTTGAGCTCGCATGAGCAGTTAGCTATTTGGTCTTGTAATACTATTTTTTAAGGAATCTTTACTTGTTTATTCACTGTATTATACATACATGCACTGTGGTTCTTATTTTCATGATTCATATGTAACTGTGACTGGTCATGTGACCTGAACATGGCAACATCCATGAAGGGGACCCAGTATGTAGGTTAAAACAGTTTAACAACTAGTTTTTAGCTGAGTGCACCTTGAAAACAATGATCTCCTCTACTCAAAGCCAACCACAATGCTGTCATTATTAACAAGACATTCCTGTTCTGTCTGTTTTCTTTTGTGATATTAGCAATGGCCCAAGAGACAAACCAGAGTCCTGTGCCTATATTGTGTACCACAGGCTGTGGTTTCTATGGCAACCCCAGGACCAATGGCATGTGCTCGGTGTGCTATAAGGAGCACCTGAACAGACAGCAAAGCAGTGATCGTAGTCCCATGAGCCCCCTGGGTAAGTCGCTCTGAAACATTAACCTGTTTGTCTAACCTCCTGGAAAGCTCTCTCTATGGTTACAGACCACACAAACAACTTGGTTATACTAGGGTATAAGGGCTCTCATTCATTGCGCTCACTCATGGAGACGATGACATTAAAGTTGTTTGTTACAGCAATAACAGACCCGCATATTACTGCTTCTAAGACACTTCAGACCCACCTGCATCCAGTGATAGCGGAGCGGTTTTTGAGCTTCATTATTTTTCTAGCTCTATGTTGGGACTTCCCTGAGAAACTGCACTTGTTTTGTACTGGGCAGCACTGCTTTGTGTCACAGGCCTAGTGTATACTGTAGCACAGCTGCACCTGTGCACTGTTTGTGATTTGTTTGTGAACTGTCTTTGTGTTCTGTTGGACCAGCTGGCAGCCCCTCAGCAGAGGCCTGTGCTATACAGAGACTAGAAGCCAGCATAAACAAAGCAGAGACCTCACCTGCACCCAGAACAGATACCACGAGAGAGTGAGTACTTCACATGTGTGTTTGTTGTTAAACCTCAGATCGAGAGAGGATGCATTTTATGTTATCAGCTGCTTGACATTTCAATGATCTCATGTGTTTCTAGAAAAGCCAGGTGCTGCAACCCCACCATTTATTTATTTATTTATTTTTGCAGAAGTATTCCTTCAACCTCCTTACCGGTGACACAACAGATGACGGAAATGAGTATTTCTAGAGAGGAAAAGGCCCTGTCTCCTAAAACTGAGGCTATTGAACCAGGTAATTGCACTTAAAAATGATCAATTATATTTTGAAGTGGACATACAAAGCTCCTTCTTTAGTCAAACTCTTTCGAGTCGACGAAATGGAATCACTTTCTGAAATATGAAGTATTTATACTTAATATAAAAAATATTAAGTGTGATTTCTTTTCTTTCAAAAACTAAATTAAATAAATTTATTAAAAAAGAAATATAACTGTCATTTACATTGTCATTGTATTTTAGAAAATATTTGCTTTTTATAAATTTTAATCTGAGATTTGATCTTTTTCTTCCACAAAACTATATGTAGATTCATACAGTTAAAATGTGTGCTGTCTTTGGAAAAATGATTGTATTTGATCTCACAATTTCTCCCCAGTATAGAAAGAAAAAAGAAATGTTAAACATATTAAAAGTAGATTATTATGCTAAACATTTTCATTCATATCACAACCAGGGCTTGACATTAACACCTCCCAAATGCAGGTGGATTTCAATTTTATATATAATGTGAACATTTTTCAATTGTAGTATATTAAAAGGGCATCTGAAATAACTTAGTGCAATGTAGTGTCAAAAATATAATTTTTAAATTTCTTAAACTCTCCCAATATTCATTTTCTGCAGATTAGATGCACGATACCAGCTGTGCTTTCTCGCTCTCTTATCTGCTCGACAGCGAGTTGATACACAAACCCGCCTCCCCGCACTCACTTGTGTCTTTTGCTCCAGATGAATATTGGTGGTGTTACAGGGCTTGAATTTAAACTTAAACTTTTTTAAAGCAAAGAAGTTAATGCCAAGCCCTGATCACAGCCTTCAAAATAATGTTTAAACAAATTGCGCACCGGGGGGAATTTATAATGTCTGTATTGGGATTTTTCAACAAAAAAAGTCTGACGAATGCTGGTAGACCAAAACGGTGCTATCTAAATATATTTTCAAATGTTTGCAGCTGCAGGAGTAAGCAAGATGACTTTTATTGGTTTTATCACTCATCACCATTCCTGCAACCTTTCAGGTGTTGCAAGGTGTGTTCATTTATAAGACTGTCAGTCTACAGTTACAGTTACAATGTCAGTCTCAAAGGAAGTACTGAAGTGAAGTTTGTGATAGTTGGGCCTTCAGACAGTAAGCTCTATTTTGTCAGTTCCTCTTTTTACTAAAATGGACTTCACTGCTATAAATTCAACTTCCAACATGTCTTCAGTATTTTGGCATACACACACCCATTTTTCAGATATGTACACTAATTGTCAGCCCAGATCCAAGAACAAACAGAGCCATCTTTGGGTGTGCTCCAGTTTTAATGCGAGTTCATGCAGTGTTAAGAACGTCATTCAGACAGAAATTGGGACTTTGGGGGTTGTGGCAGAGCTTATTTTAAGGAACAGCTCTGTAAAATTGTGACTGTACTTATTTCCCCTTTAAACCCTAGAAACTGCTTCCAGAATCCACTCATGCCACATTGCAACTGTTTTATTTAACAATACTTCTTGTCTCTATTCTTCCCACAGTTATAACACAGCCCACCTCCTCCTACCCCCCAATCGCTGTGGCTCAGGGAAGCGACGAGGACAAGATCCCAGACTCCATCAAACCTAAGAAAAATAGATGCTTTACCTGCCGTAAGAGAGTCGGCCTAACAGGTGAGGCTCATGGATTGGTCATTCTGTTATCAGCGTGACAGTCATACGTTTCTATGAATGGAGGTCTTATGTTTTCTCTTGTTTTACAGGTTTTGACTGTAGATGTGGTAATCTGTTCTGTGGAATTCACCGGTACTCTGACAAGCACAACTGCACGTACGATTACAAGGCAGAAGCCGCTGCTAAGATCCGTAAGGAGAATCCAGTTGTCGTTGCCGATAAGATCCAGAGAATATAAGCTTTTCAATCTTTCTTCAAGAACACTGGTGGATAAAATGGACGACTTAAAAAAACAGACTTGTGTTTTTCGATCACCTCAAGAAGAAAACGAGAGAACTGTTCCGTCTGAGGCTCGTGCATGAACGATCTGACAGATTTTGGTTTTCTAATAGGTATTAATTTCTTTCTGTTTTTTTTTCCCCCCCTCTCTGTGGTGTTTTATGCTAGTTATTGCAAATTCCCTCCCCCCTCCCCTAAAACAGGAGACCTTTCAGGACATTCTAGCTGTTTTTCTTTTTCTTTTTTTTTGCTTGTTCCCATCCTCATGCAATGGGAGTGGCAGATACTCTGTGCCAAACCGTGGCCGTGTAGTTTCTGAGTAAGTAGTGTCGTTTAGCCTTTTGTCTTATGAAAGGTGCTGGATTTTCAAGAGATGTGTCAAAGCTCTTTCTGGTGGTGTGCTGCTGCATGTGTTGGTCTGTTAAACCCCAGTTTGTCATTCTAACAAAATCACTTGGAATGTGGGGCTACCCAATCGTCAAGGCCATTTTTTTAGCATTATTTTAGAATGTGAACTTGCTACTGTGACATCATACCTTTTCTTTGTTTTAGAATGAAAGATCTGTTGTAGGAAACTCTGTTCCCACATTCTAGAACCAATAACCTCCAATCTGTCACAACTGCGCTTTAGAGTTTCAGTGGTATGGGAGTTTTAATTTTGTGTGATCGTTACGTAGACTTTTTAATAAGACTGAGGTGGTGCAGTCGGTTTCCGTGTGAGCGTATTTGTGCGCACGGGGGGAATTTTGCGCACAAGACCTTCTTCCTGTTGTCAAATCGAGATGAGCTGACCCTCCTTAGTGCATTTGCAACACCGCAATAGTATACGCATAAAGTCAGACCTGAGTCTGTGAAACATTGTTCTATTTATTGGTTTTGAAATGCACCCACAATGCACCTGTCATTTTTTGTGTGTCCGCATATCTTAATGTAAGCGACGAGTCCGAGTGCATATGTTGTGTATAATAACGTCTTTTCTTCTTTAGGGAGTGAGGTTTCCTTAAAAAACAAGATGTGTCTGTTGAGAGTATGTTGAATTTCAGCCTTTAGTTATATGCAAATTTGTATGAGAAAAAAAACATTACTATGTTCATATTTATGTATTGCATTTAATCCTTTTACCTGGCATTAAAAAAGTATTGTAAATAAAAATATTCAGAGAGAAAATATATAGTCAAGCTGTTCTGTTCATTTGTTGTATTTTGGGGAAAAATCCTCAAAAGCATGCAGTTAATCGAGTCATTTTTAGGCATTCGCTTACACTGAATAAAATGCTTCTTATTTGACGGATTTGATTCCTTGACACCTGTATGGTTTTTTTAGATGTCGTTTTACACACCTGTCCCAGCTGCTGACGCAAAGACGTCCTGTTTTGACGACAGCTGTCCTGACAACCTTTAGCACTTCTGTACTCGCAACCCAAAGCAGATTTGACAATCCGTGCCTGACCTATAACAGCTGGAGAGGTGTGTGTCACTTTTAAGGAATGACAACAGGTGGTGTGGACCCTAAGCGTCAGCCTCATTCAAAAATCGCAGGATATACTTGTCCTTGTTTTCAAACTATACTGTCCCTTGAAAGAAAATGTTTTTGTATCATTGACTGACATGACACAGTCCAGTCAGTTTGTGTTCTTGTCAGACTCTGACTAGTCAGCGTCTGTGGCCCGCGCTCTATTTGTACCGAGGGGGCTGAGTGTTAAGCCGGTCTGGGTGGATGACTTCACAGTGACGGGTGGTGACAGATGTTAAGGGCAGATGACTATGCCACTGCGTAGACGAGCGTCGGGGGGAGGGGCACACCGAGGGTACAAAGAGTTTTTCTGAGTGTATATTAAGGCAAAGTTGAACTGGAAAGTGAGATGATTAGGAAAAACAGTCAAGCTTAGAACTTTGTATCGCGGGCGAAAATAAATGTGTCTAAAAGTAGGATGGAGGAATAGTTCAGCAGGGGAGTAGATAGGTTCTCACATGTTCTCATGTTAATCCTTGTGCAAGTCAGAGGACATAAATTGGCTTCATGGGTTTGGTTGAGGAGAAGAGGGAGGCAGAGGAGATTAGAAAGAATTTTGTATGAAAACTAATTACGAAGCTTGTGCTGGAAGGAATGAAATGAAAATGGACATTTTGGTCATTATGAAAAAAAAATTAAGTGAGAGGCCATAAGAGTGGAAAAGGTGTTGCAAAAAGGTGTTGTCTCAGCACACTTGAAGCAATTAATCAAGGGCTTAATTAGTTGCATCAGGTGTGCTTGAGCTAGAACACATGCAATATCTGAACTGGCTAGGTTTGTAGAGTTTCACCTTTGACTGCAAGTTAGAAATATGGCTAATGCAAAAGAATGGTCCAAAAAGTTAAGAGAAGGTATCATCGCCCTCCACAAGCAAGGAACAAGATACAAGATAGTGAAGTCATTAAATGTTCCTAGAGACACAGTTTAGTGGAAGCATAGTTTGCACGTTCAAAGTTAAAATAACAGTGGTTACACTATTGGATGGGGCAGAAAAGAGCAGCTTTCAATGGGTGCAACCAGATTTCTGAGAAGAAAAATTCAGAAAAAGCCTTGAGTGACTGAAAAGACATGCTGCAAGACTTGGTGGCAACAGACACTGAGGTTTCAGCTTGCCCAGTAAGATGCATACTAAACCACCACTGACCCAAAAGTACTAGAAAAGTTGGTTCCTATTTGCTCAAAATCATTTTAATTAGCCACAGAAGATTTGGGGTTCTGTTCTTTGGAGCGATAATTGTTTGGAGGAAGAAGAATGAAGCATATGCTGAAATGAACACGTCTACAGTTAAGAATGATGGTGGTTTTGTGACGCTCTGGGGCTGCCATGCTTCCCCTGGCACTGGAAACCTGCAGTGTGTGGGAGGCAAGATGGATTTATTGAAGCATCAGGAAATTCTAGGAGAAAACGTCATGCTGTCAGGGAGGAGGCTGAAGCTTTGGTGTCATTGGACCTTCCAACAGGACAATGAGCATACCTCAAATTCCACCAAGGCTTGGTTGAAGAAGAAGTCCTGGAAGATTCTACAGTGGCCATCACTCACCTGACTCAAACCATTTTGAGACTGCATAAATCAATTATGAAATGAATGTTTTTCTCTAAAACCCATTGGCCACAATTATTGGCACCCTTTAATGAAATACTTTTTTTACAACCACCTTTTGTCAAGATAAAAGCTCTGGGTTTTCTGTGTCTGATCATTGTTGTTTTGACTACTGAGATCAGACACACCTGGATTAATCAGTTTGTCCAATAATGGAAGACAGGAAACAAGGAGCTGGATGAAGTTCAGGAAGTAGTGCAGCTTTGCATAAAGCCAATTAAAGGATAATTTAATAAAACAGATTTAAAGCCTGGACCCCATGAATTAAATATGAAGCTTTTTTTCTCTTTAAATGTTTTATGCACTTTTTAATTGTTCTAATGTATCTGAATTGAAGTTTTACATTTTTTACAAATGTTCAGGGGTTCTCAACTCCAGTCCTCGCGTCCCACTGCTCTGCATATTGTGTACGTCTCCCTTATTTAACACACCTGATTCAGATCCTCAGCTCATTAGGAGATACTCTGAGCTGAGGATCTAAATCAGGTGTGTTAAATAAGGGAGACATACACAATATGCAGAGCAGTGGGTCGCGAGGACTGGAGTTGAGAACCCCGTCTCCCCAAAATGACATAATTTACTAATGTCATTCCAAACCTGAATGACTTTCTTTCTATGGAAAGTAAAATAAATTTTTTTTTATTTGAGTCTGTTTTTTTCATACAAGAAGTCAGAATATCTTCTGTGTTTCACAAAAGAGAGGAAGTCATGCAGGAAATGATGACAAATTTACTTTACTACATATAGCTCAAATTCGGTGCTTTGTGAAATGCATTTTTTTTGTGACAAAAATGCAATATTAACTCCAGTTTGTTAACTCTGTTCGCAGTAAATTCAATATCTATCATTACTTGTTCTATTTTATCTATTCATTTATTTACCCCAATTTAAAGCCATAATTCTAGTAAAAACATTCACAGGGGAACTTGTGTGCTGATATGGATTTTAGCTCCAGTCCAGCCCTGCCTCTCAACCTTTAACAATACCACACATGAGCAAACAATCCAATCTGACACAATTCCCACTTCACAGGAAACTCCAAACGTACATGTTCTGTTTCTCAACTTTACTGGAACACTCTCGTGCTGTTTTGTGTGTACTTTTGTACCTTGAGGCGTAGTCAGGAAGATGCTAATCAGTTAACAGTACAGAGTAAATCCCCCCTCTAACTTGTGTGTCTGGGTGTGGCTCACAAAGTTGCTTGTGTTCCTCATGAAGGAAGTTCAGTCAGTCAGATTACATGCAAAAGGGGATAGTGACAGACACGAGAACCTGTTTGACTCAGAGAATACACATGAAGTCAACTGCATCATGAAAGGAAGCATGAGATGGAAGTTGTTAGTGTTTTCTTCCCTATTGTGACAAATCCAAGTGACATGTCTTTACAAACAAGAAAACATGAAGGGCGGTACTTGATTTAGTCCATTAAGAATTCATTGAATCATTGTGGTTTTTGCTATTTCTGTGATCAAATGTGAGTGACAGTTTGTCCGGCCCTAATGCTTGTAGAGACATTCGTCAGAGAAGAAAAGAGATGTTGCCGCAAGAGGGAGGGGAAGTTATTTTGAGCAAAAGCATTAGCCTACAAGGGCACATGAAATTCAATTCACATTTGTTTGTAATATTGGGCTTTTCACAATACACATCGTTTCAAAGCAGCTTAACAGAAAACACATGTGACTACATTACAATTTAGAATGATCTGTTTTCAGAGTATGTATTTCAGAAATATGTATACAAATCATGCAGTTAGCAAACATTGTGAGCTCATTGAAGTAATTCTACAAAATGATTACAATACAGAAAATTTCACATTTGTGCATGTTGATTCAGAGTTGATCATATGAAGTTCTTGCAGGAGTTTGGAGTCCTCTCTTGTGTTGGAGCATCTGAAGTCTTCATAAGATGGGCACCATGAAGTAAAACAGGTTAACATTATCACTATTCCAGAGTTTAGCAGCCAAATGCGTAAACGCTCTCCCTCCTTTAGTAAACTTAGATATATAGGTAGCCTACAGCCAATAGTCCAGAGTTTTGTAACCTTAAAGAGCTTGATGGGTTGTACGGTGATACATTGATTAAACACACAGAACCTAAACCTTATAGGTCAGTAGCAATACTTTGTAATCAGTACAGAACTTTAAGTAACCCATAATGATCAAATTGGTGTGGATTATAAATTCTTGATCTTGTAAATACTCAAGCAGGTGTTAAATTGAAAAATGATGATACAGATAAATAATGTATGATAAATAGCTACTGCAATATTCTAAAAAAACAACAACAACAATTGTATTTTCTGATTTCATTTAAGACATTTTATGGTCTAAATTCTATTCTTTATGACATTTCGATAAAGTTCCGTTGTTAAGTGCTTATGTGTGACTTAACAAATATTTACCTTGTGTGGTCTGGCCAGGAAACTCCCAGGCAGACAAATTCAGCTCTTGACTGATTCAGCACAAAGACAGAGCTGGCAGGAAGGGGGCGGGATTTGGATGAGTATTATGTCGTCACTGCATGACACACACCGCCTCATTCCTCATTCACATGCTTCCACCGCGTCTGTGTGAGAAGCTCCGCCCACTCACATGCGCTTTACTCATGCCTCTGTCTCATTCTCAGCACTCGCTCGTCTCTCTCCCCAACTGTGTGCCTCTTTGTCTTTCCCATGTTTATTCCCTCGCCCTCACTTCTGCTTGCGCGGTCCGTCTGGCTTCTCTCTCAGTCTATGACACGACTTAAATGCTGTCTGTTTCAAAGCCCTAGGGCCACAACGCAAAAGCAGCAGTTTCCCTTGTCACACAGAGCTATGTGTAGGCCTTTTAAATACTAAAGGTGTTTACTTACCAGACACTGCTATAAAGCCGATTCAGAGCATAACGTTGGGCTACAAAATAATTAATTGACATAATTAGTGATAATACTGTGTATTAAAATGATTGAAACGTGTTTAGCATTTGCTGTGGTCGTGACAACAGTGAATAAGTGCCCTGGTGGAAATTGTTTATCAGGCTACTTGCAGCCAGACTAATTATCAGTTTACTTCAAGTGTGTTGCTAATGATTAGTTAACTTGAAGTGTGCTATTTTGAAACAACTAATTTTGTACTAAGTATATCAGTACAGAGAGGGGAGGAACGAAGTCAGGAAAGAGAACTTAGGAAAGGTCCACACAAGCAGAGACTCGAACTCGGGTCTCCCGAAGCATGTCGGTCGGAGCACTTGACCACGTGAACATTTTGTAGCATGGGGTAAAGATCATAGGTAAAGATGCCCCTCAGTGTTTAGTAGGCTATATATTGAATAGTCTATATTCAATCAATTTGAATATATAGGCAAATAAATGTATTCATAGGCCTGTAAATAGTCACAAAAATACTATTCAGATGAATTTCGTTTATTGGGATTCTGCTTTGTCTCTTATTATAGGCCAGATAAAATAGCTGAATAGTATTAAATGAAACTGTAAAAAACAACATAATTATGTAAAAGTAAATGCATTTGTTCTTAAAGAGATGGTTACCCAAAAATAAAAATTCTGTCATAATTGACTCACCCTCACGTCGTTCTAAACCTTTATGAATTTGAGTAAATGGGTAAACCAAACAATATGGGCCCCATTGACTTCCATTCATGTCAATGGGGTCCTGGGCCTGATTGGTTACCAACTTTCTTCATATATATATTTTTTTGTGTTCAGCAGAAGAAAGAAACGTATATAGGTTTGGAACTCAAGGGTGAGTAAATGACAGAATTTTAATTTTTGGGTTAACTATCCCTTTCATGGGGCATCTTCCCTCATCTTATCTCAACAAAGAACATTTGCTTTGAGAATGTTCAGGTTTCTAACTTTTCTGTAAATGACAAATATAGGTCGAAGGCTCATGACTTCTGTTTTCTAATGAGATTTGGTCATTATGAAATCAAGATTTTCAAGCTGAGCAATGTGTTCAGATATTATTTTCCCAAAACACAAGACAATGTGGCAATGTGGTTCAACACAAACTTCAACTGTTTCAGTTCATTTAATAAACAGCTTAATCTACAAAACAAAAATCATATCCTATATGATATTCTATCAGAATTTGATCATAAGTAAATTGTTTACTGATATTTTAATATAAAATGTGAGTCAAATGTGACCCACAAATCAGATTTTATATGTTTTGCTAAAGCCATAAGTGTGATAGGCCTAAAACACAGTCTTGTAGCGCCCCCATGTGGTTAACAGTTATATTTGCTAATAAACCAGCAGCAGACAGAAAACACGTACATAAACTTTTCAAGATGCCACCATGCCTACCGGACCCAGACGAGCAAGAGCAGACTCGCAGACTGGTGAGTCACAGCACGGAACACACAGGACCTAATCATTTTGACTGATTATTAGTCTAATAATATCTCGCTGATGAAAAGTCGTAAAAAAGAGAACATTCTGTCATAAATTTACCAAGTTCTTCCAAACCATGTCAATTTCTTTCAGCTAAACATAGGATGATATTTTGAAGAATGTGGGTAACCAGTTGGCAGTAGCCATTGACTTATGGGATATTTTTTCTTCCATTTTATGTAAGTCAGTGGCTATCATAAACAGTAAAAGATTGCAACGGTTTGGTAACTTGCTCTGTTATGTTAGGCCTTTAAAAATGCCTTCAAGTGTGTGAATCTCGCAAAGCCATCCCAGTTCACCCCAAAGAAAGGAAGGAAGAATTAGTTTGGCTGGAAGGAAAAATACTACACCTTTTCAAAAAGCTCCACGAAACATAACAATGTGTTCCAGCCAATAACTGACAAGAAGGCCCTGGGGGTAGGGTTTGGGGGGTCAGTGTCAGTGCTCGGATGAGGATTAATCTAACCTACTCTCTGCCTCGTCCCTGTTTAGCTTACATTACACTGTATCATAGATGGTGTTTTGTTTTATGCTTTACATAAATAATTTGTTTTAATGTGTCAAAGGCAAATGTGACCATAGAACAGGGAAATGCATGTAAAATTAAACCAGGAGATGACTCCAACCTCTGAAAGTGGAGAGACTGGAAACAAAACAAATGGGAACGACGTAAACAGCCGTGAAGTGACGCTTCAGTGGTGAATCTAAAACTACATTTTATCACTCAGAGGTTGCTCTCACATATCTCTGGAAACTGGTAGATTTTTTTTACATAACTGACTCCTAAATACCTGGGGCATATCATTCTGGCATATCTGGGGCTTCTCCAATAGACAGCCATGCATTTACAGTCAACACTATATTTATACTCTAGCTCTGCGTCTACAGTCAACAACTGGCTTTGAGTTTTGCAATATTTTGATACTCTCTCTGCGTCTACCGTCGACAACTGGCATCGAGTTCACAATCCCTAACTTGTTTCCCTAACTAACTTGCTGCCCAGCAATAACTAAAAAGACTCAATGCCTCTCAATATGCTTTAATCACAGCAGGAGGATCTCAGACAGATATCAGAGAGAATCCCCCAAGGAATACAACAATTTTTATAGAATAGGAGCATAACAAAGTGACATGATGCATTACATAATTTCCCTACAATTTCATTGGTTCTTCATATGCAAATGAAATAACCCTTCTGTTACTACACAGAAACTCTATTTTCTTGATTACTTCATTGTTAATCACAAGTTTTCAAACCTAGACATCTAGTTTCATTTCCCATTTATTATTTATACACTCACACTCACAAAGTCACAAGTTTTCGACCAAAGGGTTTGGAAACATTTAAGATTCAAAAGCATATGAATGTGGTTCCTGCAATAAAAATAAATGTTTTTTTTATGTTTAATTTAAAAATCCATCACCAAACTTAATCTTTTTTTTAAGTTTTTTTTTAAGCATCAAATAAAACTGATGGGTTTTTAGTGGAAAACTAGATTTGCATCACCTTACAGAAAGAATATTTTTGATGTCAGTTAAAATGAAAGTTAGAAATGTTATCAACCCAAACGTCTTTCAACTGGCAGGAGTTGATTTCTCACTCAGACACAGCCAAAAAACTAGCCTGGTAATACCAGACTCTGCTACTTCACTTTGCTTCGTAATGAAATTAGCGGAAGTAGGAAGTCTGACGTAGTCAGGCTACCAAAAAACTAATATGAGGGCATAAAGTGTTAAAGAATAATTTGAATAATTCTCTTTTAATAGTCTTAGATATAGCATATCAACACACTATGTCTGCTTGAAACTACATTCAGAGTGTCAATGAACATTAATCAGACTATCTGATAGTAAACTGGAACACTTGTTTGCTGTAAAGGGCATGAAGAAAGTGTATTTGAGCTGTATTCATACTTAAGAAATGTCATAAACAGTGAAAGAACAGGTGAGACAGACAGCTAGGAGAGACTCTGGTGAAGCTGTGTGTGAGAGAGTGTCACAAATACTTGTTTTGCTGTTTATTATGAAATAAAAATAATCAGGATGAGCAATAAAATAAATCAGGATGACAGGAATCTATCATAAATATTGTTTTATTGTCAGTAGCCATTTGTCTAATGATTAAAAGTTGATTAAATTAATATAAAATATTACTCCCATGATCAACACAACTAGTAAATAGAATCCATTACTTAATAACAAAAGGAATAGTATTTGAGCATGATACTATCTTATCAACTTTAAAGTTTAAATAATAATAAAAAAAATTGCTAAAGCAAGACATTTAACAAGATGTTAAACCGAATAATATAAATCTAAAACACGTTTTAAAAAAAAAATCCAAAGTGTGATCTTATGAAAATGTTTGGCCTGAGTAGATGTATATAATATTTGTGGTAAAACCCTTTTTTCTTCTTCTTTTTTTTTACTTGAATAGAACTATGTATCTGGGAATGGAACCACCTGTCTTCCAGCCATATAGACTTCAGTAATATTTCGGTCATCACCTATTTAGAAAAAAAAGTAAGGATTTAGAAAAATGGATTAATTAAAGAGATATTATACAAGTAATTAAAAAACAACTTACCCAAATTGAAAAACTTCTCCAAAAGGACCTGGTTGAAAAAACAACACATCAGCTTTTGTAATTTTCTCAGTATGTGGGGGGAAAGATCAGTAAGAGATCAGACAAACCTTGGGGCCTTCACCAGGAAACAAATCGATCGGTCCATCGGGAACACAAACATTCACACGCAGGGCATCAAAGTCCTTCCCTACCACAAAGTTTCCTATTTGTTCATCCAATGAGAGAGCTGTGTGTGGGGGGGAACAGCCAGGCAGGTTTATATACTGTCCTGTAAATGTATTAAATAACATCTTTGTCAAATCATAGCTGGAATCTTATACCTTCACTTCCCCCAAGTGTCGCCAATCTGAAAACCTCCTCAAAGGTTAGAGTCTGATGCTGAGGGTCCTGGATGGTCAGGGTTTTGGACGTATCCAGAGTCCTTCGCATAGCATCTAACATGGATGGGGAGTAGCCTCCTGCAACATCTACAGATGGCACAGACAAAACCATAAAATGCAGAATCAATACTCAATTTCTAAGGGATAATGACTGACTGGTTGTACATTACATGGCTATATAAATACATAAACCTTGACATGAAACAGACGAGAGGCGACTGATTTAAGTTTACATGCATAGCCTATTATCTTGAAGCTTTCTGCTAAGAAAGAAAATTCCACTACAATGTGCAAAATGACCTATATTAATTTGTATTATTGTATTTTTTGTATTATTTTTCAGTAATTCAAAATGCAAACAAACAAACAAACAAAAAACCTCACCTGTCCCCAAACCCAATTTCACTTTGTGTTTCAAAACATTGCGTACGTTTAGCATCCCACTGCAAATCCTGGGAGGGAAAAAAAACAATGAATTAAAAGATATAAAATGTATATTAAAGGGATCTGAATATTAATACTAATAGTAAGATGCTAGAGGTGCTCACGAAATGTTACTGTTAGGACAGTGAGAGATTGCAGATCCAGTTTCATGAAAGATCTCCAGTTCTTCATCGGTTAGGTGACACCCATGGGCCATTACAGTCTGCAATAACCCCACCATCACCTTACATGATTTAAATCCAATCTAGTTCAGTTTATTTTTCTGCAGAAGTTCAATTTAACTACTAGAGTATTTACAAGAGTCCTTGAGTAAAAAGGCCCAATAATTGGTAAGTTGAAAATAAGTCAAAATAAATTTTCCATTCAGATTCAAATTTTTGAGTCAAAAGAGTGAGATAAATAATGAAAAGGGGTAAATAATACATTTTTGGGGATTAATAGGCCTCGTAAGCAGATCCGTAGGTTGAAATTGTGTTCCGGGTGGGAGGGTTAGTTACCCTCTGTGGAAATCAAGCCCACTAAAGCCAGGGACCCTAGAATCGTCACCACATTTCTCCCTGCGGCCCTGCTCATAGTCACATTTACACTTGGTCCAACGTAGATCAATGAGGACCGGCATCTACAGTATGCTCAAACAAATGACAATGCTCTCCACTGTACTGAACTCTTGAGCACAAAACTCAAGCACATGACTCTTAACCTCTCCTGCGGGCCCTTAACAACAAACCAAAAAAACTGAAAAGAGCCCTTCTATGTAAAAACATATTTGTTCATCGAATATGTTCAGCTTTATATGATTTTAATCTTAAACTTATGATACTGTATATTGGCAAACAGCTGCATATATTTGTGTTATTAGCTGCAATATTGAAGACTTAAAGACTTAAAAAGACTCTTTTTTTAAGTGCATTAGTGGTTTAAACCACTAATTAAATATTACTACACAAAAATAAATAAATAATTAAATACAAGTAACAATATTTTATACATATCAATACAGACTCATAGTACCTTGTAAAGCAATTTTTTGAATATTTAATGTATTTGTAATATGATTACTATGGAAGTCATTATTACGAAAGTTTCTCATTATTACGAGATGTTAAGTCATTAATACGAGAAAATTACTCTTTATTGAGAGATACTTTCGGATAATGAGATACTAAGTCAGTATTATGAGAAACTTTCTCAATATAATGAGAAAGGAAGTGATAATTATGAGAAAATTTCTCATTATTATGACTTACAGCATTATATTTTTTTTTAACTGTGGCAGAAATGGGCTTCCATAGATTACAGAAGAAACTGCTGACATTTGTTTACCTCTTGCATAGACTTTAGACCCTCACGTGGACTCTGTATGCTCATTTAAGCTATGTAGATATGCTATATAGACTCAATTCAGAAATGTCACAGTACAATGAATCAGTAACAAAGGTGTCTGTAAAATTGCAGACTAATACTGTATATCAGACAGATACTGTATGTTTCATCAGGTCTTTCATGTATGATGACAATTTCTACTCACCCTATCTGTAAGTAGATTGTGCTTGAGGTACACATCAGTGTAGGATTTGCATTCTGGGAACAATTTCTTCACAAGCTTAACTTCCTCTTTGTTCTCACTTATGTGACTCTATAGGTTTAATTAATGCAGAAAAACAGGTGTCATTAATTCCACTCATTGTGTAGTTTATCCTAGGAGTTATAGCAGCTAACTGTTAATCACAATTATTGAGTTTGGAATTTTAGGTTAAAATATTTCTTTATTATATCTCTCATACAATTATAGTTTATAATTATTTTATAAAGCAAAATTGCAACAAATAATCAATTTTACATAAATTCAGATAGAGTATCTGAAAGTGTGCATGTTTCTTAGAAATATACAAGCAGGATGTAAATTTCCATCTTAAGGCCAATGGCCAGTATGCAAAACTTAGTCATCAGATCACGTTTTTAACCTTCAGTCATGTGATATGAACAATGCCATAACTCAGCTGGTAATATTAATGTTCATTTTATGTTATTTAACCATTGTAAATATCTATTTAAGTTGATGTTGATTTGTGGAAGGAGGACAAACCTGAATGTGAAGCTTGTTGTTATTGGCAATCTCACCCAATTCACTGAGTAGTGAAGCAGAGCAAGACAGAGCGAATCGAGGAGTGACCACAGGCTTAACATTCGGGTACTAAAACAGTTAGACAATACACAGTAAATGTTTATATTCACAGAGCCTGGAAGTATTTAAACAAAACTTCTTAACTCTGATCAGCATAACAACTAGTTATATATTCAAACAATTGAATAAGAATGAACTTGTTTTTTTTACCTCCTTTTTGAGAAGTTCTTTGATGAAACTGCAAAAGACAAGAGGAAGCAGAATCATATATTTAAGTTCATTGATCAGATTAGATTAGGTTTATATCATATTAGATTAAAACTAATTTGAAATCGAATACTTCTCTACTATATAGTATACGAAAAAGAGTACGCCAACAGAGTATGTCCGAATGCATAGTATTTGAAAAACAGAGAAGTTCTGAAGTATGCATTTGATGGACATTTTACTATCCCATGAGGCCACGAGAGAGGATTTATGAATGGCAGTGAAGAGCTGTAACTTACATTCAGAAGGTCATGTGACAGTAACAACATAGTGGATGTAATACGTCTGAATTTCATTCATATACCCAGATTCATACTATATAGAATGTACATTTTTAACAGCAACAAAGTACGTTTAAATTCAAATGTAATGCCTGCTCAGTATGTGAGTTACTGAGTATGCCCATTGGGAATACCCATAATTCCTTGCACTTAAAATGTGAACTATGCAATTGGAAGGACTGGATGAATTTTTTTGAAAACTCTCCACTCTCTCCTAGGTGATAAATAACACCTAGGATAATGAGGTCTGATGTCTAAAATCCCGAACCACCCCTTTAACTGTTAAGGATTTTTGTATTCAAAGACATGCAGTTTGTGAAATCGTTTTCTTAATATTAGAATAATGGTTTGTTTAGTCTCTTATTATTTAACTTGCAACAAATATTGAATGTACGTGGGGAGGAAAGGTGAGTGAATAAACAGTATATATGTCAAAAATGAGTTTCAAAACTACAACATCTGAAGTTCAATGCTTTGCTGTGCTTAATTTTTTTTTAAAGCTAACTTAACTTTTTATTTTTTTACAATGTACATGAGGTTACTGACCCTGTTGTGCCAGTAGTCACACAGTCATCCAAAACTCACCGATCTGTCTCCTCTTTACATTCACTTGGACTTTCTTTGTACTGTAGAACTTCAGAATTGCAGTCCATGCAAACTTTACCCACTAAAGCTCTCTGTCCAAACTTATCTGGTGGAAAAAGGGAAAAATATACAGTATCACAATCTAAAATCAATGATTGATTTAGTATCTTGTGAGATAATGATTAAATACAGCAACAGAGTGGACAGTGTTTTTTTTTTAGAATTTTTTTTTTTTAGATAATAGTAATGTATTATAATTTTACTTCACAGAATGATAGGTCACATCAATCTTGTTACATAATAAATAAAACATAAACAAATGCAGTACTCAGCAGACTGGCAGGAACAAGAACTTAGACAATATAGGATAAAGAAAGGCAAACTCCAAAGGTTATAGAAAGGATGTTTGCCACCCCAGACGCTAACCAGTCACAGGGGAAATTATGTCAGTGTGTGTGTGTGTGTGTGTGTCCTTGATTGCATGTGTTGTACCTGCGAGTTCTCCAAGCAGAAGGGAGGCATCGGTGTGTATTGTGGCAAAATAACACGCAGTGGTGGTGCCGTTCTTTAAGGTTCTTCTCTTCAATTCCAAACAGTCAACATAAAAAAAGGAAAATAAAATTGAATGCATTCCATATGAATAATTTGCCAGTTGTTTTAGTTTAATGAGACTTTATTTAGTATATTTAAACTTACCACAACTTTAGTGTAGACATTTTTGGCAAAATCCAAGTCTTTATACTTTGCTTCCACTGGGAAAGTGTAAGTTTTGAGCCACTCCAGCAGAGGCAGATCTAAGGCAGTGCCAGTATAGCTATACTGAGACGCATGGATGTGTGTATCAACCATTCCTGGCATAAGAAACTCACTGAAGAGCAAAATCGAATGCTAAATGAGTCAAATTAAGCACTGATACTGCAGAAGAGCAATGGATATAGAAATATTTCTTGCTTGAACATGTTCATTATACCACAAATATTAACATGTTGATCTTAAAGCTGGTTTACAGAAGGCATTGGATATTTTTTGTTACTGCTGAATGCAAAAGTGACTATGCCCCCTGATCAGGCAAGACTTATGGTTGTCAGACTATATGCAGTTCGTATTGATAAATGTAGCCTACTCACGTTTGTCCAAGCTGTTTTATGTCTGAAGTTTCAAACCCCCATATTTTTGAAAGACTGGCCACATCTTTATCTTTTTCAATAAATGCAATCTGTTCAGAGAGAAAACAATTAGAAACAAAAGTGTTAATGTACACTCGTCGAATGAAAATCAAAAGGAAATTTGTGCATGAAAATGATTTAAACAAACCTTCCCCTCATCGTCGACTCCTAAGACACAGTTCTCCAGTATTTCGACTGCAGCTCGCGGTGTGGAGTGCACAAATGTCCCACTGAAGACGTGCGCAATGCGCGCTGTTGTGTCGTTCTGACGCATCATTTGCTCAAATTTTCAAATGTGACTTCTCTGAACTTTTATATATGGATCAAGGCATTGCAAAATTACTGGGAGGTGTATGTACAGCCTATTGTCATAAACCGGTAATCATTACAACAGCTCTAAACGCGTCATAGCGTCAATCCAATCAAACTCTCATGCGCCTTTGGGACGTTATGCAATTGGTGATCTCGCACTAACGCCTGCTTTGCAGATTTTGCTTTATTCATTAGTCGCTACAGTGACACAAGTATTAATAGTAATAATAATTTTTAAATAAGAAAATGAAAGCGTGCTTTCTAGCGCATTTCATTGGGCTCTGTTACGCACGGGACGCGTGGTCATGGTGATGTATGAGCAGTAGCAGTTGTCTGGGAGTCTTGTGTCTTGTTGCATTTACAACAAATGAAAGTGCTTTTGAAATGTTTCGTTTGGTTGTGCTCATTTATATGAGAATGAAATAAATTAGAAGGACTTCCTATACAGGAAGTCACTTCTATTTTCCTATACAGGAAGTCACTTATAATATATTTCATTCTCAAACAAATGAGCACAACCAAACAAAATATTTCTAAAGCACTTTCAGTTCTGTGGAGTTACAGTGTAGCCTATGTATATTTGCAAAGATTATGAATGAGAATTCAAAATATTATTTTCAAATAGTTATTTTAACACAAAAATTTGTGAACTTTTCAAACGAATTGTGGTCACGTGGGGACTCAACACCTATAGGCTCCTTTTTTCTTAACAATTGTCATTTCGTAATCTTACTCAACAATAACAGTGTCCATGGAAACTTGACTGTACAACGCTTGGGCACACATGACATCCATGCAATGTTAGGACATCTCAGTCTCACTTGACACAGTCAACAAATATTATAACAAGTAGACAAACTTAAACTACATAACAGACAAAATAAAATAAAAGGCATTGCAATGATACAGAATAAAATGGCATTTATTGTCCACTGCACATGAGACCTGCTCTGAAATGAAGTTACATAATCATCTGCACACAGGTGAACTTTAGTAAATTCTGCTATTGAGGGAATCAAAGAAACTTGGAAAACAGTCATTGAAAGAATTCAGTCCCTTTGGCTTCTATTAACTTGCAAAAACAATTTAAAAAAAGAAAATGAAGAAATCTGTGCACGCAATGATTTTGACATATAGTAAAGAAGATGGTAATCTGCTCCGACATGTGATACTCGACTAGCTTCTTGCTTCATATCGGTGGTTAAACAACAAATCCAAGGTTAAAGGGTACAGTTTCATAATAAGCCACTTATTATGACAGTTTATTATATTCCACTAAACAGTCTAACTTCTGACACTCATGTTATTAACTTCTCCAGAATTTTGGGTTCAAAATGATGCTGTACAAAGGGTGAATCAGACTATTCTTGTTTAAGTTCCTTAAAAATCATGAGTTTTTCCCCTTGAAAAAGTTGACTATAACATAACCCCTGAGATCACATGGTGATTTAACATGTTACTTGTCACACTTTTTTTTATTCAGAAAAGTTATTCTACAGATCTGTGCTAAAAAATAATTTAGCCACAATATACCTATTGTGTTCATATTGTATTGTGATGGGAATTAGTTAATGGAATGGATAGGTTTAAGGTTTATATCAAATTATTATATAATGCTCATAATGATATGCAAGAGGATTTTTAAGAAAAGCTATAAAAAAAAACTATAAAAACCAGACAGCGAAACAGAAAACAGGACAATGGTGGTGTAAATTTGTGGCGTCTAAGCAGCATATCAACATTTGCTTGTAGGTTGTTTATTAAATGGATCTGTTCCCTCAGTAGCTTCTTTCTATTTACATGAAGACAATGTGAGACATTCACACAGCCTCTCATTTATAACAGATAATATTAGGGAGGCACTGTAAAAATTATTGTAATTTTAACTGTAAAAGACTGAAAACGGGGCAATAAAAACCTGGTTAAGATCCTGTACTATACAGAGAAAACTGAAATGGATCCAATCTAACTTTTTGTGTAATTTTACAGTAAAACACTGTTAAACATACTACTTTCTAAAGTAAAAATAGCAAATCATCTGGTAAGTGTTAATGAAAAGCTGTAAACTGACTTTTCCTGAATTCTCTGTGACGCTTCAAATGTGATGGTTTAAATTTTATTAGGTTTCTTCTTTGTTTTTTTATCTATCATCTATGTACATTAGGGTTTTGTTACATCTTATTTTATTAATTAGTAACATGGCCTTACTAATTCAGAACGAAAGGGCTGTTGGATTTACCCCTTTTTAAGTTACAGGTCATTCTGTAAATGTAAAAATGGCTGTATTTTTATTGAATTATTCTGGCAACAGCTTTATCAGTGCGCCTTAACTGATTTTAAAGAAATATACTCAAAAACAAGAATGTGTTTCTGTGTCAGTTCCTGCTAGATCATAGCAAGTGGTTAAGATTGGGAAAAAAAACAATCATTACAGCCAACAGGAAAACATCTCCTGGGAGTCCTTCACCAATTAAGAGCAGGTGAACAGGTAAGCATAATTATGTCCAATATCCAGCCTCATTTTCCCTTAGATACAGTGTTCATGGGTTTAGCTGTTTGCTGGTAATGCACACAGAAGATAGCAAATGTTAATTCACTTCAGCTTCTTAATCACTATCAAATTCATCATCGTTAGTGCCAATGTCATGGAAATCTTCATCCTCCTCCTCTTCTCTCTTTTCCTGCCCCTTTGTTTCCACCGCTCCTCCCTCCTCCTGGTCAAGCCTAAAAAAAAAAATCAGTCACATACATTTAATTCTAAGCTGAGTAGTGAATTCTTAAGCACACTTCATTTGTCTCAGTAAATAGTTCAATACACTTCAACATATATACACTACAGATTTAAGTTAAAATAATCTTATTAATGAAGTGTCTCTAATAATGCAATGTTGAAGGGATATAACAGAGCAGCGAGTAGCCTGAAATATATGAATCTCTTGCTGTAAAAAGCAATTCACCATTTACTGTATATGTCCACAAGATGGCACATGTGCTGCACTGAACAAACACATTTTTTTGCCATAATGATGTATAAATTGTGATAGATAAAACTATATATTATTTGTGAACTTATGTTCAGCTTTTTAATAATCAACTTATTTTCCTCAGTCATCAAGGCAAGCTTTAACGCACTGGTCACAGACACGCAGATATCATTTCCCCAAGCTGATTTCTTACTAAATCCCCCAGAGTTATGTTTTCAGGCCATTTCAAGTTTGTTCTTTACATGACAAAGCTGTGATATCTAAGTGGTTGAGTTGTTTGTTTACTTTTTAATTAGTCTTTCCAATAATGCCATCACTGCCTTCATTCAGGCTGATTCCAAAACGTGCAGAGATGCAAGATTTATTGCAGGAACCAGTCATAACCAAATGTTTTAAATATTCTCTATTTATTAAATATTTACATTACATAAATATAGATTTATACTAGTGCACTATACCCAATTTGCCCATATTTGTACATACATGATCTGATGTTTCAAAAAGAGGCCTGAGTCTACTTACGGAATAACAATCTCTTCCTTCTTTCCACATTTGGCACAAAGCTCCAACTTTAGTGCACATGGCTTACATATGACGTGATAGGCATCCTTCACTGTTTTCTGAAGACACTTCACACTAAAAAACACAACACCACAGAAACAACATTCAGAAAAGGTTAACTGTGGAAGAGTTTATTTGACTATTATCCGTTACTATGCAATAAATCCTCGCTCATCTCACCATTTTCGTAGCTGTGTAAGAGGCTTGTATTTGTTGTACTTGACTTTCCACTCCAGCACATCTTTGCAGTGCTGGCAAAGACCACTATGTACTTTTGTTTTGGCTTTCTGGGAACAGAAGAATGCAAGCAAATTCAAACAAAATACACGCAAAAATATCTTATAGAAACAAAGCTGATATTTATACAAACGTTAAATAAGCCACAATGTTTATTTTAGCACGAGCTTACCTTCACTTGTACGCTAGCACCGTACTTGTCATTTTTGAAGGCAACTAGATTCTGGTGTTTTTGGCCTCGCGAACGGGAAACATTACCTTTTTGATTGCTCATTTCAACGTTAAAACATACGAACCATATTAACAATAACCATTTAAAACGTCTAAACAAGAAACCGCGTGGTTTCCCACGTTTTAAAGTGACTATTGACGCAATGCGAAAATAGCGGAAGTAAATAGCAATTGGTTAACACTTTTCAACTTCAAACCGAAACGAAAGATTGCTAACTTCACAAAGCACGGTAAACGTTTAAAATGTTTAGCTCTATTTCATTCTCAAAAAATGTAGCATTATATAGAGTTATAGATAAATAACGGCAGAATCGTTAATCAACATGTTATTGTGTTTTCGACATCGTCCGTGTGCAGAGAGGACGCGTGTGATTGGTTGAGCATATCTATAGATTAATCTGATTGGCCAATAGAGCGTTGAACGTTGGCTGTGACATCCGGCATTCCGCAAAATCAGAAGAAAGCCAGCGTTGGGCACGAGTTGGTGAGAGATGAGATCACCCGTACCGGACGGATTAGAATAGGTATTAACGTTACGCCCTTATTAACACATTCAGGCTTTGCTAACGTTTGACTATTAAACAGTGGCCACATGTTGACAAGATCGGACGGACCAGAGGCAGGTTTTGATGGACTCTTGATCTGGCTAAGTGGACGGAGTGATCTGTTAAAGGGAATTTCATATCTGACTCATCTAATACTGCGACTTCACCAGATCAAAGCCTTTCTGCACTCACCAACGATTACATCCTCAAGACCTTCTAACACAGGTAATTAGCTGACCGAGCTAACAAAATAGCTTGTTTCAGCCTTTTCAGTTAAACTGCTACACTCATTAAATACTGTAATTAATATGTTAACTAAGCGTGTTTTAGTTAGTAAACACTTTTGTTACATTGTCACTGATACCTTCTAAATATCATCTTGTATTAACCCTGTAGATTATGATATCGAATACTTACATTTTAAATACATATATATATATATAGTGTGACAAGTCTGTTTATTTGAATATAAATTCATGTTGGCCAAGTGTCTGTTAATTACTTATGGGGAAATAATCTTTAATAAATCTTCTAGTGAGTGATATAACAGATTGTTGTATCCCCCACCCCCCATTTTGACCTTTAATAACAATGCTAAAAAGATTAACCTCAGCTAATTATTTGGGATGTCGTGTGAGATATGTAGTATTGTAGTGATAATTTTAGCTTTTGCTTTCCCTTCAATGTGAACTCCAAATGCCCCAAACAAGATGGTTTCCTGCTTAATGAAATTGTGGGTGGGAATTTGCTTATCATGGGTCAGATCTGGGTCTGATTCATAGTGTTTTTTCCTCTCTGCTACCAAATTCTATGGTCTGCCAGTTAGTCACCTCACCTGGTCACCTACTTTGAGTTATTAATAAGATGGTTAAGCTGTTTCAAGGAAATTCTAGACACATTTTTGGAATATTTGTTGGATTACTGATGTTAAGTTTCTCAGGTTTGTAAACATTGGTTATTACAAAGAAGCCTAGCCTAGAATCCAAAAAAATATGGGTGTTTTTCAGCTGTCATGACACATAGATAAAGTGATCTGATCGATGATAGCACACATGTCAAAGCTAACCTCTGGGTGAAGTCTGAGAGTCACAATAAATGTCATCAAATTAGCACTAAGCACTGAGTATTGAACATTTTTGTTAATGAAATCTGTTTCGTTTCATCCCAGATACTGTTAGATTTGTATTATTTGTGTATCCTTACATTGTGGTGGAATTTTAATATTGATTTACTTTAAGCTGCGTGGAATAAACAATTTAAGGACAATACTCACACTTTGTACTGGATCACAACATTTCTGTCAGTTCATTTTTCAATTGAGTTATAAGAGGTTTGCATATATTTACTCATCTTAAGTAAACTTCTTTTGGTAAGTGCATTGTTTGCATACATTGTGTATCTGCATAAGATGATAAAGGTGATGTGTGTTTTTTAAATGTCAGTGACGTCTCATCATACTATCCAGATTCAATATTGATGCTACACCTTTAAAAGTGTAGTTTGCCCAAAAAATGTAAGAGTTATAATTTAGAATTGTGTTGTTTTTTTAAAGCTGTGTATGACACTCATTATTTTCTGGAACACAAAATATTACTTTTTTAAACTGTTTGTTAAATACCAGTGTCCACAAAATTAAATTCATTGGTGTTAAAACAACATTGGGCACACTTTTATTCAAGATATTGTTCAAAATATCTTATTTTGTGTCCCTCAGAAGAAAGCCATACAGGTTTGAAACGACATGGGGCTGAGATTTTTCATTTGTGTGAAGGATCAGTTTAAGACAATCATTTGAATTTTTTGTGTTTCCACCCTCTATGTTCTTCTCAAGTCAAGGATGAATCACCTATCATTGAGTGAGCTGTGTTGCCTTTTCTGCTGTCCACCGTGCCCGAGCAGAATAGCCTCCAAGCTGGCCTTCCTTCCTCCGGAGCCCACTTACACCCTCATATGTGATGAGAGCGGCAGCCGCTGGACCCTCCACCTTTCTGAGCGTGCGGATTGGCAGTACTCTGCCCGGGAGAAGGATGCCATTGAGTGTTTCATGACCCGGACATCTAGAGGGAACCGAATCGCCTGTATGTTTGTGCGATGTTCTCCCAACGCTCGCTACACCTTGTTGTTTTCCCATGGTAATGCTGTAGACTTGGGTCAGATGAGTAGCTTCTACATCGGCTTGGGCTCCCGCATCAACTGTAACGTGTTCTCCTATGACTACTCTGGTTATGGGGCAAGCTCAGGGAAGCCTTCAGAGAAGAATTTGTATGCTGATGTGGACGCTGCCTGGCATGCACTAAGAACGAGGTGAGAGAATACCCTGAAAGCCACTTAATTTTTGTAGTTGTTTGAGGCTTTTTACAAACAGACAGTTTCTTATGTTGTTGTCTTCTCCGAAAAATAAGCAGATCTAGCAGTTTTTAAGGCCTCTCTGTATGCAACTGTGCTCTCTTTCCATGAAATGCGGAAAAAAAAACCTGTAGTTTTGTTTTATTCCAATTTTGCTCCATTTTTCTGGCTGGTCTCTTAAGGGCCCGAGTGTGCTCGTTGCACCATGGCGTTGGACTATTTTCTTTAATCTTCTTTAAGTGCAAAGAAGCGACTGTGTCTAAAGTGCAGGAAAAGAGAGAGTTAAAAGTTTCTGTCGCAATATCGAGTTCTTCTAAGCTAGTTGGGATGCTGAGATGATGAAACTGATCAGGAAGATTATTTGTAAAGCAATTTTTTGTGGAAGAAGTGATACATCTAACATATTTGTAAAACGGAGTTGGCTTTGCAGCCAGGCTAAATGAGGTTTACACAAGACTAGATAATGATCTGAGATGTCATCGCTCTGCTGCAGAATTTCAACGGCATCCACATTGTTTCCATGTGATAATATTAGATCTAGAGTATGATTACGACAATGAGTGGTTCCTGACACGTGTTGTTATTCCCAATGCATCTTTCTCATTATGTATATTAAAATCAAACATGTAGACAGACAATGAAACCTATTTCTGGTGGCCTGTATACTGTAGCCGTCACAAATCTCAAATGTGATTTATTTATCATTAAGCACCAACAATATTGAAACTAGACTTCTTAGTAATTCTGAAAATATTACTATAAATTACAGCAACACCTCCCCCTTTGCCTTTCATAAGAGGTTCATGTTTATAACCGTAATCTTGGGGGATGGACTCATTTAATGTAATTGTTTGGTTCTAGCTAGGTTTCTGACAAACACAACACATCTAGATCATAGTCTGTAATCATTTTAACAATAAGTGCTTTTGAAGTAAGGGATTTAATATTCAGCAACCAAAGCTCTATCATTTGCTCGTTTGTCTGATATCCGTTTTTTTAATTTGCTGAACTTATTGGCAATTACATTTTTACTAATAGATGGGTTTGGAAGTTTTTTGTATTTCCTAATTCAGGGAACACAGTCTCTATATGATGAAATCTAGAGTCTCTATGTGATGTGACATGAGACAGCTAGCAGACGGTCGGTTTAGCCAGTCTGTCATCTTCCTGATTTGAGCCCCTAGGAGAGAGAAGAGAGAGTTACGAGAAAGAAGCGCAGCACCATCCCAGGAGGGATGAATACCAGCTCTTTTCAACAGGTCACGTCTGCCCCAAAAACTTTTCCAATTGTCTATGCAATCTATGTTATTTTGCGGACACCACTTACACAGCCAGTCATTGAGTGAGGAGTCTACTAACTATCTCATCACTCCTTCAAACAGGAAGGGGGCCAGAGCAAATTACAGTGCCTGCGAGTTCACACACCTCTTTAATGTTAATTTTAGCGATCTCCGACTGGGGAAGTCGAACATCATTTGTGCCAACGTGAATAATATTCTTAGAGAAATTACGATTAGCATTAGCCGGTACTTTTAAATTTGCTTTGGTGTCTCCCGGAGCCAGACATTGGCTGGTTTAGACATGGTTCAGAAATAAGTTAAATGGAAGATTTGAAATGTGTCTGTAATTTGCCAATTCATTTGGATCTAGTTTTGGTTTCTAAAGAGGCTAAATAATAGCCAGCTTGAAGGGTCATGAGACATGACCCAGAGTCAGAGACAAGTAGGTAATGTTGAGAATGGGCTTTTCTGCTATAGGTAACAACTCTTGTAGTTTTTTGGGTATTGGATCTAATAAACATATTGATAGTTTCTTTAGATCTACCTGTCATATAGTTGTAATGCACTGCAATGATTAGTTTTTGTGATGGCAAAGCTGAATTCTCAGCAGCCAATACTTTAGATTTCAGTGTCACATGATTTTTGAGAATACATATTATACTGATTTGGTGCTAAAGAAACGTTTCTTATTACTATGGGTGAATGTTGAAAAATACTGTTCTTTCTAACATTCTGAAACATTATAACATTATGAAAGTCTTTTAGAGTCAGTTTTATCAAGTGGTACTTCAAATTCTCATTTACTGCAGTAAAGGAGTACGATAACTTTTTTTCCCCACCATTTAAAGCACTTTTGCCACATCTCTTGTTTAGTGCATTGTTTTTTGCAAATGGCGTGCAGCGGTGCAAGTTAAATATAGTCTAGCTTTTAAAAACACGTCTTGAGTTTAGACCTCTGCATTCTGTTCCTTTGACTTTGAAATGCTTCTCAAGAAGCATTTGTCCTGTGTTCTTGTCCTTTTTCCATCCTGCGCCTTTAAACGCAAGAATGCTTTGTGTGAACAGCGTTTAAAACGTGACAAGTGAACCTGACACCATTCTATTTATACACTGCAACCACCCAACTGGTTGATTTAAAAAAAATATGTAGATTTGAAAATCCTAAATGCTAACCATTCATATTCCTATGGATCTATAAAACAATTACACAAACATTTGAGTATCTAGCCGGTTGACTCTGCTTTTGGTCTTTGTCCTTTCTAGGGCTTTCTAGTTTCTAGGGCTTGGGGGGATCTCTTTAATATTGCCTTTACCTCTTGGAACCCATCCCCCATGTCCTGTGCTGTTTTAAAAGGAAAGTTTAATTTCCTCATAGATGGCTGAATCACACTAACTCAGACCTCAGATGGCTGAAGTGTTTTTTTTTTGTCTCCCAGTGGCAGCTATTTGAGACACTGTGGACATAGGCCTAGAGAATCTCAAGGCCGTTCACTGTATCATGTGCCCTAAATCCGTCTTTCCGCATATCACTGGGGTTACTAGTCATGGGAACTTAGTTTCTCAGTTGTGTAAATTGCTTGTACTTCGATGTAGCAAGATTTTGCAGTTTCGTTGTTCTTGCAAGAGCGAGAACAACACATACAAAATGGCTTTGTGTTTGTGACCACAATGTTTTGAGTTAGTGTGTGTATAGTAGCTGTGTGTTGCGTCTGTATATGTGTGCATGCATGCATGCATGTGGTGTCAGAAAGTACAACTGATGCTCTTGAACATAGTCCAGGCTGTTTGACAAGTCATATCCCTGAGGGTTAGGTCGTACCTCATAAAGCAGTCCCACGCTGTTCTTATGGTCACTTTCAATGTTCTCACGCATTGCAATATCAGCCACAGAAGATGCATCAGGCCATCCCACACAAGGACACGATTCAGATTACAGTGCAGATAAACTAGTCTGACTGACTCCCTGCCACTCTGAAGAATATAACTTTATTGTGTGTTTATGTAATTATGTTTGTGTAAGGTGTTGTATTTGTTTTGAGAGAGGAGTAGAAGTAGGCTGGCCAATCCAAATCTTCTCTTATTCCTATAAAACTGTGGCTCCTGCTGGGATTTTTCTTCCTCCCTTTATTTATAGAAACACATTTTTTAGCTTGGTAGGTCACCATTGTATGCAGTTCTTTCCCCACCATTTCTGGATAATTGGCATGTTTAATCTCATTTTGTTAAATATGGCCAGCATTGTCTGTTTTATTATTATTAAATATGATTAAATTGATATATTACAGATCTCTAAACCTTGTTATTGAAGAAAATCTGTGGTATGAGCTATGAAGGCCTTTTTTTCCTTTTATTTATTTTTTTTGACGAACATTTGTGGAAGGAGTCTTTGGACTTTAAATGTTTGACTGCAGTAAAGTGTTTTTAAAGGCACACATTTCTGTGTTTGCGTGAGGGCTTTGGGTTTTCATCTGCTTTTCAGGTTTTGATGGTTTAAACATCCCACAAAAATATAATCTTCCCAACAGCTAGCATAAAAGAGCACCTGCCTTTTTAGATGTCTGTTGAAAATATTTGCCTTGGAAATTCTCCATCTGATCTCAATAGACAAGAGTGCTTATCAGACCATGCTGATTGACTCAGCGAGGCGTGCAACAAAGCTTTTTTGCTCATCCCTTTGTTGAGTGGCCAGTGATGATATGATTTCTATTTCTAATCACAAAAAGCAGCTTTTACTTCAAGTAGCAAGATCACAATTTTGATTGTGTACCATGTCCGTTTACTGAGTTCATTGTTCACTCTGTCTGGGTTTATGTCAGACTTACTGTACATGATGCTTCTTATTATACAAGGCTGCTTATGAATTAAGTGTTGATTTGACTTTTATCATGTGAGATGAAATTCATGAAACTAAACACTGCAATCAAATTGTATAGGATTGGAAATCAGTTGTCACAAAGGTCTGATTATTCAGTCGAAATTATACAATTTTTTAAAATTAATTTTAAATTATTATTTAAATCAATTTTGTGCCTTCTTGACCTAGTAAATCATTTTTAGGTGTGTATAACAATGTTGATCATTCTGGCTGATGGAAAAAACAATAATTGTATTTTGTGTTATGGATTGTAAACATATACTAGTATAGACGACAAACATGCTACTTGTGCATAGTAACTCACACCATCATGTGTTTTTTTTTTAAAGCCACAAATACAATACATACAAAACTCAAAACGCACTCAAAACTCAAAACAAACGCACAGACTGGGAGGAACAGTCGCACATAGTTCAACGTCACCACATAATCTTCCCGAGTGAGATGAAATTCATGAAACTAAACTTTGCAAAGAAATTGTATAGTATTGGAAATCAGTTGTCACAAAGGTCAGATTATTCAGTTGACATTTATACAAAAAAATTGTATAATTGCCCCGGACTGGTACTTTACTCCGCAGTGTAAACGCAGTAAGCAAGCGGTCTGGGGCAAAAAAAAAGTTCCTATGAAATAAGTTCCTGGGACAAATTAGTTCCTGGTAATTGCAGTGGAAACGTGACTTAAATCTTAAAATGGGTGTAAACAATTAAATATCTAATATGGATACATATCCAAATTCCCAAAGATTTCCATATCAAGCTTGAAGTTTAATGCTCATGTTATTGCGCGTGCTCAAGGTCAGTCCCAGCCACTGCTAAAGGGATCATTGCCTTACTTGAACCACAGCAAAGAATCATTATGAGATTGTTTATTCTTTGTGATGTTACTGTAGTGTACAGCCACACCTTTCTGTCTGCTCAGCCAGGTGAGTCAGTGTTGAAACATCAGGTGGTGTTGACGCACGCACACTAAGCATTTACGAGAAGAGCGGATGGCACTGGGAACTCCAGTGCAATATTTTGCCGCAGACTGAATTACTCGACTTGGGCTGAGATCAGATCATATCTAAGGGGTTGGTCCAGATAAGGCCATCTGTTATCACAGCTAGCCATTGCGGCATGTGTAGTGTTTCATATAGGTATTTGCAACCAGGCTTGGTGTATGTAAACTTCTACCAAACAGAACCATCTGGTTTTGTCTTCAAAACGGTAAAACAGTGATGTGTATTGTCTTCCAAGTCCAAGAGTCTGAGACTTCCGGTGAAAGGAAGAAGCTAAGAAAACTGCTTTTGTCCGTGAGAGAATTTCCCCCTCAGAAGATGATGACTGATGTCATCGAAGGAAGGAAACGCCACGGCAGCAACAGTAGCAGTTGAATTGAATGAGACCCCTGCGCCCTCCTTCCTTCTGAGTTGATATAATGACGTTGTGCTTGAGTGTTTTTGGGCTGAGAGGAGCTCACTCGAGAAGCCTGTGAGAATTTAGTATCTGTCGTTAATGGAGCGCAGCTCCCTCTGAGAGGTGAGGGGGGAGGTGCCAGCAGCCAGTTCTCCAAGTCAAATATTGATTGGTTGCCTAGCAACTGATTCCCAGGGAGTCCTGGAGGGACAAGCCCGATTGCAGTCATGACAACATTGTCTACCCAGGAAGTAAAAAATAACTTCCTGATGGTGTCACACAGCAGGTTTTTGTATCTAAAAGTTTATCAGTGTAGCCTTGCTGTCAGCCAGCTGCTATATTAAATTAAGAAAGGTAGTCTGGTACATGTTATTGTTTATCTGAATAATTTATGGTTTGTTGTCAAGGCAACACATAGTGCTGATTGAATTTTCTTATCTTTTATAGCCAACATATTGAGCAGTTTGAAATTAAATGGGCGTAAAAAGCTATTCCATAGACCATCAGAGTTCTCCAGAATCTGAAAGCATGTTTAAAAGCCTGAATATGTACTTGAAATTAATTAGAATTGGTCATCATTGGCTTATGATTCATATTGACCATACCTGTCAAGCAGCAAAGAGATGATACAAAAAAATTGGAATCTGAAAATAGAAGTCAATTTTTATATTTGAAAGACTTTAAGAATTTAGAATGACTTGGAGTCCCTTCTCCTTTTTCTCATCCTTGACCATCTGTTCTGCCTCTCCCCAAAACACATTCCACCACCTCTCACATGATCACACAGAGTAATGTAGAATTATGTGATTTTTGTCCCTGAGGACAAAATTGATTACTATTGGTCTCAACGGCCACTGTATAATCTGAACAAGATTGCGTGAACAAGATTTTTTTTTAAGGTGCCATGAATGTGAATGGATGAATTGTAATTCATGATGTGTTACATGAGGTCCACTTTTCAATCAGACGCAAATATTTATATTTATTTTGGTCATACAACGACAATTTTCAGTTTCAACTTCAAACCAGTTCTATCACCTTCTGTTTGCCAGCAAGACAGCAGTCAAGCATTACCAGAGAACTGAATGCAGCATTAACTGCGCATTTCAATGCTGTGTAATTGGACACAGGACAGAGTACAATGGACTGCATAAGTCGATCGATAAGTGTTAATATACGCTTATCATATGACCTACTTTTGGGAGTAATTTCTGTTTACATCTCAGGTCCATGATCTCTTCTTCACCCAGACCTCTCTGTGGCACTGCAGTCAGTCAGCTGACTAAGTGATCATGCGCTTTATAATATGACATGGAATGTGGACACACCGCCCCCTAGGAAAACCAACCTTACACCATCCTCTCCGTAGTAGAAGTGTTTTGTCGCGTTTTCTTGTCATTTGCTGATTTAAGTACAAATGTTCCTTCTAGTTTCACTCTACAAGAGAACTGAAACTGATATACTTGGATTCTTGACTCTCACTGGATTCCTTGAAATAATTTGTTCTCATGGCTTTTTACTAGGAATTGGTAAATTGATCATGACTCTTGAATGAATATTGTATTAAATTGCAATGTTTGTGCTGTGTGATGTTTTTTTTATCATCCCTGTTGAAATATAAACCAGCATGTTTATCCATCGTCATAAAATACATTAGTGGAACAGTCTGTTTTACTAGTTATTTAAAAAAACAACATTATATAAGAAAAACAGAGAAAAACTATGACTTTATTAAACATTGTATTCTCTTTTGGTTCTACGTTAACGAGTCCGCAGTAACGTAAAAACTCTGACGTGTTCTCTGGTTACATGGACTACTTTGTCTTTATTTCCTTTCTGGACAAGGATAGTATACTGTACACATTTTCAATGCAAGGACAGAAAACTCTCTAAGATTAAATCTAAAATATCTTAAACTGTGTTCCAAAGATGAATGGCGGTCTTACGGGCTTGGGACGACATGATGATGAGTCATTAATGACATCATTTTCAATTTTTTTTTTTCACACTAACCCTTGGTGAAATGTAATGGAATAGAGACTGATGACTGCAAGCAGCTTGACTTGCAAGAATGATAACTTTAATGACTTAAATGTTTTAATTGTTCTAGGTTCTGCTCTTACATTTTGGCTCACGCCTATGCCTAAGTGTAAAAGGATAAGTTGGGCATGTTAATTGAAGTTATGTAATGATTATGAACAGTCTTTCGAAAAATTTGGTCATTCACATCCCAGTTTGTCTGGTTTTAAAAGTGGGTTAAACAACCCACTCTTGATTCATGATAAGTGTGTTCTGATCTCAGCATCATCAGTGTGTATGTGCGTCTGTATTTGAACTCATCGTTTGAATGTCATGTTCTAGGTACGGGATCAGGCCAGAGCATGTGATCATTTACGGCCAGAGCATCGGTACAGTCCCTTCGGTGGATCTGGCCTCTCGGTACGAGAGCGCTGCCGTCGTCCTTCACTCCCCTCTCACCTCAGGCATGCGGGTGGCTTTTCCTGACACAAAGAAAACGTACTGCTTCGATGCATTCCCCAAGTGAGTCTCTCTATTTTACCTTAGACTCGCCATCTTTTTATAATTCTTACACCCCCCCCCATTTGTCCTGTATCTCGCACCAATTAGACACATACTGTTCATGCACTGTTCACGCCTTTCTTTTAGCATCCATGTTGTGGACGAGGCACCTGGTTGGTTCATCCGTTTTCTGCACTTTAACCATTACTGTTATTGTGTGCCCTCTAGTGACACATCTTCCAACAAGTAGTTCAATGTTTTTGTGCACTTTTTAAAAACAAAACATGTTATAATGTATAAACAGTCTGATTTCAGTGGAAATTTATATTTTTTATTTTTATGGAAATATATATATTTTTTTATGTAGAAACGTATAAATACAAATAAATATATTTTTAAACATATATATAGTACAATTCAAAGGTTTTTGGTGAGTAAGATTTTTCTTTTAAAGAAATTAATACTTTTATTTTGAAAGGGCACATTAAATTGATAAAGATGATGTCTATCATGATTTCCACAAAAATATTTAGCAGCATAACAGTTTTCAACTTAAATGATAAGAAATGTAGAAATGTTTTGAGCACCAAATTTGCATATTAGAATGATTTTTATTATTTTTTTAAGGATCATGTGACACTGGAGACTGGAGCAATGGCTGTTAAAAATTCAGCTTTGCCATCACATAAATCAAATACTTTTAAAATATTCTTGATCTTTAATATATTTTACTGTTAATAATATTATATTATATTATTATTATTCAGACTGTCAGTTCAAATCCATTTTTTTGTGGATATCCGAACAAGCGTGAACGGCAAAAAATCATGAAATGCGATTTGTGCTAATTTGTTCTGAGCCACATTCATGTGTGGTTCGCATTTCTAGAAATCTGTTTCAGTCTGACCTCTAATCGGATTTTCCGTGGTTTTTCACTTTCTCACGCCACGTAAAGAGTAAACGTGTCAGACGTTATAGGAAACATGCTGAAAGTCACTGCAGAAACAAGGTTTTGTTGTTGCAAAGTGCCGGTCAAACAGAACAGAGACCTCTTTGAATTTTTGATACCGGAACAGAGACCAGCCTTGCTATATACACAGTGTGGACAGTCTATAATTTAGATCAGATTCAAATCGGATCCACAAATAATCAGTGTGAACATAGCCTAATATAGGAAAAAAATTCAGCTTGATACTTATGAAGGTTAAACAATTTTTTTTGTTTTGTTTTAGAAAGACAAAGAATCTACATTTAAGTTAATGCAGGCAGTTTTATTAATTTTTTTTTTAAAGCTACACTGTGTAACACTTTTAGTTTATTCTTAGCTAAAAACACTTAGTTCTTTCAAAAATATTTGTGCTCATTAATGTATATTTACTTCGTTCAAGTAATAAAGCATTATCATGAGTGTATAATATGCCATTGAAAATACATACGGGTAAGGGGTTCCAATGTCGGTCGCCATGTTGCCCCTCCATCTTGAAAGTACATTAGCCAAAGAGGGACATACCCGTTAATTCAAGCTTCGCCTTTCGCGTTTACGTTTGAGTTTAAACTCATGGACGAGGTCGAACTTAAAGCCATGTTAATCTTGGACTACATTGGCCACCATAGGAGTTAAAACGAAATCGGAATTGAGAGGAAAAGAAACTAATTTTCAGTGGATGGTCATATACCTTTTCACCGCTAGATGGGGGTAAAAATCACACAGTGTAGTGTAGCTTTAAGGAAAATGGTGTTTGGACATCCAAAGCAGCCCTTTTATACTTTAAAATTAGTTTTTAGGTTTGTTTTTGTTGTTCGTCTCATGTACAGATTACTTCACAAAGCACATTATGATGATTCAAAAGACACTGTATTGCAGAACACTCTGCTCATATGATTTGTCTGTTTTATTGTTTTTTTTTCTTTAGCATTGATAAAATCTCTAAAGTCACATCTCCGGTACTGGTGATCCATGGGACGGAGGACGAGGTGATAGATTTTTCCCATGGGCTGGCCCTGTACGAGCGCTGCCAGCGGCCCGTGGAGCCGCTCTGGGTGGAGGGTGCGGGACACAACGACGTAGAGCTGTATGGACAGTACCTAGAGCGCTTGAAACAGTTTGTGGCTCATGAACTTGTAAACTTATAAATGGACCTCAAGATTAGGACTCACCTTGCCCAGATGGGAACTGTGAACATTACTGGAGGGGGAAGGTTTTCTCACCATTTTTTTTTGTTTTGTTTTGGTTATTTACTTAAGGTGCAGTTCTCCACGCTATATAGAAAATGGGGAGCAGTTTCCTCGCTGCCTTTCTTAGGGGTGTGTTCGTGTAAATGTACTTCTACAGGTGTGAGCGAGGGGTCTGATGTTTTGGTGACCCGACTGTAAATGTGTCTTGATGCCATGTCGTAAAGAATCAAACCCATTCCATTTAAATCAAGTTTTTGTTTTGCTGTATGCATGTTATAATATCATGTAATGGAGTACTGTAGAAACGCAGCATTCTGACATAAACAATTGCCATACAGGGGATGCCAAATACTCAGAATATTAAACTTTGATACATTACTTTGTATATACATGTTTCAAAAAAAATCTCTGCTTAAGTACCACGTGTTCTCACACTCGTCTATGTTTCATTTGTCTTAGACCTTGAAAACAATGCTGGACAATATGACAATAATATGTTTTAACTGTCAAATAAATAAATAAACTTTTCAAATAAAGAAACACTTGAATATTGGGGCTTGCAATAGCCCAAATCAAACACGCATCGTGCTCAAACTGTGCATATGCCAATATGCTTTGTCATATTAGTAACAGTCTTTTTTGTTAAATGAAAATAATACATTTGATTACACATATGATTCTGTTTGGAGTCATTGCATTGATTTTTATTCAAATGTAATTTATACTGTCTTGTCTCAGAAGAAACCCATATACAGAAATGCACACTTTTATTTGTTATTGCTTTCAGCCATGATGTGGCTGTTATTATGTACCGGTGCTGAATTTAGACAGCAACATTTCGTTTCTCTTTGGAGAGCTATATGGATATTGAACAATGATCTTCTCTAATGTAAAAGAGGACTGTCAACCTGTTTCACTTTGAGAAGAATTTTCATTTGGATGGTGTTTTTTTTTATTTCCTGATTGAATGACTATTATGAAACTGGTGATAATGCTGTTATTACCCACGAAAATGGATTTATTATATCACAAATGTCACAGAAGAGATTTTTACTGGTCAGACTGAAGTACAAAGTGACATGCTTCAATCTTTCCTGACATGTTTTTGTTTATGTAAACATCCATTGTGAGAAGAAAAATGCTATACTGTATGTAATTATGATCTTGAAATAGTTATATTACAAAATGAAAATAAATCGGAAATAAACATGTATTTCAGATAGTAGAGAACTAAAAGTATTAAAAGCCTTTTGTGGTTGTCCTGACTGAGTTTTCATGTGTGCTGATCTACAACATGCTGCTGTTAGGTGTTGTATTTTAAAGCGACCTCTTGTGGTTAGTAATCATAAATCATATTCCCCCATAATTACGTAAGGATTAGTCATTAACGTATACTCTGTAAAGTCAGATCCTCTCTTGGCATAAGATATTTCTATAGTACAGTACCTGATTTTTAACTAATTTGTAATTTGATACAGCTGTAAGGTGTTAGTAAATCTTCTTTCACATTTTTCTGAGAAGCGGGCGTTTAACCCAACAGCTCACTTTAATTGCTTTTAACAATGATCCTAACCTTTCATGTGTATTCACTTTACACAACCATTTTACTGCACAGAGGTCAACCAAGCCTCCAGGGTTCAGTGACCTTTGAAGCTGGGTGCCTTGAATATGGAAGTTAAGAACACATGTGACCCATTAATTTTAGGGAGGGACAATGTTCAGCCATGGTCACTTAAATAGGTTCAAAGGATGAGAACGATAAAGACGCGTCTCTATGTAGAGACTGTTGAACATTACACACTGACTGTAATGTTTTAATTATCAGGCAAAGTTAAATTCCTTATAAAATGTCACAGAATAATTTAAGGTTATTGATTAAATAGTTATGGGAGAATTAGGTAGGACCTTTGTTCCTTACAGTAGCCTACATAATCTTAGGAATGTTTACTCTCTCTCTCTCTCTCTCTCTCTCTCTCTCTCTCTCTCTCTCTCTCTCTCTCTCTCTCTCTCTCTCTCTCAAGCTTGCGTGTCATGCGCACACACAGACAAGTAGTTGTCTTCCTCAAGGGGTCGCATTGGGGCTCCGGAAGTAGATTTCTCCGTTGAGTCACATTCAAAAATATCAGTACGAGTTTAATCATACTGGAGACATTTGTATAATACAAAGTGTAATATTTAAATGTTTTACTTTCAACGATTTTTTGCCCATCAAGCTCTACTAAATGATATTTTAAAATGTCATTCTGCGTTGAGAAAATAAGTGAAGTATGGCTCGAACCGATTCTTTTGAGTGATTCATTTCAAAGAACCGTTGACCGTACATTGACTCTTTACATCAGAACGTAATAACACGTGGTTCCTTACACACACACACACACACACACACACACACACACACACACATTATATATATATATATATAAATACTATAACAAAATATAAAATTGTGATTTAAAAATTATTTCCTCAATATTACATTACATTAAAGTCAATTTAAAATTATATAAAATAATTAAAATTGCATTCTGATAAAGGGTAAGGTTTTTGACCTGTCCCTTGCTGTGACGGTATGATTTTTCCCAGCTGGACTGCAAAACTGTTACTATAACTGTAACTATTTTTATTTAAAATAAATAAACAATTATTTATTTAACTTGATGTAATCAATAATCAATCTACAAGTAATATCATCATGTGCTTTTTGACCTGTTACCTAGCAATTAGCAAATTAGCTTCAATTTGTCAAACTTGTCAGCGCCAGCTGTTACTGTTCTTTTTACACAGTTTATCTGTGTAAAATGCAAACACTTTTAAAGGTCATCCTGGGTGTACAATTGAGCTAATGCCTTTATTATTCAGTGTGGGTGGCATATGAGCATCAGTTACATTTTAGTATTGTGCATCTATGGTATTGTGGGTACATGCACTGATCACCCTCCAAAATTAGTATGTTCTTGGTAATCTGATTGACAAATATAATGCAGTGAAAAGAGGAAACATAGCATGTTATGATAACAACAATAGTTCTTTAAACTATATAGAAACACTTTGTGTCTGTAACAGGGATGACAAAATATTAAAACATGAGGTAGATAAATAATCATAAAAAGTTGAAAAGGCACTTGTGGAATGACCCATATATATATATATATATATATATATATATATATATATATATATATATATATATATAATATATATATATATATATATATATATATAGAGAGAGAGAGAGAGAGAGAGAGAGAGAGAGAGAGAGAGAGAGTATACATATTATATACAATATTGTTAACCAAAATCCACTTCAAAGTGGAAAATACATTCAAAGAAAAATACAGATATTTCATAGTTTTAAAATCAAAGGGATTACGTAGCTATTTCAGCATAATCTGCATAAAAAAGTGCCCTTTTTTAGTGCTTTACAACCCAATTAATCAGCGTGGCATGCTTTTTCATCTAAAACAGCCCGTTAAAGTTATAAGTGGGCATATCCGAGTCAGTTCCAGACCAGTTTGTCAACCGGTTCAAAAAAGATCCGACTCATAAGAATGATTCGGTCACGAGAAAACTACCCTTTGTGTTTCGCCGTCAGCTTACTGTATGCGGACCATTATAAGTTTGATACGAAAAATAATTCATAGTTTCAAATACAATTTAACTGCAATTAAATAGGCTAGTGACGAGAACGTGTTGGCTCATCCTATGTAAATAATCCCCGCCCACTTGAGAACCCCTTTTCTCTTCCAACAAGTTAATTCTCTTTCTAAATCGCTCCCTCATCCACGCCTCTAATTTCACTTCCTCCGCGAGCCGCGCCTGGGACGGGGCTGGCTGACTTCAGCCCAGGAGATAAAACATCATGTAAAAGAAGATTAAAACACATTTAGTGCGAACTCCCTGTCAAATAGCCCCTCAAGTTGCGTACGGTTCTCTACGGTTGATAGAGAAAGGAGCGGACGAGCCAAGCAAGTGACAGTGAAAAGAGACCGTAAGGTAAGATATCTCCTCCTCTGTCTCATTGTATAGAGACCCCCAGTTTAGACCTCTGCTGCCTTTCTATGGATTTTCGGTCGTGTATTGTGCGTTTACGGCGTCTGTTGGTAGATGACTGGAGGAGGAATGAAGTAACGCATGCAATGCATCTGAAGTTGAAACTTTGTGGCATGGTGTAAACTTTAGAAGAGGGCGCTTGTAAGTCAGTTGTTTTAGTGCCAACCAACTTCTATTGAAACAGAGATGGACAGAACAATTGTTTTACTGTATAAGCCGTTCAAAGTGTTGCATTTGAATTTAGATATGTTAATAATAATAATTATAATAATAATAAAAAAACAATATTATACAATTTTCCTTGTCTTAAACGTGCCAAAGCTTGTTTGTTGGTCTTAGCTGATATCCCAAGTCAGACTTGACTTGATGGGTTTTGGCCACTTGTCAGGATGGGAGACCATTTGACTGACCATCTAAACCAGCTAAAGACTAGCTTTGCCAGGCTGGGGTTTCATTATAGGCTCTATATTTGCATGCTTCAGTCTTCTGTTTTTGCATTTGTTCTTGCAATGTTCATCAGGAGAAAGTTAATTAATTTTGGTAATTGAGGAAACTTTTCCTTAATAATCATCTGAACAGGTTTTAGTTATTTGTTAGCATTATATTTAGCCTATTTATAACTTTCCTAATGGACTACACAATCTGGATGAGCCTGTAAGTTTCTGTCTATACCATGCCATTGTCCATTCAGACTGTTGAAATTCATTGCTCGTCCCCCTTTAAAATGTTATTTTATTTGTGCAGGGGTGAAAAACTACTTGAAAATTGGGGGATGGGACACATTAAAGCACTTTGTATTGATTATTCCACAAGAAGGGGGGTAGTGCATGGATGTCCTCCTCATAGTGATTTCTGTGCCTCTACATTTATGGATGAGGAGCTGCAGATGGTCAGATCAGGATCTGGTGATACTACATACTATATGTTGATCAAAGCAAAGATAAAATTGGTAAGCTGCAGTTCAATAGATGTTGTGGTAAGGTTGGTTGTTCTACCCCCCCTAATGTTTAAAAGATCAGAAAAAGTTGTGATTGATTTTTGCCCTGGAGAGTCTAACTTGAGTTTATAAAAGCATTAGTAAGAAGCCAAATTGTTTAGACACTCTGTTTAGAGCTTTTAAGTCGCTTTGGATGATAATAAAGGAATTTGGCTGATGTGGTTATTGGTAAGCAAATATTTGTGTGGCAGGGTTTATAGGGAGAATTTCTTTATAGGTCCAATATCTGTTGTTTTGTGGCATGAAGGGGCCACGGGCTGAACGACTGAGTAGTTTTTTTTTTCATGTAATTGGTGCCATGTGTTTTGTAAATAACTCGAAAATGTGAAAACCCACAGAAAGCTTGCACTTCAAAGCATGCTGTAGTGCCACTATGAAATTGAGACCCAATCGAAATTAAGGTGATGGAACAGTTTTATGCCAGTTTGTTTGGCTCACAGGACTGTGAGTGTAATGCATCATGCCAAAAGTGTGGTGTAGTTTTGTCATTATCAGATTTAAGTTAAAGGAGTAGTTCACTTTAAAAAAAACAACTTTTGTTGATAATTTACTCACCCCCCCCCTGTCATCCAAGATATCCATGTCATTCTTTCTTCAGTCGAAAAGAAATTAAGTTTTTTGATGAAAATATTCCAGGATTTATCTCCATATAATGCACTTTGCTGGTAACCAAATGATTCATGGTCCAAAAGACAGTTTCAGTGCAAACTGCAAACCGTTCAAAGGGCTTTAAACGATTCCAGCTGATGAAGGGTCTTATCAAGCAAAACGATCGGTCATTTAAAAAAAAATCAAAGTTTAAGTTTTATAAGCTCAAATGGTCACCTTGCTGTGTTCTGTGATGCGCGTTGTTCGAACACGTTTATCAAAATGAACGAATCTGTTTTCGTGTCATTTGGTTCATTCAACGAACGAATTGACTCGTAAATTGATTCGTTCGTTTTGATGAACGAGTTCGAACAGGAGAGTCACGAACGCGTATCACAGATTTTCATCACAGAAATTTTTAAAATATTAATACAGGGTTAAAAACATTTAAGGCATTTAAAGCAGTTTAAATTGTAATATTTATTGGAGAGCATGATCGACTCTTGCTTTGAAACAGTCTGAAAAAGACTTACCGACCTCAAACGTTTGAACGCTAATGCATCTTTTATGGTTTTTCTTTTCTTCTCTTAGGACGTGGCAGACAGTTATACCATGCAGGTTAATGATGGCCCCAGCAGTCACCCCATTTTTGTGGCTCCTGTCAACGGAAATGCTCAGCGGTCATCAGGATATGTTCCAGGCAAGATTGTTCCAGTTCGTTCTCCACCTCCAGCCAAGGCTCCTCCACCGCCCCCACTGAAGCCCCCTGTCCCGCTCCCTGCACGGCCTCCAGTTTTTAATCTGACTGTAGATGAGAGTCGAAGGGAGCGTTCCCAGAACAAGCAGAGGAAGAACACTTATATCTGTGTTGGCTTCTTCTTCTGTGTCTTCCTACTGATTCTCATAATCATCCTCAGCCTTACATCTAAAGATGATTTTGATGGTAAGACAAAAACACCTTGTGTGTGTGCTTTTAAGGAGGTAGTTCAGCCAAAAATGAAAATGATCATCTACTCACCCTCAAGTTGTTCCAATCCTGAATGGATTTCTTTCTTCTGCTAAACACACAAAACAAGATATTTTGAAGAATGTTTGTAACCAAATAGTTAAAGGGCACCATTCACTTCCATAGTATTTTGTTTTTCTTCATACTATGGAAGTCAATGGGGCCCATCAACTGTTATCCATATTCTTAAAAAAGCAGGATTTGAAATTGAGGGTAAGTAAATGATGACAGAATTTAACTTTTTGGGCGAACTATTCCTTTAATACACCACCTTTCAAAGGTCTGGGGTCAGTACGTTTTTAAAAGTAGTCTCCTTTAATTCCCACCAAGGCTTGAATGAAAATGTTCTATATTAATATATTTTTAAATGTAATTTATTCCTGTGATGGCAAAGCTGAATTTTCAGCATCATTACTCCAAACTTCAGTGCTACTACTACTGGTCTGGGAGAGTAGAAAACAAATCCTTATTGTTGATCCTAATTGTCAATATCAAAACTTTATGTGGTCATCTTATACTCAGACCGAAATGTCCTATGTCTTTGTTTTAGTGAACTGCCCGCATCACAACCCTGCGCTGCGATCCTGGAACCCAGGCCATGATCTCAAAAAGGTGGTGGTGGTACGCAGTGGTGAGCATTATCGCCTTGATTCATCTGCCACTCTGTACTCTGTCACTATCCAGGCTGGAGGTAAGATCATTTGTCCATTGTGTGGTACCCTAAAAATAAGAAATTGTCTTTGAGAACACGTTGGCTTGTTAATTTGATGTGTTTATGAAAGTACTTTTATTAGGGTTTAAAGTCTGATTCGATTTATTAAATTATAGGTTTGGTTGTCTTTGCGGATGATAAAAAAGGTTCCAAAAACATTACGTTGCGAACACGCCATATTTTGGTCGAAGATGGTGGCGCTCTCCATATTGGAGCTCCAAAATGCCGCTATCGCTCCCTGGCCACCATCACCCTGGTTGGCCGATCGGACGAGACCGCTGTGACTGAAGTACCCGGGATGGGCCGCAAGTTTTTGGGTGTGACTGGCGGAGGAACTCTGGAGCTCCATGGGTCAGAGAGGCTGTCTTGGACCTTCCTCACTTGTACCGTACCAACTTCAGGTTTGGCGACTGGTGACCATGCCTTCCAGAAGAACTTCAGCCGTGGAATTAACCTGCGGGTGGTTGATCAGGACACGGCGGAGGTGCTGACTAATGAGCGCTTCGACACGCACGATTCTCGTAACGACAGTAAGAGGCTGAGTGAGCTGCTGAAGTCTCTGCCCGCAGGGCGCATTGTTGCACTGGCCATCGGAGATTCTGCAGTGAAGAGCCTGCTGGATGAGACCAAGAAAACCATCCAGGATCTTCTAGGCAGCAACCATGTCAATAATCTCAAATACAGGTGAATAAGGGAGGCCTTTTGAAAGCATGATTACAAAACGATTTCTACTGAAAAAGTATCTTAAAGCTACACTGTGTAACACTTTTAGTTTATTCTTAGCTAAAAACACTTAGTCCTTTCAAAAATATATGTGCTCATTAATGTATATTTACTTCGTTCAAGTGATATTCTCGTGAGTAGTATATATGCCATTGAAAATACATACGGGTAAGAGGTTCTAATGTCGGTCGCCATGTTGCCCCTCCATCTTGAAAGTACATTAGCCAAAGAGGGACAAACCCGTTAATTCAAGCTTCGCCTTTCACGTTTACGTTTGAGTTAACACTCATGGACGAGGTCGAACTGGAAGCCATGTTAATCTTGAACTACATTGGCCACCGTAGGAGTTAAAACGAAATCGGAATTGAGAGGAACAGAAACTAATATTCACTGGATGACCATATGCCTTTTCACCACTAGATGGGGGTAAAAATCACACAGTGTAGTGTAGCTTTAAACCAGCCTAAAGTCAGCTTGCTAGCTTGATCAGGCTGGTCTGTTGGCTGATTTTAGAGGGTTTTTTTTTATTATTTGGCTCAAGCTAAAACCAGCTTAGGCTTTTTTGTTGAGCAGGGATAGGATTATAGTTGTCAAAAAGTACCAATTTCGGTACCAAGTCGGCACTGAAATTGTGAAATTGTGCATCGGTGAAGAGCCTCATTGATGTATATTCACAACATGTTTTTGAAGCAACATGTTTTTGAAGCATGTTCACTGTAGCCAATCACAGACAAATCCAATGAGCATGTGAGTACAATGGGCAATCAGAGATGTTGTCATACCGCTCAAAGCGTCACATTTTTTACATTTTAGTACTGGCTGGTACCGAGGTCTGTTCTTTTTTGACAACTCTTGATAGGATTTCTTGTGGTGGGATAAACTCTTGTGTATGATTCCCCCATAATTTTCCTTTGTATGTCAGTGTAGTCTGAAACGTTTTTATAGCTGCAAAATGAGGCCCTGAAGGGTGGTAGCAGGAAAGAAGCTTTTTCCAATCTGAGGAGTTTTGTTTTGATATCTCCGAGCACAGCTTTGAAGTTACTGTGATTGGAAGCAGAAAGTATCCTGTTGTTCCATAAACCATATCCTAATTCAGACTCACCCACTGAGGACCAGCTACTGAATCCAGCGTACATTGTGTATACTTTACGAGTGCAGTGACGCAAACTTATTGGATACTTGTGCCATACTTAAAGATGTAGGAATGTCTTTGCATTATCTAACTAAATTCAAACAATTTGTCACATTAGGTTTCATATTATAGAGCACAACAGATATAGGCCCTATGATTGTTCTATACTAACATGTAAAACATTGATTGTAACCAATAATGTATCCTGTCTACATTAGAAAAGACTGCAACGTGAGCTTTGTCTGAACAATTATAAGATAAACTTTATCACACTTCCTTTTGGGGGTAGATTAATCTATGACTAAGATAAGAATAAGCCGTAATGTTTGCTAGATTAATCCGCCCACCCTGTTACGAATTATGGTTGTTCGATTACAAAAATGTACATGTCAATGTTAAATGATGCTGTGTTTGATGTATTACCCACCTCGGTAGACATAGCTCCACACGATAAAGTTGGAGTGTCTGGGACTCATTTGTTCAACACACCGGATCCTACAATAACAAAAGCACATGAGCGCGTATAAGGTAGAAAGGGGAGGAGTGTTGTGAAATATTTGCACCACAGCTGTATGGGGAGCTTGTTGAGAAAACATGCGACAAGAAAAGTGAAAATCAGCAAATAAGTGGCTATAGTTACCGAACGGCCCTTTAATGTTGTCTAATGCATTGACATTTAAACATTTTTAAGTGTGACTTTGGTATCCCAATACTTTCTAGGGCCACTGCACATTAATATTAAAGGCAATTTAAAGCAAATATAAAAGTTCTTATTTATTAAGTCGGCATGTTGACTTTTGCCAGTATATTCATGAGCAGTGTGATAGAAGCCAAATGTTAGTAGCAAATAGTCCTAAGCACTCTTGGATTTAACCTAACGGGTTGTTGTTCCACAGAAACGCATCTAAGAAATGTTTCAAATGGCAGTATTCTGCAGGAAAAGCTGGTGAAAGGTCAAACAGGCATATTTCCAGGATTTGTGTAAAAAAACGCTGACTTCATTGAAAGGCCTTTTAAAGAGTTCAAAGGCAGAAAAAGCTGATGCTGTGTCTCTTTTGGTTACATTGCAGATGAAAAGTACATGTTTTTGTCTTAAATAAGGGAAATAGTTGTTCTTACCATGCAACTGAAAGTATTTTGTAAAAATTAGTGTCAAATATATAAATTCCTCCTGAGAGAAAGCCTACTTTTACAGTCCACCGCTAAGGCACTTGTGTGGAGCATTCTCTTATTATTGCAAGAAACATGGAAAATATTTATTCTTATATATATATATATATATATATATATATATATTTTTTATGTTCAAGCTTTAAACTAGGTCTGGGTTCTTGGGAACCTCTTATTTCTATTATACTGTACATAACTAGAACTGTAAGGCAAAGAAAAAGCATACCATATGAGGAAATAATCTTCTGACTACTGACTGTACCATTAACTGTACCATTGCAGTCATGCAATTTCCAGAGAAATTGATGTGAGAAATGGGCAGGATATGGTTAGTAGTAGGTGTGACTGAAAAATAACTTGAATTTACTCATTTCGAGATTTCAGTTTGACCCATTGCACACATAGAAATCTCTTACCTTTCCGCCCCTTACCAGTCAGACACTGATGAAAACATGCAACCTTGGCAGCTCCCTTTGCAAAAACAGAACAATCTGGCACAACCTAACTGAAAACTTGCGCAACATAAACCAGCCTGTCCAAGTCTAACCCCCCCAATCCCCGTAGGCACTCCAGAGGGGGTGCATTGCAGCCCTACACATATCTTTGATAAAAATAAATTGAAAAGCCTATTGTTGGTTAGTGATAAATCTACTATATGGGTTTTGCCAATCTCTGACAGACAACGAGGCAAATTACTTGAAGTTGAGGTATGAAGTAATGTTGATTATTAAAGTTTGATTGTGGTGTTTAGAAAGCACTTAACTTAACTAGTTATTTGGGGATTGTCCCTGTGGAAAGTGGTGTATATTTGGATACAAAGCATGTGCTAAGTGAGGGACGTGGGGACCACCAGGGGTTGCAAGGGGGTCAGTGGAAAAATAAATAAAACAATAAATATAATTTAATACAATATCATGTAATAAAATGTAAAAAGTAGTTGTTCTAAATGAATTCTTTTAGTGGTTAGAAAAAAATAAACTTAACATTTCAATAACATTTCAATGATTTATTTTGGCTGTTACAAATACAGTATAAAAGATATTAAGACAATGATTTCATAATTTTGCAAGTTTTTAATTTAACAAGATGTTGTCTATAATATCGTGTTTATATCGTGACATTTTATTTTTCTTAAAAGACCTTTGTCCTTTCAGAGTCAATGATATGATCCTGGTGGTTGATTGATTTATCTGAAAGAAGAAATAGTTTGTTGTGCTATTGTGGAAAATGGTTTGTTTACTCGAATTTAATGCAGGTTTTGTCCTTGTGGAGTCATGAAAATGATTGTTGCCTGCTTTTAACATTTGAAGCAATGTTCCATGATTGTCAAACTAACTAAGACTTCTAAGTTTTAGTGCTACACAGAGAAAATGGAATTACAATGGTTTCACATGTTGAAGGTGCTAAAAGTGCACTCTTTAATGATATTACACATAAATTTACCCTTTTGAGGGTAGGGAATGGCCAGGAACAAGAAGGAAAAAGACAGAACACATTCCTGTGTTAGTCAGACATAATACTTATTCTGAGAAATGAGGTAATATTGCCCTGGTGACTGCTAAAAGATGGAAATGTGAAAGATAGAACAACAATAGTGTGGTTTACTGGCCATCACAGACCTCCCACCTTGGCATAAAATGACCTTATTGGTCTCTGTGTGGGTAGTTTGTCACCCTGTTTATCCACAAAGATTTTTATTAACTTGTCTTGCTCTAAACTGCAGTGAACCACATTCCTTAAAGTTCAGTGAGGCACTATTTTCCAAACCTCTGGGGGCTTTTGTGTCTGAGCCTTGGCCTTTAGAGCTCATATGTGTCAGTAAAACAAATAGCAGTTCTGACCTAGTTGCTTTTAAGAAGTGAATGCTATTTTTTCATTATGGAAGTATTAATGCTACTACAGAAACAGAAGCCAGTAGCTCCAGAGCCTGTTGAGCCATAATGGTTTTGTTTTTGGTATTCCTGACCTTTTTTACACTCATTTTAGTTCAATTCTTGCCATAGCTGAATGTTGACATATAACGAGAGAGTTAGAATGATTGGTTATATTGTACAAAATGAAAATCTGTCTTGGTTTACTCACTGTAATTTTTTCCAAAGAAGAAAGAACGTTTAGTTTGAGAGTGACATGAGGGTGAGTAAATGATGGCAGAGTAGTCATTTTGGGTTAACTTAGTTTAATCATACAGAAATGACTTGGAGGATGAGTAAATGAGAATTTTAAGAACCCTTTAACACACATCGGGACTACTCTTTTTGAAGAAAGCAAAGACAGAAATTCAGTTACCTGTTACCTTGATTTGAGTGACAACTGCTCTTTTCACTGTACTAATGGGTTGACAAGATAAATAATAAGAAGGAAAGATTCAAATAGTCATTCTCACTCATCCTTGACAGTGTTTGACCTTTTTCACCCCAGAGCTTTGGCAGCTCTTCTTTTAAATTCCATTTATGTGCTGTAACTGATCATCACTTCCACATGGGAGTGTGTTGACAAGTCTAAACTAGGGGTCATTCAAACTCATTTGTAATTTACATTTTATTGTTATTGAGCAACTGATCGTATATATTTTATGAATACACAATTCTTCCAAAATGTGTTGCATTATTATTTTTTTTTTACCCCTTATTGGCTTTCTTTTTAGCTTTTTCTCTCCATCCTCCATCTCTCTTTTAGGGAGGCATGGGCCTTGGTCTCAGTAATTGGAGGAGGGAATGGTTCTTGCACAGAAGACGTACGAGAACACGAGAACCATGATACAGGTGGCAAGGCGCTGGCTCGCCGAGACTTCGTCACCGTGGACGGTGTGGGTTTCACTGTTACTGCTTACAGTGAGTGGAGTAATGGTACGTATTGGACAACACACAATCAAATCCACAACATCTAGTCGAAAGAAAACCCTTTTAAAAAATTACTCTGGTTTTTGTTCAACCATAAAGGTTACCCTACAACAGGCATCCAAGTGGATGCAGTGGATAAAGTGGTTCTGAATTTGCAAGATGATGTTAGCAGCTGGAAACCGGGCGATCGGATTGTGGTGGCCAGCACAGATTATTCCATGCATCAGGCGGAGGAATTCACCCTGCTCCCGTGTCCCCACTGTAACAGCAAACAGGTTCGAATTCAAGGTGAGACAGTGGGTTGTTCCCGCTAAACAGCATGTGTTTCCTTAGGTTTCTTGTGGTGACAATTTACAGTGTTTCTGTTCTGAATCTTTCTGTGAATTTGTATACAGCCAAGTTTAAATGATACTAGTGTCATTAAGTTTAGGACAGGAAAAGGGTGAGGACTGTTTACCAGAATCACATAAACAAACTGTCATTTCTGACTAGAGGCCAGCAATATAGAAAATTCCACCATCATGTACTCCACCCTGTTAAAAACGCAGAAACAATTTGGACACTTAAGTCACACAAATGTCTGAATGTCATTTCATTAGATAGAAAAAAGTCTCTTATGCTCTCCTGCATTTATTAAATTTAAATTACTGTACAAACTGGTATATTGTGAAATATTATTATAAATTAAAATAACTGTTTTCTATTTTAATATATATTTTAAAATGTAATCTATTCTTGTGATGGCAAAGCTGAATTTGCAGTGTCACATGATCCTTCAGAAATCAAGCTGATTTGGTGCTCAAGTTACATCATTAATTTGTGTTAAGCTGTTGTGTTGCTTAATGCTTTTGTAGAAACCATGATACTTTTTTTGAGGATTTTTTTCTGATGAATAAAAAGATCAAAAAGAAAAAGAGCAGCATTTATTTTAAATAGAAATCAATTGTAACATTATAAATGTCTTTACAGTCAACTTTGATCCATTTAATGCATCATTTCTGAATAAAAGTATTAATTTCTTTAAAGAAAAAAGACCCCAAACTTTATGACTGTGCATATCTTTAAAATAAATGCCACGTTGTAAAATGCTAAAACATTTATACATTATTAAGTGTTTTTTAAGTGTGCAAATAGTTTCTTTGGTGTATTGTGTATGAATTACTATGCGGCCATTATTCCCAGCATATGTCTTAAGTCCTTGGAGAATTGGAAATTTGTGGCCTTTATTGAAAGAATGTAGTTTAAATGTCACCTTGTCCATTGTGTGCTGTTGGCAAAGCTGTTGCCAGCCCTTATCCTTCCGGAAGGATACGATGTGCACTCCGGGTGTGCGTAAAGGGCAGTCCGATTGAGTGGACAGGTTGCTTTCCTTCCTGTATCCAGTATTTATTTAACTTACTTTTAGATAATTAATCGAATGAAATGATCAAAATATTTAAATAGAGAAATGTTATTTGTTAGATGTTGTATGTTCATTATTTTAGATCTCTCTAAATAATCATCTTTTCAGACTTTATCATTTGTTTACTGGGTGTGTTAATGTGTTGGAATTTTTCAGGAAAGCCTCAGTTCACTCACGTGGGAGAAATACTGGACGGTGTGGACATGCGTGCAGAGGTGGCTCTCCTCTCAAGGAATATCCTTATTCATGGAGAAATGGAAAACTCCTGCTACGGAGAAAACTGGTGCCAGTATTTCAGCTACGACACCTTCGGGGGACACATCAAGGTTTGTTCGAGGGTCTGTGTGTATGTGTACTGTATGAGAGCGGGTGTGTGTTTATTTAACACTAAGCTGTCTGGTGCTGTCATGTAGAGAAATGACAGGCCGTTGTATGTTGGGGTTAGCGCCGGATAATTGAGTATAGCTCTTTTTTTGAATGGAAGGAACTGAAAGTATAAAATGTGTGTGTTGTGTTTGGCAAAAGAATGAACAACACACAGTAGCACTTATACGACTTCTGATTTTTTTCTAGTCGTCCAGTTGACGGGTGAATGTTTACTTTATGTAAATTACCAACCATATATTATGCAGCAGTTTAGTTTCTGGCAAGTCCGTTGCTTTGGTTGTAGAGAAAAAATAAAGATTTTTTTGTTTTTAATTATTATAATTTGTTAATATAAATTATGTCATTATATTATTTTGTAATGAAAATGTTTGTATAATTAATACATTTTTTTTACTATATTTGATCTTTTTTATTATATATATATTTTTTGTTAATACAATATTATATTTATTAGTTTTAATATAATTTTGTGCAATTAAAAACAACTTAATGATTTTATTTACTATTAGTTATTTTAAAATAAAATTAGAACCACTCACAATTAAAAGGCAGAAACACTTTATTTATTTGTTCAGCAACACTTTGTGGTCTTGTGTTTTTGGTCTCGTTTTTGTGTATGTTTAGATTTTGGGAAACTTCTCATCGGTTCACCTGTCTCATGTGGAGCTGAAACACATGGGTCAGCAGCTGCAGAAGGGCAGATACCCTGTGAACTTTCATAGGTGTGGAGATGTGGATCAGCACGGGGGCTACAGTGACCCCACCTATGTGAACTCCCTGTCCATCCATCATTCCTTCTCCCGATGTGTTGCTATACAAGCCACTAACGGCCTGCTGGTGAGAGAGAAAGATACAGAGCGAAAACATATAGTAAAGTCTGAGACCACATTGAAAATATGAGATTTTGTTTCACCATGATGTCTTCCTTTTATTATAGGTTAGGGACACTGTTGGGTATGACACGCTGGGACATTGTTTTTTCTTGGAGGATGGGATTGAACAAAGGAACATATTTTTCCATAACTTAGGCTTGTTGACCAGGCCAGGGACCATTCTGCCTACTGACCGCAACGATAGCATGTGCACAGACATTATCGACAGGGTGCACAAAGGATATATACCATCTCCTGCAACCGAGTGCAAGTAAGAAACTGTAAACACAAATTCATTTCATATTGCTGAATCAACCTGTTACTCAAAATGAGTCCAATATTCACACTGCTTGGAGCTTATCAGCTTAAAATTGAGCATGTGTGAGTATTTTATCTTAAAGTCTCCTGATGTACAGACTACAGTGTGCTTGTTCTGCTCTGACTAGCTGACCTTGATAACGTGACCCACTGCATTGTTTGGTCAAATAACAAAAAGAACAGAGCTCTCATTTCCTGAGACTCAGCGATTGTTCTTTTCTCTTATCTGGGTAATAAAACACCCGATGTCCCAGACGGCTAAGCAGGTGCTGTTTTCAAAAGAATAAAAAATAAAATTTGGGAGCTTGTATAGAGCTGTAGATGAAGGATGAAGATAGAGGTTTGAATAGGGTTGAATAGGGTAGTGAGATAGTCCAAGCAAAGCAATTCAACCACCAACTGTTTAATATATTTTTTGTTTAACACTGATTGATCAGCACAGAATGTGCTTTGCTAGCTACCATTTTAATTCCTAATGCAGGCAGGTTGTACATTTTTAAATTTATATTAAATAAAAACTTGCACTAAAATAATTTTTTGGCTATTTTTACTTTGTTTCGGTTAATCTAAAATTTTAGTTTCAAGTTTGTCGATTAATTGACGAAAATATTATTTTTGACAAATTTTTTTCAAGCTATATTTCAACATTAAAACCTGTCTTACTCACTAACTCTAACCCTAACCAACAGTAATTCAGTTTAACCAGACACTGAATGCACTCAAATACAGTATAGTGCTATATTTACCTAGAGATGAATAATACTGATTGTAAAGTGAAATATGTACAGTACATACTGTATATATCCATGCTTCATATTTTCAAATTATTTTAAGGTCGAATTTTTTTTTTTCATTGAAAAGATCCTGTCTTATGTGTGTATTCTAGGGCAGTATCTACATTTTGGATCGCACACCCCAATAATCATTTGATCAGTAACTCAGCAGCTGGATCACAGGTATGCTATGCACAATCTTGATCTGTAATGAACAGTGAGTAAATGCTTGCTTACGACATTTTCATGGTATTTTATCATTGAACGTTTTTGTGAGCTTTTGTGCTCTTTGAAATGATGCCTACATCTCTGTGATATTGATGAAAACATTGAGGAAGTTATGCAATGACAGATAGCATCTCCTCATTCCAATCCTTTATTAAAGATGTGTTTGCCAATATAAATCAGTTCAGCCTGGTGGTATTGTTATGCTTTGCTTTGTTTGTTTGAGGTTTTGTATATAAAATGGATGATCCCTCCACCCTTTTTTATTATGGAAAAGCTTCTTATGAAGATGTGCTCTCAGCAGGCCAGGTTAATAGAGACTCAATCTGGTTTCTGTGATTGATATCAGATAACTCAGGAATAAATATTATTCACAGCCCTTCCATTAGTACAAAATAGGGAATTTTTTAAGGAAGTTATAAGTTGAAGGAGATGTTTAACCTTCAAGTGTTGTGGAGTTTTATCATATTATGAAAAGTGCCGGGTATCTAAATTTCCCCCTCATTCTCAGTTTCTGATATTTTTTTGTTTTTTCTCTCAGGACGCAGGAATTTGGTACATTTTCCACAACTCTTCTACAGGTGACTCTCACGGATTGATTCCAGAGACAAAAGCTGAGCTCACGCCTCTGGGCATCTTCTTTAACAACCGTGTTCATTCCAACTTTAAGGTAATTAAATGCCTTATGACTCAATAATAAATATATCTCAGAATACTTTAACATTCCTCTGTCCTTTTTGTACACAATCTTCAGGTGATATCAAACAGAATCAATGCTATTGCTTTTTCCTCCATCTACATTTAATGCCCACCTCCCTGTGGTGAAATTAGCATTTCCTCCCTCTGGCTCATAACAGTTCAGTTCATAAATCATTTGGGATTTGCAACATTGTATTAAATGTGGCTTCAGGAAAAACTGATGAAATCAATTACAAGTTCAGGTTTTATTGCACATACTCAAGGCATCTTTGTTGTTTCTCTGAAAAGCCTCCTTGTTCAAAGTCCCGCACAATGTGCTTGTGTGACAGGGTGCTCTCACATACATTTCCCTATACAACAGTTCTTTGTTATCTGCTTGTTTATGTTCGGTAGCTTGAGCTGTGTTCAGTTTCAAAGCTGTCCAGATGCAGAGAAAATCCAGGGTTCTCTTTCACAGCACAAATTGCATGGTACCTGAGATTGAACATACAATTTCTAAGTGAGGAGTGATTGCTTTTTTCATCCTGTCAGGCTGGCCTCTTTATTGATAGAAAAGTCAAGAGCACCAACGCCACTGCGGCAGACCCACGTGAATATCTCTGTCTGGACAACAGCGCTAGGTGAGTGGATTTGTTAAATGTTTCTCTGTGTCCAGGGTATGTTGATTCTGCTTGTAAAGAAAACGCATCTGTCCGGATAGAGTTTCTGTAGTAATTAGGGAATATGGTTGCGCTGGACAGAGCTCTGGTCTCTTCCTAGGCCACAAACCACAGTGACCACACTATAAATATACAGTCATAGTGTCATGGTTTGTAAATGCTGTGGTGTAAGTTACTCCCGTTTTTCATTTATACTCCCGTGACTGTATTTTGGCAACATGCTGTTCTTTCAAATTTGTGGGTGAATCTCACAAAAAAGTGGTTTACATTTTGCAGTAAAATCTTTTTTTTAAATAAACAAATTCTCCAAAAATTCTCATTACCATAAGGTGTCTGGACATTTTATTTACTTTTTACCTACATTTAGATATCTATTTATTTATAAAACAGTTACACAAAAATATATAGATCTTTTTAAATCTATCGGCTTGCACACTCAACTGTGCACAAGGTGTAGCGTAGAAGGACAATGGAGAATCCAAAGAGGAGAGGAGATACAAAGAGGAGAATCCAGCTTTACTGCTATTGAGGCCATGAGCCCTGGCAGTCTTCATACTGTAAGAACAAAACGAGCTTGCCTCTGAGCCAGACAGCTGCTAAAATCATCTGCCCTCTGTTCGGCTCTGCATCTATCTCTAGACTGAGATTTTAACAGACCAAGATAGAATAGCCCCTTTTGAGGTTATGTATATGTATGTATGTATTTATGTATATGTATGGATGTATATATATGTATATAAATCTGGATAAGTACCTGAAGACAGGGGCGTGCTAAAACACTCTTTTATGCCTAAAAAATCTCTTTTATGCCTATTCCTTCAAGAGTCACCACCATTCTTGTTCTCATAAAGTAGACCTAAAATGACATTACAAGATTATTAGTTAAAACATTTCAAAATGCACCTGCATATACTATTTTCAGTCAGGAATTTTGTCATTGAGGATTTCTGTAAAATTGTGCAAAATTCTCGTCTTGCTCTCGTGAATCCAATCTCATGTCTCGTCTCGTCACACCCCAGCACTAAATGATTGGAGAAGTCCTGCATGCATCAGTAGAGAGAAGACTGTTATTTTCGGAAGATCCAGTTATGACACTTTGTAAAATTCTGATTAATAGTTCACATCATCTATAATATGCTATTCTATATATATATATATATATATATATATATATATATATATATATATATATAGTATATACAGTATATGTATATATATGTATGGCAAAGAAGCACTCGCATTTGAATTTCTCATTGTCTGACATTGCTTTCTCAGGTTCAGGCCTCATGAGGACTCTGACCCAAGCAAGCCACGGGTGGCCGCACTCATTGACACACTCATCTCCTTCAAAAACAATGATCTGGGGGCCTGGATTCGTGGAGGTGACGTCATCATACAAAACTCTGGGTAGGGGACGAAAGCTTAAAACCTTTTGAGAAGCTCATTGCCTAAAAATATTGCTATCTTCTGATTATTGTTTGTTTTTCTGATAGTTTTGCTGACAATGGTGTTGGACTGTCATTTGCAAGGTACCGTGTCATTTTACTGTTTTTCAGAGCTGATTCGTGTCTATTGTTTATCACATGTATTGATCATTCTTGAGCAAAGCCCTCAAATGAAAAGAATGCAAAGCCTTCTCATTAAAAAAAATGATGGCGGTACAATGTCTTATATTGCTCCAATGGTAGGAAATCCCTGATAACAAAATTTACATGCAGTTCAAAAGACGTGATCAATTGCATTTTTTTTTATCACACTATTTAAAAAAAATGATAAGAATGGAATTAATGTGCTAAATTGACAGCCATATGTTTTATGCGAGTGTGTGTATGTGCTGGCATGTTCTTGCTGTCTGTGTCTCTGGCTGCAGGCATATTAATTTAAAGGAACATATTTTTATTTTGCTGAAAAGCTTACTATTTGATTGGCAAATGTGTGCAAGCTTGTGAACTTGCCTGCGCTAGTATTCTACATAAACCTCCTAAGGCAAGCAATTAATGAAGTAACTAAAATGTTTCACTCCTCACTGCAGTGATGGCAGCTACCCTAAAGATGAAGGCTCCAGTCAGGAGGTCTCCCAGTCCCTGTTTGTTGGCGAGAGCAGAAATCGTGGCACCAATGGAAGGCAAAACAAATACTGGGGAATTGGTGGAGTAGACGGAAAGATGAGGACTCTACCAAGAAACAAGTATGTGAGAGAAGAAATAAAGGGAAAAGAGAGAATAGTGTTAACATAAACTTTCAGTCTGGTTTAGCAGGAAGATAAATTATTTGTGTAATCTGAACATTGTTTGTGTTTTGCTTTGTTCTTGTCAGGACGTTTCCGATCAGAGGTTTTCAGATAAATGATGGTCCAGTGAGGATCTTGAACAGCACGTTTCGAGCCTTCAGTCCCACTACAGGGCGCTTCACCATGGCTGTGGGATTCAGCCTGAAAAACATCTGGCAGCTGACACCCAGAAATAACCTGTCCTCTCTCGCCTTCCACCCTAGTGTGAGTGCACGTACACTTTAGCCTTGGAAACTGTTCAAACACTCTCTGATACTGCTATACTTCTATACTGGTATACGGTGACTGCTCAGCCGCCTAATAACACGTATTGCAAAATTGTGCACATTGTTTTAATTTTTTTTTGTACTTTTTTGATCTTGCATTTTATTTTATTTGAGTATTTTATTATGCTTTTGAATTTTTATTTTAGAATTTACTTTATCTTATAATAACAGTTAGTCATTTTTGTTTAGTTTAGTTTTAAATCTATTACTTTTTTTTCCCCCCAGTATTTTATAGTTTCATTTTTTTTTATTTTTGTCATAATATTTTGGGACTGCCAAAGTTAGTGTGGTAACTTTTAAAATATATAGTGTTTCAAAAACGAATTTGGGCCATTTTTTATAAAAAAAAAATTGAGTCATAAAAATGTATTATTGTGTTTATTTAATTTTTTTTTTGCAGTTTTTTGACATTTTTACGTATGATTAGTTTTTTGTTTTTTTTGGGGTCAGAGATGACTTAGACTAATTAAAGTTTGGGAAACCCTGGGGCAACCTGGACTTAATTGCATTACTCAAGGTCATAAAGACTTCTCTTTTCTCCCAGATAACCCACCTGGTCTGTCTAGTCTGTAATAACGCTTATTTATTTACTTTAAGTGCCACTAATGCTTGTATTTATTGCTCATTTCTCAGGGAGAGACGACACATCTGGTTGTTCTCTCCTTATTGGTCACCATCTGCCCTGGTGCTGAGTAATGAAATAAAACCCTGTTCTGGCAGCTGGTATTTAGCATATGTTAAAAAGAGCCCTTGGAAAGGTCTAAGTGTGGTCATATTTTGCCTCACTTGATATGTGTGAATGGTACCACATTGATTCTAGGTCTGTCTTGATGTTTTTCTTTTTCTCAGTACCATTTTCAGGACATTTGATAGGTTTTAGAATCTTTCCGTTTACATTTCTCATGACCAATGATCCTCTTTTAATCATCTAGGTGAATCTAAGAGCATTTTTTGGTAGACCGGGTGAGTGGTTTGAGCAGAATGATCTGGATGGCGATAAAAATTCTATCTTTCATGACCTGGATGGCTCGATCAGCAATTACCCGGATACATATGTGGCAAGGGCCGACAATTTTCTGATCCGCCACCCTCAATGTGTGGATGTCCCTCATTGGAATGGAGTTGTGTGTAGTGGCAAGTACTCTCAGGTAAAGAAATAGATCTTTCACTCTCCTTTTACGTTTTCATGTCATTTTCATATGCTAGTACAACAACCATTCAAAAGTTTTTGGTCATTAAGATATATTTTTTTATGATTTTGAAAGAGGTCTTATGTGCTCACCAATGCTGCATTTATTGGATCAAATGTAAAGTAAAATCGGTAATATTATTGGCAAAGTTAAATTCTCGGCAAGTAAAATTTCTTCTTATCAATATTGAAAATCAATATGCTTAATATTTTTGTGGAAACAGTGATTTTGATCCACTGTGGATCAATTGAATGCATCCTTGCTAAATAAAAGTAGTAATTTCTTTAAAAAAATATTTTACTGACCCCAAACTTACCTGTAAAATCTTAACTGTTTTTGCTTTCTAAACAATGTTACTTTTGTTCTATATAGGTGTACATACAGACACAAGGCGCATCTAATCTAAGCCTGTCTATCATCAGAGATGAGTACCCTGATAAACCCATGGTTCTCAGAGGTGTCAGAAGCCAGACAGCACCAACCCAGCAATACCAGCCTGTATTGATGATGGGCAAGAGCTATACAGTGCACTGGAATGGACCTGCACCCAGAGAAACTGTCCTGTCACTAATTAATTTTGACCAGTAAGTAACAAAGGAGGAATGTGATCCTCCATGTCTAAAATAAAACATTAGACATGGCTAATGAAGTCCTGGAGGGTTACTGTCCTGCAGAGTTTAGCTTGATAAAAACACATATTAGCTTGTTCAGGTGTGTTTGGTCTGTATATTAGGGTTGGAAATAAACTTTGCAGACAGGCCCTCCTGTTGCCCATCTGTGCATTTAACTATATAACCATGAGATGTTCGTAATTAAGTAATATACATGAGTAACATGTTTCTCATATTAGAGACAATGTGATGTTTTTATTTTATTTTACTGTTGCTCTTGTAGGGGTGATTGGGCTCTGCTTGGCCTCTGCTACCCCAATGAAACCGTATTCCAGATCACATCAGACATCTACAACAAGCAGAACAACGGCTTTGATGGCGTAGAGGATTATGGCCCCGTGTCGTCCATTTCAGACCTAGAGAAACGACAGCAGGAGAGAAAGTACTTTTTCGACAAATCTGCTGGGTAGGAATAAGTATATTTATCCTTTATCAACATATTCATTTCACAAAAGTCTGCAGAGCAGTAAAAACATAAATCTGTTGTTTGAAGTGCCAAGTGAATAATAATATAAATGCACACAATAAAAAATGGATATTATTTTTGTTGATCTGCTTAAGATTTAACGGTGACACTTTACAATAAAGGTTCATTAGTTAATGTATTAACTAATATGAACTTACAAAGAGCAATATATTTGTTACTGTTTATCTTTAACTTCAGTTAATAAAAATACAGCTGTTCATTGTTTGTTCATGTTAGTTCACAGTGCATTAGCTAATGTTAACAAGATTTTAATAAAGTATAAGTAAATGTTGAAATTACCATTTAACAGATTAATAAATGCTATATAAGTGGAGTTCATTATTAGTTCATTCATGCTAACTTATGTAGTAAACCATTGTTAACTAATGAACCTTACTGTAAAGTGTTACAGATTTAATGGTGTTAATTAGTATTTAGACGACAAAGGAATTCTACATGTAAAATAAGGGAAATTAGCACGCGAACATGTATCCAATTTTAGCCAATTTCAATGAGTTCAAATAAAAAACTCAGTGTCATGTAATATCGATTATTGATGTGGTAGCGAAACTACTATTCAAAAGTTTGAGGTCAGTAAGATTTTTAAAAAAATATTTTTAAAAGAAGTCTCTTATGGCCACAATTTTGTTGATAAAAATACAGTAAAAACAGCAATATTGTGTAATATTACAATTTAAAATATATGTTTTCTATTTTAATTTATTATATATGCACGTTTTCACTATAATATATTGCTGTATAGAAAAGAACATTGTTTATTTGAAATAGAAACATTATAAATATCTTTACTGTCACTTTTGATCAATTTAGTGTGGTGGTTCATGGATTCATTTTTTTTTGTTTTCAATCATTCCAAGTCTTATTGACCAACAAACATTTGAAGGGTAGTAACTTTTTGTGAATGAGTCAGATTTTCTGAATGATTCCTCTTTCTGCCAATGGTTGGACAAACAGATAATTCCAACCCAGATTCACGCCATTGGCTGAGACAGATATTGTATGCAAATATCATATAAACTGTATTTAAATCAAATACAGATAAATGATTGTTTACAGTGTGGTCTGTTCAGTCTGACACATTAAGCCTGTGTTTAACCTGCAGTTTGTTATGGCTGTATGCGCGAGCTCGGCACAGACGAGACGGCCACAGCTACTGCTCCACCGCAGGCTGTGAGAGGGTGAAGATCATCGCCACCATACGTGCCAACCAAAAGACTCAGGCCTGCAACTGCACCGCCAATGCCTACCCCAAATACAGCAAGCCTGCCAGCATCATAGTGCCTATGCCAAAGCCGAACACAGAGCCCTGCAGAGCCTGCGGGGCCTCACAGGTAAGTACGGTCCAAGCTCCATATGAACGGACAACATCATTTGTGTAGCTCTGTTTGTGTGGGGCAGGCTTTGATCTGACTGTCCATCTGCCATCCTGACCTTGTGTTTTCTGGGTAATTTTAACATGGAGTCATTAAACTGTCAACACTGAGTGACTTTTTCTCTTTTCTCTGTAGTTTGCCTTCTCAAGTGAGCCATGGAACAGCTACCTCCAAACCCAGATCAAATCCCTCAGTGTACAAGAAGAGCAGGATAATGACACACAAGCCTATATCACTGTAAGTGTGACCATTCAATGCATGATTCCTGTACTGTAAAACTTCAAATAATAGCCGAGTCCCTAATAGACGCCTGTCTCTTTTACACGCCTGGTGTGGCTGCAGGTTTGGGTAAATAAAGGCCGTTCTCAAATAGAGGCCGGCCGTTTTTTTTTTGTTTTTGTTTCGGGTTGTATTTAATCTTATAAAACCTTTCAGATTGTCCGCAAATTTTTGTCACAAACTTATGTATATGAGTATATATGTAATCTTTACATATATTTTCATATACATAAACTAAAATACATTTTATTCACATACTTGCAGTTGTATTTGTGGTTTATGGGGACTCTCCGTAGGCGTAATTGTTTTTATACTCTACAAACTGTATTTTCTATCCCACTACACTAACCCTACCATCACAGAAAACTTTCTGCACGTTAACATTTTTAATAAAACATATACATATAGTTTTTAATATTTGTTTTTATTTTACCACAAATTTTGTATGTATGCAAATTGTATAATATCCAAGGTACACATTTCTAGTTATTTTATACAGTTATAGAATATTAGAATTTGGGTTACCTTCATTTTACTTGCATAGTCTTTTGGGGATGCATAAAGAATGAAGGTTGTTTACATGTAAAACTGTTTTGAGGACCTGTTTCCTCTTTTTCTTGACTTACAGGTAAATGACGAGAGGTTTGACCTCAACCAGTCAGGGTTCCTCCTGGTTACTGTGGACGCATGCTCTGGAAAAGTCACAAAGAGCTCATTGTTTTCAACGCTGGACACTAAAATGGAACAGTATTTTAAAACTGGAATTATGAAGAGGTGAGCGGGGGGTTTGGGGTTTGAAACCGCACGTCTGGAGGTTAGGAGAAATTGGCAGAGGAGGAAGAGGTTGAGAGGTGGCTTACAGTGTTTTTTGAGGAAGCTAGTGATGAGTGGAAGGATTTGTGCAGTGCCAATTTGATATACTAAAGATTTAAGAATATAAACTACAGTTCATAAGAATTGGGACATATATATATATATATATATATATATATATATATATATATATACAGTATATACAGTGTGTGTGTATATATATATATATATATATATATATATATATATATACACAGTATATATACAGTATATATGTATGTATTTGTTTTTTAAAAAAAGAATTAATAATAGCATTTAATAATAACAAATGTTTCTTCATTACCAAAGAACATATTAGAATGATTTCTAAAGGATCATATGACAGTGAAGACTGATAAATTCAGCTTTTCCATCGTGGGAATAAATAACATTTTAAAATAGATAAAAAAAAATACTTTTTGTTTGTACTGATATTTTACAATATTACTGTTTTTACTGCCTTTTAAATAAATGTTGCGGCTGTATTTTTGTTCAGCCTAGGTGAGCATAAAACTCGTGAGTCAAAAACAGCTTACCAACCCTAAACCTTTGGACCTTCAGCTATTATGAACCTTTTCTTTTTTTAAGGTGAGCATTTCCATATTTCACTGATTAGACTAAATCATTTTGGTTCTGTGTAGGTCGATAGTTCTTCTTGCCACAAGAGGTCAGCCTGACATTTCTGGTATTGCACAATATCTGGTCTCTTTGGGATCTGCTAAAACGCCAGATCTTCAGAAGAAAGGTAAGGTATTTCTACAACACGTAAAAAAAATAACTGTCAAGATCTGTTTTTCCTGGTTGAGGGTTACTTGCTGATTCCCATGACGTGTCTTTACAGACGCCATTGCTTTCTTTGGGTTCCTCGGTCAAGGAGGACCTTCACCACAGCCATGGTCTGCTCTGTTGGCCTGCCAAGGCACCAAAGTGTTGGGATTACTCGAAAGGTTCGTTCCCCTGTCCCTTGAGGATTACTCTTGTCCACCACAGAAACACCCTCCCACACGGATGGATCTTGAACTCCTGAGAAAATCTCTCAGCCAAAAGTGAGCCTTTACTGGATGTGAACAAACAACACAACCAGCGAATGAATGTGAACTTATGAACGTAATTTATTTCGGCAAAGACAAGTGTTAATGGACTTTAAACAAGTATTTTATTAATTGAGTTGAATGTATTTGTTTGTTGTTTCGTCCTTCGTGGTTGTGTTTTGTCATAAATGTTACAGCACAAAGTGATGCACTTTTTATTTAGACACACCAAACATCTTTATTACAGACTGGATAAAAAATGGACAGGGCAAGCTAGAAGTGCATCGTAAAATGCTAAGGGATGGTTTTGCATTTCAGTATCAACTGTGCAGAAGTATAGCACAATACAAATTGTTATATGAGGGGCCTCTTTTCCTCATCCAACCATGTGCAGGTGTAAATGACACTCAGGCTTTCCTTATTTATTCCTGTTAAATTGATAGGATGTTTTGTTATTTAATTGTCATTCTGGTTTTTACTGCACACACACACACCGATGACTCAACATTATATACTTTCACACTTAATATTAGACTGTATTCATGTTCAACTACAGTGAAACTAATTTTCATAAAACAATAAACAATTGTCTAATGTTAGATATGTGTATGCAGAAAAAGGTGTTTAACCTTTAAGTAAGCATGCAAGTTTTGCTGTTTATCAAAGGAAATCACACCAACAGATTTTTATAACAGATATTAATGTTCTGTTATCATTTATTCACATTTGTGTTGTTCCAAACCTGTATGTCTTTTCAAAGTGGAACTCGAAAGGAGATGCAGAAGGAAGTACTATTTTGTTTCCATTGCATGGAGAAAAATAAGTAATGTAAGTGAATGTTGACAGGTTGTGATTCTAGCTGTCTAATTTTGTTTAAAAGAAGGTCTAGAGCAGGAATGGGCAACTTCGGTCCTGGAGGGCCACTGTTCTACAGAGTTTAGCTTTAAGCCTAATCAAACACACCTGAACAAGCTAATCAAGGTCTTCAGGATTACCAGAAAGTTACAGGCAGGTGATTTTTTTTTCAAAGTTGGAGCTAAACTCTGTAGGACAGTGGCCCTCAGGTAAGTAAACGAGAACAACTTTCATTTTTTTGTTGAACTGCCCCTTTAATAATGTCCATTATCGATTATAATGCCTTTTGTGGTGCCATCACTTAGCTTGAGAGATGTAACATCCCATTTAAAATGTATCGTCATTATTTTTTATTGAAATGGAAGCCATTTGTCTGTATGTGCCATTTTGAGTTTAATTAGTTTGGCTACATCTTAACCACTGTACAAAGAGTTTTATTGATCATTTGAAACGGAGATAGTCTTGTAAACTGTTTCTTGAAGATGAAAAAAGTTTTCCCTTAGTAAATGAGTGTTGCCTCCAGAGTTATATTTTTATGTGTAAAATGCTCTTTTTTTTACTATGCTTTTGTGCTGTAATTTGATGTTCGTTTTTTATGGTCAGGTAAGATTTTACAACGCTTATAAAAGAAAAAAACTCGTATTTGTAGTCATGTGGACTTTTTGTGTGTGACGTAAAATACTTGTAGGCACTCAAGTGACGAGTAGGGGGCGGAGTTGCTTTCCCGGTTAACTGAAGACTGGCATCCGTGATCCAGGTCATCGAGCTTGGTCCCATAAACAGGAACGGGATTAAGGCGGACCTGTATGAAGTGAGCCACACTGACATTCAGAAATGAGATCTCATCAATTATGTAGGCTTCAAACGCATAACCATTTTCCTCCAATTGCTATTTTATCCTGACTTTCTTAGCTCCTTACTCTTCTGAACGATAATTGGATGACTTAATTTGCTTAATGACTGAACAATACTGAATCGTTTTACAGCACAGACAATTTGACCTGTTTTTACATATGACACACATTTGTCTGTTTAACATCAAATAAGATTTTTTTTCTGTATTGACCGTGCAGTAGCTTGTTTTTCGTTAAACATGTTCCCGCCGAAATCTTCCACGCGCGTGAGAATATTGTCGCCATGATTAACTTCGTGATATTGATCCATAATAGAAGGATGATTGGATGAGGGATATGGATATCTGTCTACACAGACAGATGCACAAACAATATCAAACTATAACCCCTCTCTGTCTGTTACAATTAACCCCGCATATGGTAAGTTGTAACATTTGCACTTCTGTCACTTTCAGTGCAACAGTACGAAAATGGTAGGTCCTAGAAAAAAACTTAAAGTGTTTATTTGTAGCAGAGATGTGTATGTTGCTTGCTTGTGTAAAAAAATATATTAATTTAACCTAATTATTTTTTTTTAATTAATTAAGCCCAAACCAAAATGCGTTAGATTGTGCCCTCTCCCCTAGGGTTCAATTCTAGACTGACCAGACCAAAACATGAGCGTCATGGACTTGTTCTCAAGCCACTTCTTGATTGTCTTTGTAATTTTGGCAGGATCATTGTCTCATTGAAAAATAACATCTATCATTCCTCTTTAGAAAACAACTTTACAGTTGTGGGAAGCAAACCATTCTGCTATATTCTCCTTTACTCAAAAGCATTAAATGACTTTTCACAGTAAAGTAGCTCACCAATATCAGCTGCTAAAAAGGCTCCCCACACAATGACACCTCTTCCTCCATGTTTCACTGTGCTAGAGATGCATTTATTATTATATTTCTCAGCAGATTTTCAAAGGCACCACTCTGGAGCATCACCATGCAACTCGTGTTTCATTGTGATTCATCGCTCAACACACAACTTGCCGTGTTCTGCCAAAAAGTTAATTCTGTCTTTTCATTCTGGCTTATCTGTTGCTTTCGTTGACGTGAACTCTGTTAAATTTACATATAGTGCAGGAATTGAAGATCGCATTTTTAAACGTTTTGTGGATATTTGTGTGGTCAAGTGTAAAAAGAACCTTAGCAAATCAGATACTTTAGCTTCTCAGTAAACACATTAAGTTACTAAATTTAAACGAGCCCATAGATTTCATTTCTAATTATTTTCATCTCAACTTGTTTGGGTAAAGAGAAATTTTGTCTCAATTGAGCATCATGTGGTTTGAGACACTTCAATTGAATTTTTTTAAGATTTTACTCAGACTATTCTTATGTTTAAATTTTTGCCCAGTCGTGCTGTATAGTGTATATGATTGAACCAGACTGTGTGTATCACACATTGTGGTGCAACAGACTAAGATATCACTGCACAGTTCAGGCATGGGGTTGTTAATAATTAAATGACTCAGAAAGTGACAGGGGTATGCTACTATGGCAACATCCTCCCCCCAGAAGGTGGCACTTAGTGGGGTAGTGTAAATGTCGACTCTGTCTAATGAAAAGTCAGGAACTCACCGCGCCTTAAATTGTCCAAATGAGGTTTGTAGACCAAAACCTTCAATTAGGGAAACACTTCAAAAAGCCTGCACAATTTAACGATGAAGGGGAACCACCAATTGTAAGATAAAAACAGTGCTTTAATGAAAAAGTGACAAACGTTTCCGTCATGTGACCTTTCTCAATGCCTACTTAACAATGCTCAGTGCAGTAGCCATCTTAATATAAGGAGTCTCGTGACTGCATGGATCACATAGCTAACCAAACTAGGGTATAATAACAATCCAGATGATATTTGCACAACATACATAATACATAAAATTATCTCACTACACAATCCAATAAAGATTGATGATGCATATTAAAATAAAAATAAATCAATAGAAAATTTCCAAAAATATAAACAATAAGAAACATAACATAAAAAAGTATTATCCTAAAGGGAAAAAAAGATATTGAAACAGTGTAACAAATTAACAAGATTCACCAACATGCTCGGTCTCAATATTTAAATGGGTCTTAGCCAATAAATATCAATCTATACAAAACTAACAATTAGTAATATAAATAAATAGTATACATAAGATTGGAGAAAAAAACATCTACACTCTGGACTGATGAGAAGACATCTTTCATAAAAACTTGACAATTCTTCATTCAATCCCTTGTCTTGTGGCCTAAGTTACAGAACTGTTTAAAATATATATTTAGTATTCATGACATGATTTTAAAAAGATATCAAGCCGTATTGGTTCTACTAATCAGCTGTGCAGTCATGCGATGTATGCAATGGACCTCTGTGTAGAGGTGTCTTGTTGCCATGGAGCTTTTTAGGATTATTTGGATCGCTGGAGGTCCGTTTAGACCTGATGGGTCTAGACATATGGGGCCACTTCTCTGCATTATTACAACACTCAGATGTGCTAAAGATTTTAGATGGAAATAAACAGCCACTCACAGTACTGTGAGGATATAAAACCATCCCATGGGGGAGGAATCACAACTCCCCTTCTATCTCTCTATCACTCACTCTCTCTCTCTCTCTCTGACACCATTCCCCCACCCTTGCTAATTGACTCGATACATTATGGTTATTATAGAGCATGCCCATGGCTGGTAGCACTTTTTACTCATAATAACCTCTTAGAAATGGCCCAGCCTTTTGATGGACTGAATTTGAGAGAATAAAAGCAGAGACCCTGGGCCATTTAAAAGACTAATTCTACTGCTGTATAATACTTCAACAATATTGTAACTTTCTTAAACACTTCCAGTAGGACTTTTGGAATTGTGACCAAGTTTTTAAAGGAGTAGATTAAACTTTTATAATTTACTTACCCTTATGTCGCTCCAAACACGCCGTGTTCAAACAAAATATTTTTTTTTTTGGTAAATAGTAAGGGCTTTCACACTAGAGGAACCTTTTAAAACTATTGCCGGAAGTACATGGATGTCGGTGCGTCAACATCGCAGGAAGTAGGAATGATTTTAGTTCTAGGAACTCTTTTGGAGGAACTAATTTAGCTCCTACCTCAGAGTAGGGTCTAAACCAACACTACTGGAACTATCCGTGACGTTAGTGTATGTGGATTGGCCGAACGCATGCAAAAACACCAGCGTCCGCCATTTTTAAAAAAGCTATGTAAACACACAGATTATTGGCTATATATTTACTCCAGAAACTAACTCAGTGATAGATGGACCTCTTAACCTTTATGCTGAGGAGAAAAATCCAATGCAACTTTGTGGAGACCAATTAAGCTAAACTTTATTTCTGCTCTGCTAGCAACACTGGACATCAACCATACACTTATAACTTTTCAAATACTGTCTACTTTCTGTGTATAACAGTTATATCTAATATCTTATTAGACAGGACTGTTAGACAGATCGTAAACCAATGAACACTGTTGGTTTGCTCAGGCTCTGCCATTCTCAGCGCCTTCAAAATAAGTCACAACAAGTGCGGCTTACATCACTTTAGAGTTCCTATGGCGGTGCGAATGCAACTGGAAAACGTTCCTATGGGAACCATTAGTTCTCGGAGAATCACCTTGTTCAATTCATCCCGTTCCACCAACAGTCAAAGTTCCTAAAACTAGCAAAAGCCCCTGATATACATTTCACCCTGATCATCATACTAAGGTGTTTTAAGTTTTGAGACATAGTACATCCCGATTTCCCAAAAAGTTGAGTTGAGACATTTCGTAAAATACAATAAAATTAAGAATATATATATATATATTCTTGACATAATATATTCTTGATTATTCTTTATATATATATATATATATATATATATATATGTGTGTGTGTGTGATACTAATTGTTGCAGTTTTGCAATCCTTCCTGATACAAGACTGCTCATTGTCTGATTCACCTTTTCATGATGGGTCATACATTTTCAATAAGAGACATATCTGGACTGAAGGCAGTCAGGCACATCCCTTCTATAGTGCAGAGTGTCTAGAAACCACTCTGTTGTAGCACATCCACATTGAGGCCTGACATTGTCTTGCTTCCCTGGAAAGATGTCATATTGGTGACAGTGTATGTCTCTGACGTCTCCACGTCAATGCTACCTACACACACACTCGACAGCACCTCTGTATTGAACAGATGTTTAGCTTTCTCCTTGTGTAACAGAGATTCAAGTTGCATCTCTAGATGCAGAGGCAGACTGTGTTAAGGGAAAACGTATTTCCAAAGTACTCCTGAGCACATGTGGCTGTATTTGACAGAATAGCATGATGGGTTTCTGAGGGCTCAAAGATCACACAAATTCAACAGCCTTTCCCCACACAGACTGAGATTTCTCTGGATTCCATGAATCTTTCCACAATAGCATGTATGTTAGATGGTAAAATACATTAATTATTTGCAATCTTGCATTAATAAATGTGATTTGACAATTCTCTCATGAAATTTTGCACAAAGTGGTGAGCCATCACCCCTTTGCTTGCAAAGACAGAGAAGATCCTTTTACACCAAATCACGATACCTTCACCTATTACCAGTTCACTTACTCATTGTGGACTGTTTCAAAAGAGATTAACTTTGATTTTATATATTCTTTTCACTTTTATTTTGCCTTTATTGTGGTGTGTTGCAGCCATCAATATCCAAATTTGTTTATATTTACAAAATACTATTATGTTGGTCAGTGAAATCATTAGAAATCTTTGTACTGTTACTTGTCAGTAAAAAAAAGTTTCAAGAGAATTAAAAAATTACAGATTGTGTTTTTATTGCATTTTACAGAATGTCCCAACTTTTTTGGAAATGGGGTTTGTACTCATGGATTACTTTTATGTGGGTTTGTTATTCATTTTTTGCCTCATTTTGTGTGACAGGCCCCAGTCTCTGCTTTTATTGTAAGGAAAGAGCAGCATTAAAATCCAGCAAAACATTTCCATGAAAGAAAGAAAGTCATACAACATGGAGTGACATGATGGTGAGTAAATCACAACCGAATTTTTATTTTTGGGTGAACCATCTCTGTTTTTGATTAGACTGCCTTTTAAAGCATTTTTTTCCATATGAAACACACTTAAAATTACTATGTAAATCCATACATGACTGCAACATTTGATATTCTTTGAGGTTATCTAAATATTCATGCCAGTTTTAAACGAAATCCTTTTTTCCCTCTAGATCCCTTTGATGGAGCAGCATGGAAGCTAATGTGTTTTGTTCATCCGGCTCCTTCTAGCCATGACAACCTCAGAGACAAGCCAAATCAAACCAGACCACCTCAATCCAAACAGCAGACAAACCATGAAAATGAGAATGATTAGAGAGACTCACACAGAGAGAGAGAGGCACTACGACGATAGACTTACTCGGCTTTTATTTCTAGTGCTTTAAACTGGTAATACATTAGAGGAAAGATGGCTGAAAAGATGAAGAAGAGCCGAAGTGTCAGTGAAATCGGTGGATTTGCGGCCCCCTGATCGTAGCGGTGGAGTCCACAGTCTCCTGCCATTTCTCGCACTCACCATTTCTATCAGTGGGGTGCTCGTCATTAATTCATTACGTAGAGCACACTAAATTAGTCCTCGTTAGCCGCCGACTGTTTGCTTTATTTTATTTGACATCATTAGCCCCTCAATAAGAGAGCATTTATAGCCCCCTCACCTAGCAACCTGCATCCGTGAGCAAGCAGGCAGGGACTGCTACCCCAACCCCCCTCACTCACCCTTGGCCCACACAGCTTCCCAGACCCCCCTACCACCCTCTGGTCCCCACACCTCCCGTGTCTCGTTGGGAGAGTCAAACAGATGTCTGTGGCCCAGGTGCCTCCCCTGATGACGTGTGTCATACGTTGGTGACAGGGCAACGACAGGCATACACTCTCTCCTTCCTGCGCTCTCCCTCTCTCGGTAGACACTTATAAGTTCGGACACTTTTTCCCCCCAATGAGCCATCCATTACAGATCAGTTTGTGAAGCTTAACTTTAAAATGGATGCTGAAGGACTTTGCAAGCACCATTGAAGCAGACTTAAGTTGTGTTGGGGTTCTGACGCTCGGACACAAGAACAACGCATGGGAGATCGAGGCTCACGGATGCCTGTTTCTGCTGGATGCCATGAGCGCAGGGAACAGACCCAAGGGAGAGGCATTGCTGTCAAATGAGTCATGTGGCCAACAAGGGCTTCGTCTCTGAGAGACTTTGTCACCTGTGCATTTTGAACCAAAGCTACATTTTTGTTCATAAAAACTTTTAATAGGGGCCTTTGGGCTTTTTTGTGGCCTCACCGCCTGCTTGAGGCTCTGAACATTAAATCGTCACACGGTAACAAGAGAGACTTCCTTGAGGAAAAAGAAAGAACTAGGAGAGGAACCATCAAACTGGTAAGAGTTATACACTGAATATCGTTTTTCGTCACATGTATGATTTTGTGCTGCTGTTAACCTCTATCAACAAATAGGGAAGAGTGGATAGTTTTGGTCTTCTGATTAGTGTTTTTACAGTTTGGTCTGGAAAGATGAATACTTCAATTGAACTTCAAGATGATTAATAAAGAGGCTAACCGGTCATATGCATTTTACTAGTGCTATGGTAAATAAATGATAGCTGTTACTCATTCACCATCTGTTGAAAACTGCAGTGAGCATAGAGCAAGAAGGCTTTATACCATATGCTCTCAAAGGACAAATCACTCATGCTTCTCTTTTGTATAACTCACTTTCACAGATTTTTCTTAAAGCAGACAATTACATGTGTGTGTATGTATATATACATATACATGTCAATGCTTATGAATGTTTTACATTTTCACAACTCGATATATTGTCAAACAGTTGGCCTGTCTCTGTGCCTCACTTTCCTTACTAGTCTGATTTTTTACTTTCATGCCATAATGTTTAATATAAGTTAAATTTAATATTTAGGAAGTTATCAGAGAAAAGCACTCTGTTTTTTTAAGGCAGACTGTGACATTTGAGAGCATTGGGTTTCTTGCATCTACAGTAAGCCCATGATTCTGATCTGGAGTAGAATTATTATTTAGACTAATATTAATAAATTAAGCTGTATTGAGAATGAATATATAAGTTAAAGCTCGATGTTTAATTGCCATTGATTCTGAACCATTTAGAATGAATGCCTAAATCTAAAATGTCTGTTTTTATACAAATATTTTGTTGCTTATATCAGGATTATGCAAACATCCCTACACACACACACACACTCACACCTACCTACTGACTTTGTTGTTGTGGAGCTTGAATTATTGATGGCTCCAGACTGCTAAAAAATGCATCCACAACCTTTTTATCATTCAACAATCAAGAACCAATTAGTAGAGCAATCTGAAGTCGTCTTTAATCTTGACCGAGAGAGTGAACCATGTGTAATGAAGCTTGAAAAATAGACAGTATGCTATGATAATCAGCTTTAGCAGATAACAAGACTCTGCATACATTACTGAAATTCTGACAAGCATTTTGTTTCAAAATGATTCCTTTCTGTTGTTTGTTTTGGGGGATGACAGACAGATAACTAATTAGCACACTCAAAAGAATGCACAAGCTAGATACGAGAGACAGGAGGATGACAATATCACAGATGAAGTCTCATACCAGGACGTATTCTGACTGAAAATTATTCTTTTGCTCCAAGAAAAAAAAATTAATTGTGTCACAATAATAGAGTGCAACAGTTTTGAATGGAAAAATCCTATTTATTTTAGAGATATTGATATATAACCAAGTTGTAAACCTTTAAATAGAACTACTGTTAGCTCAAAGGTTGTTAATCAATGGTATATGCTTCTATTAAAACTTTCAGTACAGTACATTATTTCAACTACTTCTACTACTAACTTTTTAAACTTTGGAAAAGTTTCATGGATGTTAAAGTTCCTTCGTGGAAGCACAGATGCCAATAAAAAATCTTTAATTTTAAGAATAAAGACAAAAACTTTGTTTATATCAGAATATATAAATTATATTACCATTTTTAATTTGATTACACAAGTCAAGTCTTTCCCTGATAAAATAGAAAACATTATTACAATTTTAAAATAACTGTTTCACAATATTACGGTTTTTAACTGCAATTAAGTGTTTTGTACACAGTGTCTTTGTCTTTTGAAAAAAAAAAAAATAATGTTGTGATTCATCTCAGTGCTGGTTGGTTTGGCTCATGTCTAGAACTTTTTAATGAAGATTTCTCTTAAATTCTAATGAAAAACAGTGAACCTGAAAAATATTTCTGGAACCAACGCTTTACTTGCAACCCAAGGTCTCAAACTAATTTCTGAGGATCTTTAAAATCTTTGATTAAATTAAGCAAATTAAGTGATTAGTTGTGCTTATTGTATACCAATTACCATACCTTGTAAGCATGACTTGTTTTTTTCTGATGGAAATGAAGAACTTGCCTGTTTTCTGTACTATGCGCTTAAGAAGCAAACTGTGGGTGGTCCGTGGGAGTGCTGTTTGAGGCTGAAACTGTCTACGGTTTCACCCACTAATTGTAACATGGAACTATCATAAAACCGATCACACGAATATTCCCGTTGTGATGCGATGGAAACAACATTATTCTCTTTTTCCCATATTTTACTTGGAGCATATTTCTTAGTTTCTTTAAAATGAAAGCCTATTGGTGCCTCAAAGAAATTGGTTCTGCGATTTAATCAGATGAGTAGTTAATGTGTTCCAGTTAACCCACGATACTCCAGAGATTTCTGTCATTATAATTTGGTTATTAAAGTTTTTCATTAGAGCAAATTAAATGAAATTTAAATATCTTGCCACTTTAAATATATCTTCCTCCATTTATGTGTCTCTCCAATTTCAATGTAGACTTACATAAACACACATGCTGACAGATGCAGATGGTAACAGGTTTTTATTGCTCTATAGCTGCAAAATAGTCATTATTTTCTCTCGCCTTTAATGATACAGACCAAGCTTCACACGCTCACCCCTGCCTTGTGGGGTGTTATTTTAGCTGGTCAGTCACCAGGATTAATCCTGTCATTCTTAGGCTATAGACATTTTTTTTTTTAAGATTTATGGATTTGCCTGAAACTGATATAATGAGTTTACTCCAGGTATACATCCTTTGGAGTCATGAATTACTCAAAATGCAAAGCAGTTCATGGTTACTGATCTGAAAATTAAATTTTCCTAAACTACATTAGAATTTGAAATAACATTATAAATCATTATTCATTAAATAGAAAGTTAATGCTTTGTCTTTTCCTCATTGAACAGGACTCCATGACAAGAAAAGTCCAAGCCAGGAGAGTTTTGCAACCTCTCTGCACAGACATGAAGGTAAGACTACAGTTACAGTTTCAAGACTGCGTAATGATATCTGCCGACACTGATAGTTTGATATTCTTAATGAATCCAAGGAGACTAACTAGGTAATTAGGACTCAACTGATCTGAAGCACAAGAAAAAAACACAGGGATGAAACTGACATAAACAACATATTCCTGACAGTCTGCAATATCACAGTGCAAATATGATAAGCCTATTGATTTTCAACAGTAATAAGTTAATATTGTGTAATGTTTTAGACACAATATTGCCTGATTTGACTCTTACTGTTTTTTTGTTTTTGTTTTACCATTATTTTTCCGGTATTTTGTCTTGTGTGAATGTTGGACATACTTGATACTGAAAACTCTGAAAAACAGTGGCAACTGTGACTGATATAATCTGTCACAAAATTGCTGATCTGAGAAATTGGTAGCGGACATAATGGAAAAAATGACCACAGTGAATAATGGTAAACTGGCCCCTGTGAGTCAGATGTCGACAGGTTGGAGACAAAAATTGTCTAATTAAACAGTCAATGTAATATCAAATAGCACATTTTTTAAGCTCTGCTGAATTTTGTTCTTAAGAAGAAAAGTAGAACTGTGAAGGTAAAATCCTTGGTCCTTGAGAATTATATAAATCTTACATTGAATGACTGTTTTTGTGCTATTAAAGTTCTTACTTATCTTTTGTTTTTGAATTAGTCATACACGGTCAAAGCTCTAAATTACATTCACTTTCTATCTTTGTTTAATTGTTCCTAGAACCATTTTTCTTTCTGATTTAAAAATAGAAAACCAGCAATGTTTTTTAATTGTTGCTGCTAACCAACAGCAAACTGTTCTTTTGGTCAGAAAATATGTTGGTCTTATTTGTTTTCTCAGGTTTAAGAAGTAGCTTTTTTATTAAAATACCACACTTACTTCCAAGGGTGATGACTCAGTGTGCTGTGGGCTTTACATAAGGTTACATGCCGTGTTTTTTCAGGTCTCTAGAGTCTTCTCGATTAAACTTTTAATTAAACTCATTGGAAAGCCTTTAGAAAACGTGTTACTTTCTTAAGTTATTGCTAATCAGATTAAGGCATTTGGAATATCCATGAGCCATCACAAGAAACTTCAGCTGTTAATTCAATCTTAAGTGTCTCATTTAACAAAAAACATCCAAACTAAATTTCTTGTTTGAATCCCAGTAATCAAAATGTTTTATATCTTTAATTTGTAGTTTGAAAAGTCATAATCTCTGAGAAAATGTTCTATAATTGTTGCTTCAGTGTATGGTGCATGCATTGAAAAGTCATAATCACTTCTCTGAGAAAATGTTCTATAACTGTTGCTTCAGTATATATTCCTTTGTAGTTTTTAAGCATTGATGTAAACTGGAATGCTAATGAACCACCACCTATGCTGGACTGGTGTTTTCTTGTGGTAACCTTGGAAACTATGTGGGTCTTATGCTGGATTTTTCACAATGCACAATATGCCATGGGATATGGGAATATGTAAATGGGATGAATGGTTTGTCAGTTTTTTTTCTGCACAAATCAGATATTATATGCCTTTGTAGTAATATTACATTCTTACTCTGATTTGTGTGGTTCCATTGGTAAGTCTAGATTTAATTTAAAATATTTAAATTTCCACTTTCATTACTTTGATTTGTTTTTTTATCAGCTCAGCAGGAGCAAGTTCAGCTTTCATTTTAGGTCTGTTTTCCTCGGTCGTAGAACAGATGGCAGAGATGTTTTTATGGGGGGAAAAAGCCTACTATTTACTACCTAAATCACAGTCCATTGTCCCAATTAGTGGTACAGTACATAATCTCTGGGGGTCACCTCTCTGTGGTACCAAAATGGGCCTTAAGATGTACAGATCTTGGTGAATCACCTCTCATTTTAGCTGTATAAGTTCTTGAAATCAAAAAGTAGTAAGTGTTTTGTACCGGTGAGCGTGTGGGGCTCTGCTGATGTGAAGCTCGCATTCTTGTGTCGATTAAAACCAGTGTGGGACCACAGGGGAGAAAGAGAGGGGGAACCTGTAGAAAGCTTCTGTTCTGAATAACTCTTTAATCTTCACAAACGCTGTACGGCGAAAGCTAGCGACACGTGAGCTGTGAACTTTGGCAGTGAAGCAGATGAGAGAGGGAGATATAACAAGTGGAGAGGGAGGGAGGAAGTGAGGGAGAGTGTGTGAATGAGGGTGGGGAGAGAGTGTGAGGATGAGAGCTCAGTTCCAGAATGACTCGCTTTGCCTTTGCCCGCTCAGTTTGAAGACATCAGAAGACTGAAACCAGGAGAGGAACCTTGCAGGCGGGGCCGTGCAGGCAACAGTTTTTTTTTTCTGTCTCTCTCCTTCTGTGTTATTCTATCTACGGGTGAAGCCTCCTATGTTAACTGAAGCTGCGGGACCACATGCAACAGGGTGTAAAAGCCAAACTCCCTCCACTTCTTTTGCTTCTCTGTTCAAGAAAAGGACAGGAAAGAGATGCCCTGACATTTTGGGAGAGTTTAAGAGGAAGACGAATCATCACATTGCAGGGTTCCTTGTTTCCGTGGCTTTTGTTCTAGAGTCGTCAAGAAAACCTTCAGAGTTATGACTAAAAGAAAGTGGGAGGGGAGGAGAGAAGGCTTCAAGGTCAGCACCACAAGGGAGGAGGCCCAGGGGCCCGGACGCCCCTCCACCAGAGGGCGCTTCTCCGAGTCTTGGAAGAGACTGAGCTCCAGACAGGGGTCTACCAAGAGATCAGGACTGGCCTCACAGCAAGCAGTGGTAAGAAGCAGATCAGCATCTGTGTGTGCTCTGTCTTCCCTGATTTGTTGAACTTGGAGCGAGGAGGGTGGGTGCAGGGGAGAGACCGTTGGTGGAAGAGAGAAAGAGTAGAGATTGAGGGCATGGGATCACACAGAGTTGGACAGAGGGGTGCAGGAAAGAGTCTGGCTTAAGCAGGTGGGAATCTAAAGGTCTCCCTCTGCCTCGGAGGATGCCAGTGGAAAGTTTCAGGGTAGCACGTGTAACACATTGTGACCACTAAAAGGTTTTTATGTTGATGATGCTTTCAAGTGCACAGAACATATGCATGGCGTGAGACTAGATAGGCAGAGAGGGACAGGGAGATGGAGAAGGAGAGAGAGAGAGGTGAAGATGTTAGATATTTACCATTATCAAGTGTTCATCCAGGACCATGTGCCATTTGGGATGTGTTGTTATTGTTATCTGATAAGGAATTGTTTGTTACACCAGGCCATAGAATACTCCATGTGCTAAGTGAGGGGAAATTGCATTTCACATCTTTGCAGTCAAATATTTCAGGCATGTGGTAATTCCAGCAAGAAAACTCCAACCCCCTGATGTTTGATCTCATTTTGGCTGATTTGGAGTCAATAACGAGGGGAAACTCAGTGGGTCAGTTGTTGCTAAGCACGAGTGTGCCCTAAAGCACGCTCTAAACCATCTGCCACACACCAAAGATTCTTTTGCCACTTTTGTGCAAACTCCAGTTGCACAGCTAGAAGAAAAGATACTGTATTTTCAGAAATTTAAGTCACTGTATTTGTGTGTTTACCTATACTTTGGAGATAAATTTAGACCCAGAAGTGAGCTAAATTTGACCAAGCTTTGGGGACTGTCTTATTTATAAAAATAAATGAAGTAGTTTTTTTTTTAATGTAAAAATGCAGGAAGTTTTCTGATAGGGGTAGGTGATTATATTTATAACTAGCTGTACATAAAAACAGTTGAAGTCTATGAAATCTCCCCATTTAGATAGCCAAGGAAACATGTGTGAGTGCGTTTTTGTGGACTTATAGTCCAAAGTGACTTACGATAGAATATCATTTATAACGGCCGATCAAACAAACTACAGGTTTCAAAAGTAAGGGTTTCATTTTGGTACCGTTGACAAGACAGTCATTTACCTTTTCGAGCTACTGCTCCGCTGCCACAAATTTTTACATTTATTCATCTTGTACATCCATTTTTGTGCCTTCCAAAATATAAACGTTTGGTTTTCTCTGAGATAGGCAATCTGCATTGTTGTTGCAAATTCTGCTGATTTTTCACCTTGATAATGTTATCAAAAATTAGCTAGATGAGGTTTTTGTTGAAATTGCATTAATGTCTGATGGTTTTGAAAACATCATTATGAATGTTAAAAACTACAAACAGTTAATGTTTTGCATTTTATGACATATATTTCTATCAAAAGTGTCTTTGCAAAAAAGTCGATAAAGTAACATTTTTAGCTAATATAAAAGTACATTGCTAAAATCGGTAACGCTTCCTTTTACAGTCCAGTTACCCATGTAAATACCATGTACTTATTTTAGTAACTACAATTACTGGGTAATAACTAGTACTAACCCTGAACCTACCCCTAAACCTACCCCTGTTTCATGTACTTACCTTATATTAGCAGTACTTTCTAGGTAAGTACACTGTAAGTACTGTACTGTAAAAGGAAGCGTTACACTAAAATCAATCTAGCAAATATAAAAAAGTACTCTATTAATCAGACTTTTGTCTGTCAGTCTGAACTATGGTACTGGCATTACTGACAGAAAAAATGTAAAATAATAAACAAAATCCTCCAAACTCTGCACTATACACCAAATGCTTAGATTAGCAATTGAAAACTGCAGTCATAGAGATGGAAGTCATTAGCTACTGATCTGAATGTTTTAAAGGAATGCAATTTATACATGGATGTCAAAATAATGGAAATACAACACATGGGAAATTTACTAAACATAATGAAAAATCTCTGAAGCCTTGATACACGTCTGAAAAAGTGATTACCGGTAGTTTAAGGACTGAAGAAGCTGGTATTAGAGTAAATCAAATCCTCAAAGTGAAACCACATTCATTGAGCTAGTTTACTCTCATCCACAGTGTATTTTAATGGCAAGATGTATTACAAATCCATACAGTAAGTGTTTACTTTAGGTGGGTGTATGTGAAATTATTTGTGGTCATGTTGCTATCGAAACGACTCCACTTTGTGCCTATGCATTGCCTTTTGAATCCCACCTTTATCAACTTGGATACACATCTAGTCTCTATAACTGTCCATATCCACTGGCTCTAGACTTTAAGATGTAAGATATTTAGATGAGTTGTACCTGATGTAGGACCAGGAGAAAAATAAACCGAAATAGAGAACAAATGTGTCACCAAATGGTGCGAGACATTATTATGAGAAATACAAAGAAGTTCTGGATTGGTTCTGGCTCTGGGATTAAGAATTTTGAAAAGTGAAATGTCTGTGTTAATGTTCTCATAGAATATGAATCAGGTCTAAGAGGGAATCCAACAGTCACCTTGAGGAGTTTTACGGTTTTACATCCCAAGTTTGCTTTCATGCTCGGCAGGCCGGACATTAGGCACTAAGTGGCAGTGCAAACAGTGAGGAGCGTGTGCATGCCAACACAAATGCTCAAACTGGCTAATTGTTCTATAGCGAGGTTTTGAAACAAAGGAGGCTGGTGAGAATGTGTGGATACAAACCTTGGCAACTGTAGCTTGGAAACAGAGTCATTTATATATCTTTGTTTCTTTATATGGGCTTATCTCAGTGGGAAGTGTTAAGCGGGATAGTGCTATAGTGGGTTAACGTATAGAAATACCCAATCAATATTCTGTACTTTCATGTGTTACATGCTGTTTGAGTCCTAAAGAAATCCCTGTAGACTAAAGGTTTAATAATGTTAAGCATAAATTGGACGTGTGGGCGATTCAGAATGCACTTAACATCCCTATTCATTCACAGTCTGACGTTATTCTAGTCTGAAGTCACCAGATATGCATCCCCATTGTGTTTGACTACAAAGACTGGTTTACAAATTTCTTGTTTTTAAACATTCAGAAAATCCATCTTGTGCTCGGTTGGTGTTATGGCAGTCTTAAACCTCATTACACTGGGAAACTGAAATAGGAGCGGATCAGAGTTTTGGAATGAGCTGGTACAACCTCGGGGGGCTGATTTTGTGCTACCACCACAGGGCTTTAAGCCTGGCGGATGTGGCTTACTTTGGTTGTTATAGCAACTGTCGCACATATCACCCTGCACGTTTACAGTCGATTTCTCACTACGGTTACAGATATGTCACTAAAGTTCAGATGCTTTCTGAATGTGTCAAAATCGAATACTCCTACCTTATAGTGATTTCATCACTTCCTGTCACCTCAAAAAAACTCTAATCTGTGCTTTTATAGGGCAAAGTCACAACCATAATGCGCTTTAAAGGAATGTTCCAGGTTTAAAACAAGTTAAGGTCAATCGACAGCATTTTTACAGCATAATACTAAATACCACACCAATTATTTAGACACATCCCTTAAAATGGAAGTAATGTGGCTAATTTTTGCAGGAATTTGAAGCTTATATTTTTATAAAAGCACTTAATTCTAGATTTATCTTAACACTCATTCTGTTTGTCTTGTGGCTATATTTGGAAGGTATTTTACCATTTACTAATTGACCAAATTCACTGTAAGCCAAATATTCCTCTTTTTTTTTACAAAAAAGGAAGGACAAGTGAAATTTTTTTGGGGCCACGGTTCACAAATGTTGTTGATCGAGCTTAACTTGTATTGTGATAGACATCTGATAGACATCTGCATAAAATGTGTAGACTTTAGTACTGTAAAAGCATATTTCTGTTTTATTCGACACACCATTTCATTCCCACCACCACACTTTTCCATGACCCTCCAGCCACTGCAGAATAACCCAGGTTCCTAGGTTTCAAATCACCGTCCCTCGGCATTAGAAGAAATAACAGGTGTGAATTGGAAAGGTCCTCCCTCTGGTAAAGCCAACTGTCCTCTTGAGAGGGAGAATCTCTGACAGCTAAAAAAGCCTAACAGAACCCAGCACTAATCTCAGTGAATTAATGAGCTCACACTCTTGCCTGAGTGTATTTCTGATAAAAGCTTTTTTCTCAAAAAACAGTCACCGCTGGGACTTAGGGAGCCTGTTGCTAGAATGGCATCAGACACGACATGATTTTAAAGAAACAGAAAAACATACATGGTTATAATCCCAATTTTTACAATATGCTTTTTTTGCACACATTTAAACTTGACCTTATATAATCACATAATTTTATTTGAGGTTATTTCATTCAGAATCTCCCCTTTGATCACTTTTCACTCAAAATTAAAAGTTTTACTCGCCTATATGTTATAATTTACTTGCATACGTGTGTGTGTGTGTACTGTATATAGTAATAGACTCTGAGTAAGCTAAATAACTGTTTGCATTATACTGTCATGTGAACCGTTTATCCCATCACAAACTGGCACAACAGATTGTCTCTTAACAGATGATGGTGTATCTATCGGTAACGGCCAATAAACCAACTAATCAGTGTTCTTGTGGCAGATTAATTAATCTTGGCAATATTTACCCCCAGCTCGTGCAAATCTACCAGAGCTTGCCCAGACTATTTCATAGCATCACCTTCAGTGAGACAAAAGAGAAATGCAAAGCATGTGACGCCTGGCTCAACCAGCACTCTACAGTATCCTCCATCTTGGAATACCTGGAGTAATAGGGTTGATGCATCTATTCATTTCAGTGTGGTTGGCCCCTTTAAAGTGGTCAAAGGAAATGCGAGAACTGTAATAAACACCATTATGTTTACAGTGACTGCAGTGCTGCTTTTATTGCTCTATTCCTGTTAGCCGTTAATTGCCAGGTTGCCTTGGTAACACACTTGGCACAGGGAACTAATGTAAAATTTATGTCAAGCGAGAGTGGCATTTCCTCCGCTCGCTCTCTGTTAGCATAGTTGTACTCAGCTCAGGGATCAGGGGTGCAATGGTATGAAAATAGATCCATTATGTAAGCTGTGCCAAAATTATTGTAATTAAAAGTTCATTCATAGCTCTATCCACAGTTTACCTGCAGTTACTTAAATCTGTGGAAAAAAGTTTAACTCTATGGCAAAATGATTGATTATGGATTCATAGAAATGTATTACTTTACCCCCTTATTTTTGGGTGTACCTAAAAGTTTTCTATGTTTTTACAGACTTAAATCAGTAACATGTACTTATGTCCCATTTATTTTATAGTGTTTATTTGTAACAATAAATGCATAACCAGGGGCAGACTGCAGTGTGAGTTTCCCTTTAATTTTATATAAAAATATATATTTTCAGATATTGGATATTCATTGGGTCATTTCCTCTGTTTTTACATTTATATTACATTTGTCATCCCTCTAAGTTAACCTTAAAAAATCCTTATCAAATTTCAAATTGAATATCAATTTTTCAATGTGCTTATTGGCCACAATTTTAATACGCATGCATTCCTTGTTTTGATAGTAAATACTATAATTTTGTGTGTGTATGTATGTATGTATGTATTTAACCATATTTTGAGGACACATTTGTTCCCAGAAGTGATCTAAATCTGACAATACCTCCTTTTGAGGATGTCCTTGTTTGTAAAAATGGCATAAAAATAAAGGTATTTTTAAATTTTTGTTTTAAAATTAAATATAAATGAAGAGTTTAATGTTAGTGTTTAGTTATATTATATTCTTAATAACTAGCTGTATGTAAAAACAATGAAAGTCTATGGAATATCCCTATTTAGATAGCAAATGTACTGTAAGTGTAGGGTGATTGGCCTTCTGCAGAGTTTTGAAACTAAGGCAGATAATTGTCAGAGATGATATATGTGCATATTTGCAGGAAGTCATTTGCAAAGCACTGCAATTTTCATAATGAAGGTAAAAGGAATGTCGCCACATTTAAATAATTGTACCAGCCTTTTTTTTTTCTTTTCTTTTTTTTCTTAATCAGCTCATCTGCTCCAACAGGCTCCAACAGGACAGAAAGTCTTGTATCATTCAGAGAGGTCAATTAGTGGTCTTCACATCCCCCTCAGCGCTTATTAGTCCGACACAATTTCAGACAGAGGGAGATTGAGGCGAGAATAGCTCAGGCTTCACAGTGAAAACCTGCAGAGTTGAATAGCCAAGTATCATCAATACAGGACCACATGAAAACTATCTGTGCAACCCCCTGTTAAGATGAGCGATGCTGTTTATAGTATAAAGCAAAGCAATAACCAAATCTATTCATTTTTAATTTAATGTGAATGCTGTTTTATGGGGCTGTAACATTTACATAAAATATTTACCCCAAAGTTTTGGGCTTTTGTAGCTCTGAACAAACACCATATTTATGATATTCTGGAGTTTTGCATCTCACCGAGTTGGCACTTAAGTGTTTGAAAGATTGGATATGCCTAGTCATAATTTGCGCTGGCATTTATTAAACTAGTCTGCTCTTCTTTTGTTAGCTTTAGTGGGAATTGCTCTTGTCCAGACCTGCCGGTTTCTAGTCATTTGTCCCTGTAGGGATCCACATGTTATTCTTAAGATTTTCCTATACACTGCCAAATCAGATGACTCACAAAACTGTCCCTTTCTTTTTGCCAACATTTGGTCCATTAACCTGTTTGTCTGTCTTAGTCCTTTCCTTTGTTGTGTTTTTGACACTAAGGGACTATCATATGCATAATTTCTCTTTTTTCACTTTCTCTTTCTAAAAAAGCTGGTTTGATCTCAAAAAGCTTCACCATTTAATAATGAATCCTTTAATGATGGCACCTTTGAAAAAGATGCAGTGAATTAAGGGGGTCGGATTGGTCTGTGAATAATTGCCCTCAGACTCAAACCTGTTGAGCTACTGAGACTCTAAGAGCAGAGAGACAGTCTACACTAATTGCAGTGCAACCTTACAGTTTATTTTGTTATAAAATGTAATGTTTTTTTTTTGTTTAGTCCACGTCTGTGAGGTGAAAAGGTCAGACTTTAATTGGCTGCTAAAGGCTGAAAATCTCTTTCCTTAGCTTGACAGAATGCCACTCCGCATGAATGTGTGTCGTCTGAGACTTTGAATCCTGTCTGAGATGAGACAGAAATGAAATGGAGTTCAGTTACAGGGGAAGACTATGCTCTTTTTACAGGAACTGACAGACATAAAGAGTCTATTTTTCTTCTAAGAGTAAAGTCCTACAAAGTTTTCTTGTTTTTTTTTCCAGTGGTTTATCGACTAGCAGCTGTTATTTATGTAAAAATGTCAAGCCTGCTGATTAAGTCAAAATTCTTAGAAATGTGGGCCTTTACTCTTACAATTAAAGTAAAAATCCTAGTAAAGAAAGTAATTCAGAAAGCATCTTAAGCCTTAAAAGAGGTCTTAAGGTCAAAATTGTTAGGAGTTTGGTCAAGGCTTAAAAGTTTCTTTAGCAGAGGAGAAAATGGCAGAAAGATGAAGAGGGAGAATAAATGTGCTGCAGACAATAGATGACAGTGAGTTAATAAGAGGCTATAGATGAGATCGTGCTCGGATCATGTTTGTGACTGACCTTATTAGAGACACGCTAATGTCTCAGAACCAGCGCAGGAATGCCATAATGCCAGAAATGTAAGTTATCAGTACATTAATATATTTGGAAAATGGCAAAATGCAATAAAGCAGCAGTGATTTGGGTCTGTCACAGCCTTCTGTAAGCAGTGATCACACTAACATTACAGCACTTTCAGAACCTCTTACTGTGTCGCAGTTCATTTAGTTTCCACTGGACATTCCCACCTTGCAGGCTCAAAAAACTGCTTTTATAAATATAGCAGGCTTCCCTGGTGCGCACAAGCAGGGGAATGAACTGTTAATAATTTGTGCTATAAGCTCCGTGCTGTGATACCCGGCCCGTATTTTCCTTTAATGATGACCATGTAAAAGAATCAGATTGTGATCCTGCCTGAAAAAAAAACATATGGTATGATAAATGATATTTTTCAAATTGACCACCCTCATCCTCTCTATTCAAACAATTCCTCACTAATTTTGTGAACCTATTAAACACAGTCAAGTAGGTTTATCTGAGAGGTTCATGGGTAGAGTGAGGTCATTTTAGGTGATCAAAAATATGCATTGTGATGGAAATAAACCCAAAGTATTTGTTCCAGGTACAGGATCATTAATATGTAATGATCTTTTTTACCTCCTGACTTTGCAAAGATACTCTGGTGTTATTGTATTTACACACATCCAAAAACACCCTAAATATATACGCTTTTTAAAGGGATACTCCACTTTTTTTGGAAATAGGCTTATTTTACCACTCCCCCAGAGTTAAACAGTTGAGTTTTACCGTTTTCAAAATCCATTCAAGCCGATTTTCTGATATTTTGAAGAATATCAGTAACCAAACAGTTTCTGGTCTCATTGACTTCCATAGTAGAAAAAATATACTATGGAAGTCAATGAGACCAGAAACTGTCTGGTTACTGATATTCTTCTAAATATAAAGAAATCGGCTGAATGGATTTGAAAACGGTAAAACTCAACTGTTTATCTTTGGGGGAGTGGTAAAATGAGCCTATTTCCAAAAAAGTGGAGTATCCCTTTAATTTCAAGCTTGAGTTCCTTTTACGGTCCACATTAAGCACTGTGAACACAGTCAGCGTATTAATGATGTGTGACTGGTTTTGCCTGACATGTAGAGGCTGGTTTTTGATGGCGGCTCACTGGGCCCTATGGGTTTGATGGCTCCAGATGGGAGAGTGTGCTGGGAGAGATCAGCCAATGGAGGAGGTCTTCCTGAGAGAGGGAGGAAACCCAGTAGGGGACTCATCCCCATCCCCTGACTCCTCCATATCCCCACAGAGCTGCTATTATCCTGTTGCCTCCAGGACCAGGCTGAGCATCACAGGCATAGAAGAGAACAACTGACAGCGCTGTATTGTAATGAGACACATGCACACATACGCACATCCCAAATATTCATATATGCATACCAGGTGGTCACGTAGTCCAGAACAAAATAAGCATGCTAATACAAAACACGCTCTTGTTATACCTGTCACACTTGCAAATGAACTGTCACACTTGCAAACGTCTGCATGCACATACTGTACACACAATTAGAGTGGAGCAAGACGTGGGGGGAAATCATAGAGTGGGCATCGGGGCAATACGAAGGCCAGCACATCCCTGCTCTTGAAGAAATCTTCAAACAGTGAATGTTTTTTTTTTTTTTAGGACGATAACAGGTCTACCTGCACTCTGCCCATTGAATCTGACGTCACCAAGGTCCTCTCTCGATAGGCTAGCCAATAGGCTGGAATGGAATCCAATGCGATTTTTAATGATTCATACTTTTCAGAACCATTTTACAGTGGGCAATACAATGTCATTTGCTGACTGGCAGGTGGGAATTGGTTTCATATTCACACTTGTCAGTCCGCAAATCTGATCTGGCACTGGCACAGAGGAAGAAAATAGCTTGAGCCTGCAATGCTTGTCAGCTTCCCGCTGCTTCTTTTACGTCTATTATTTACTCGTCTATTATTTTTTTAATTTAATACTTAAGGCTAGTTACGGTGATTCTGTAGTTCCTCAGATGCAATTTGATGTCGTAAATCATTATTTTGGATGGGCGTTTGTAAATGAACATGGTTACATGACCAGAGTTGGTGCTGGTGAACGTTTCCTTTGTGAATTCTATTAAATGATGCTTCGTGATCATGAATCATGTAGCAGCTTTATTTAATTCACTGTAAATTGCCTTTCAGGAGCTTAAATGTAAATTTCAGTCATTTGCATGCAAGCCATTTAGCAGACGCTTTTATGCAGAGTGACTTACTAAACATGCTTAAAACATCTCAAGCTTGCAAACTGAAAAACCTCTGCCTCTGTTGTTTTTGTCAGAATGATATTCTGCTTGACATCCTTTTATGCTGTTTTCAGTCCTGGCTCTCTATGTCCTTGTATTTGCACATTTTTCATTTGCAAGTGGCTGGTCAAAATCTGATTCAGTAATTATTCCCAACAGACTAGAGTGAATGTTTAGTGTGAGTGTTTAACATGTGATATCTTAGTGCTAATGGCAAGAAAGCATGATTTCCTGGGCATCCACTACAGCATATGGCTCTAAACAGCCTGGCCATATTTGTTTTGCTCTTTAGTAAGAGGGTCCCGGGTACTTAAGCATTAATTATGAGCAAATAATAAACCTTAATGTTTTACTGCTGCCGTTACAGTTTTTGTGCGTGATTTAAAGAGAGCCATTTCAGACACATTATCAGCTCTATAACTGAACTGGGAACGTTTCTCAAAATACTTGGTCCCTCTAGTGGTTAGGTCTGGGAATGTTGGTTATTAGTTCTAAACGTACAGTATTAAGAATTAATGTACTGTAAATTTGAGTAAGTGATTAGGTTAAGTTGTTAAGTGAAGCACACTGCATGCCCTTGCATTGTGTGGTAAAAAATAAAATGATGATAGAGATGCATATCATCGTCTGAGAAGTGAGAAACTCTTCAAGGCTTTGAAAGAACTGTAGATCTCAGTGGATGCTGGTAATTTATACACAATAACAATCAGCATCTCTTTAGACCTGGGGTACAGCCTGTTCAGCAGAAGTTATATTAGGAAGTGACGTATTGCTTCATTGTGATGCTTCTGCCTCAGACTTGCAGACTGCCGAGGTGAAGGATCATTGACTCGCATCAGTGGGTTAAGGGAAAGGCTTGCAGATGCAGTGGCTGTTCTTTATAGTGTCAGGTACTTCAATTTAACTGGAAGCAACCAGTGAAGCAAGGCAAAGATGGTGTGAAGTGGCCTTTTTAGGTTGACTGGCTAGATCAACACAGACCACATTCTAGATCATCTGTAGTTTAATTGTGCATGAAGGAAAGTCAACCAAGGTCAAGCCCACCTGTAATGCCGTTGTGCTAAATGGGCTTGCTGGGATGAGACCATGATGCTCAACTCAGTACGAAGTCTTTGGTAATTCACTTTCAAAGATGTAGCAGAATGAGAAACAGGTTTATGTAACTTAAATTTGAATGAGTTTGAATTGGAATTGGAATGGGATTGGTCACACCACAAAGAAAGCCAATTCTTCAATTTTGAATGAGTCTGTGGAAAGAATGGATGATCTGGAAGCAACTTTTATCAGCCACACGTTGTTATTGACACACAGGAGGTCAGTCTCCATGAAGTGGCACACTTGAAGCTTGATTGGCTTCCAACAGTTTGTTCTGTGAAAGACCAGATTAAAATGGCTTGTTCAAGTATGCTACCAAGAACATGACAAAAACAGATGATCTGTAGTTTTCCACTATCTTTTTAGCAGTGAGGTCATTCAAGACTACTTCAATGTGATCAGGAAGATGTTTGTTACAAGTGATGCATTGATGATTTGTTTGAGTGCTGAAGAGGTTGTGAATGTTCGAGAAAGGAGAAAGATGGAGGGATGGTGTTGAGTCCATCTTGTCGAGTCCGAGACGAGTCCAAGTCCTTAACAATCCGAGTCTAAGTCCAAATAGGGCTGAGTTGGACTTGAGTCCGAGTCCTTAACATCAGAGTCGAGTGTGACCTTTCACAAAAACCCGCCCCTCTTAGTTACTGTTGCTACTGTACAGCCAATCCATTCCGCACTCACTCCACATGTTCGCATTCAGTGAAAAATATAATATGTTGCAAAAAGGACATTGACAGTGGGCCAACAGACAAGACAGAGCAGGTTACTTTTGGTATGAAATAAAGCAGGGTTCCCCAAGCTCGGTCCCCAAACCCGGTCCCCCAAACACTGTCCTTGAAGAGTTTAGCTCCAACCCTGATCAGGGTTATAAATAGCGAATAACTACATTATGATTGGTCAGATCACCTGTCAATCAAATTCCAGCGAAAGGTCTCAACACTGAGCTCAAATGATTGCAATGTATAGTTACAGTCAAACGTTTACCTATTGTACATCTTCCAGAATCTGCAAGGTAATGCTCAAGAATGCTACACGAACCATTAAGAGCCAGTGGTAAACTTTTGAGCAAGATGATGGTGATTTTTACATTTTTCTTATTTTATTTCGCATGCTAATATCTTATTTAGCCTTTGAAGGGCTGGTCTAAATTGTTCTTATTTTGTTTAGAAATAAATTAATTTACACCAATGATCCACTTCAAAAGTTTACATCTCCTAAAAGCTTCCCTCTTGCGAAAGGATAAAGCTTGCGCTGATTCTGAATATTTTGAGCAAATTCTCTGTATGGTGACTCTTTAAACGCTTCTGATTTCCCACTGTGTTCATGCGCTTAATATGCATCTCTGTGATTGGCTACCAGACTTGGGAGAGTTATGTGGGCAGCATTGTTTCTAGCAGCAGTGATTCAATCTGTGTCTGAGGAGATTGTTGTAGAGAGCTGTTATTTTGCGCATGCCCCAGTGGGTGGCACACTCGTGTCATGAGTCATTAATCAAGCAATGCCTAATGTAGTGTCATTATGCCAAAATACCGATTCATTTGGTTTTTAATGAAACCATTGTAATCCTGAAAGTATCGCCCCTTTTTTCAAAAAGTAACTATAATCTGATTACTATGTTTTTGACGTAACTGTCACGAATTACAGTTAATGGATTTCTGTATCCTGATTACATAACGCACATGTATTCCGTTACTCCCCAACCCTGTTGGCTACAATGCTCAACGCTGAAACCGCACAAGTTTCGTTTCTTTTTTGAATAATATTGTGTCCTACGGTGGCCGGACTCGATTGTACTCTGATAATTTGTCAAGTCCTTGTACAAATTCACCCGAGTCCGTGACAAGTCCGAGTCCGTTCAAATTGGACTCGAGTCCGAATTCAAGTACCCCAACTCTATCAGTAGTTGATGGCAGCGGATGGAGTTCAGAGGGCAGGTGGTATATCATTAGTAACTTCAGCCTCAGAGAGGGGAGAGTGGGGTTGGAACTGTTTGTGAAAGTATGGTGTGGCTGCTGATGGCTAGCACCTTTTTTAGTGTAAAAAGTGACAGTCTTCCGCAGTGAGAAAAGTGCAGAGGTGGAAGAAGAGAGAGGAGAATGACATGAGCAATCTGCAGGAGTATGAACTGATGATCTTGGTGTGTTGGTATAAGTGGCTTCTGGCACTTTTATTAATGGGTTAGTTCACCCCAAATTAAGCAATTACTTACCCTCATGTTCCAACCGCGTAAGACTTTTGATCATCTTCCGAGGCCCACAGAGAAGGAAATGAATAGTTGAATAAAGTCGTTATTTATTTATTTATTGTGCACAAAAAGTATTCTTGTCACTTGATAAACTTAAAGGGTTAGTTCACCCAAAAATGAAAATTAAAAACTATCAATATCAAAAATATCTTCATTTGTGTTCCGAAGACGAACGGAGGTCTTACGGGGTTGGTACAGCATGGGGGTGAGTAATTAATGACTTAATTTTCATTTGTGGGTGAACTAACCCTTTAAGATTGAGCTTGGATTGTCACTTGGACTATTTTAACGATCTCTTTAACTTTTCTGGGCCAGCAAGTTTAAATTCATTAGAAGCCAAGGTGTGATCCAGCTCTCAGATTTAATCAAAAATATCTTAATATGTGTTCCGAAGATGAACGAAAGTCTTACAGGGTTGGAACAACATGAGGGTGAGTATTACTCACAGAATTTTTATTTTGGGGTGAACTAACCCTTTAAGATTAAAAAAGGCCCTTCTGAAAAAAGTAACTGCTTCTCTGGGCTCATGTGATATCTTTTGTACTTCAAAAAGATTCTGATAAATCTATCCTTAATCATGCTCTTCTGATTATTTTATTAATATTAGCTTTCTCTAGTAAAAAAATGTTTTTTTTTGTTTGTTTTTTTGAGTGACATTTAAGACTAATATTTGAAATAAATAGATTCAGCATTTATATTTTGCAATAATGTCTTTATCTCATAAAAAAAGTTTAATATTAAATGCAAAAAAAGTGATATCGTAAAATCTTTATAATTAAATTTTCTTGAGGGCTGCATGTGTAAGTATCTTTGGTTATTTGTAGGACACTGTATTAAAGCCAGAGCTCCACAATACGCCATTGTGTATTTGCACAAACTGTAAGTGAAATGACTGCATTTGCTATAGATATAAGCTAATTGTGCTTAAAATATACAGTATTATAGTGCTTTGGGGGAATATGCTGGGCAATGCTTTTTGCTTTGTTTCAGATGTGCTTATGTACAGATGTTCAGATGATTCAGATGTTTTTCTTAATCTTTACTGTGTGTGAGGGAACTATTACCCTCTCAGCTTCAATATAGAGAACTTCAATATAAAATCAAATTTGCAAAATGAATTATACTAATGCTTTTAAGAAATAATACTGATAAGCAACAGGCAGATCAATGAAATGATTTTCTATAAATCTCAGCTCAGGCAAGAGGTGCATTGATTTGTTTTATGTGATGGCCATCTAGTGTTTGAACAGATGCATCACACACAACATTTTTTAGTGCTTGCAGTTATTTAAAACCTCGAAAAATCAGTAAGTGAGGAGATGTACATAAAGTAAGAATGAGCATATCAAAGAAGATATGAGGAAGTTTAAAGGAAAGGGTGGTAGTGAAATGCCTGAAGGAGAAATATAATAAAATATATAGAGTTTAGACACAGAGGAAATAAGGAGAGCCTGAAAGTCGATAGAACTTTGTGTCAGTAAATGCAGTTGTCACGATTCAAAAGTTATCATAAAACAAACACACAAATTCTACATATCCAGAAGTATGCAAGTAATACACACCACACATTCTTCCATTACTGGGTTCAGAATTGCAACAAAAACTGTTCTGGTGCAAATTTAACCCATTTCTATAATTCAAACTGACATCAAGTAGCATTGAGCGTACCTACAAGGTTGCATTCCTCCATGATTATTCACTTAAATGGGCCAATGTTACAATAAAGCCAAACAACATCAGTAATCATTTTACACAGTGTGGTGTTGCATAAATAGGTATTGCGAGTTCCTGGACAGAAAAGCCGAAAGCAGGAATATCTTCAACCTTTGCTAAGTGGAGCCTTGACAATTGAACACACAGTAAATTAGCCAGGCCACTTATAATCACCAGCGCTCTTTAAAACGAAAGAAAGCAAATGGATCATTAACCGTGATGACCAAGAACGTTTGATTTTCGCTGCCCTCTACTGCATAGCATCCATCACATTAAACTAAATCTCTGTTGCACTAACAAGCATTCTTGTTACTTAATTAGTGCTTCTGGTGGGTACGTGAGAGATACAAATGCAATGTTGCTCGAATGTGTTCTAACAAGTCTATATAGCAAAATGTGATTTAGAAAGACAGAGACCATACAAAATAAGTTGCTTATAGAAAATGTCTTTGACATTGAAACAGCAAGGGCGAAAAGTCACAAAGTATTCTGCGGAGATTAAAGGATGATATAGTGTGCTAGGAAGTGACTGTTTCAAATTGGCAGGGCTTGCCATGCTCCTTGCAACTGGAGCTCATTAAAGAGAAAGTTCTCTCTCCATCATCCCTTCTGAATAATGAAATGGGGGCTGTATAGTCTTTACAGGTTTCACCACAAAAACAGAACCCTAGGGCCCTATTAGTTGTTTAGTAATCTTTATCATTTTGAACATGATAATGTAGCAGTTTTAGTAGCTTTGGGTGTTATAAGAAGTGTTTGTTAAAGTCGGGTTTCTATTATTTCAAACTTAGTGAAAATCCTTTTGTTGGTTTATGTAGGCTATTTGTTTTGGTTAAAATAGTGTAAAATACAGTAGTTAGTTAGCAATAGCAATTTCTCAGTCCTTGGAGTGGTCTCAATTAAATGGCCATTACACTGATGATGAGTGAAAGAGAGACAGGATCCTTTTTCTCTGTTTTTGTTGGATATTTTCTTCAAATTTTTGAATTGTGGTATTTTTTTTAAATATCAACAGGCATTTTCTTCATTTTAGAAGTACATCTTTAGCATATGTTATTAATTCCCTAAGCATTTATTCAGCCATCAAGCTATATTTTCTAATCACTGCTGATAATGGGATCTGCTCTGAAACTGGCAGATGAATCAATTCTTGTGGGTGTATGTCTGAGGATATTCAACACCTTACATGTACTCGCACGTTCAAATATATTTGCAAGCATACACATAAACTGATTAAGATACACAAACATACTGCGGAACATTCCATGCCATTGGTTTGCAGTGAGTAGGTAGTGACATGTAAATAGCAGTACGTGATTGCTTTTGTGCGTAGGTCAAGAAGTAATTAGAATCTGTTATGAACTGCATGTTTGTGTGTGCGTGTGTTTGTTGTGCTTGTTTGTGTGTGTGTTTGTCTGTGTGACGAAGACCTGGTCCTGATTGTGTTTTGCAGATGTTGGATGATGCATGCTGAAGTTAAAATAAATGCTGCTGGTTAAGTGGTTGACTTATACCCTAAGCTACACTCACTTATTTGTTTATGCACATAACATCTTAGACTTATTTTAAATGATAGCTTTTTACAAAGCTGACGAACTTCAATGGGAATGTTATTCCAGATGACTACAGCTTTATACAGGACGGTTTTCTTCATAAAATTAGTTTTTGAATAGGGGGTCGTTATATGACCATTATTTGCCTTTCTGGTATTTCGATTATGCTCAGAAATTCAATGCACTAGTTGATTAAACAGAGAAATAGGAATTTCCATCATCAATGCGTTATGTATCATAGTGCTTAAAGTAACTGTTATTCTTCGGTTTAATGTGAGTCTTCGGTTTAATGTGACTCATGAAAGGGCAGAATATCTGATCTCTACTTGTTCTAATTGAGCAGCCCAGATCAAGTCTTGCTGCTTCATTTATCACAGATACGCTACCTGAATTTATCACAGAACTTATCACAATTCTGATAGAGTTCAGGAGTTTGGCATGTGGAATAGTTTGTTCTGGTCATATCCATAAATGTCATCAACTTATCTGTGTATAGTTATTTTTTCTGAGTATATACAGAAGCAATTAATTTGATCCTAAATCTCAGCTGCGCTATGATTATTCTGTTTATGAATTGACCAAAAAAGTATTTTGTTGTTGTTGTTATTGAACTTGTTAAGCAGTACCTTTATATATATATATATATATATAAGTATTTATTATAAATATTAAAAAAATATTTTTATATATATATATTTTTTAAAATGAGTATGCTTGTGTGTGTTTGTTAAGATGGCAATTAGTAGGGAAAATTTAATAAAATGAAACAAACTTTAAATTCAAATGTTATTTATTATAGCTTATTGATACAATCAACAGGATGGAACATACTGTAATATGATGGATGTAAAGACATCGATCAGGCAGGTGAATTTATAAATTCTTATTTTTGTGTCTATAGAAGCTTTTAGCGTATTGAAGATTCTGGCAAAAATAAAATCAAAATAGTGATATTAATACATTTTAATTAATAAATGAACATTTATAAAAACCACCCCATTGTTCACTTTATTATAACATTGATTTACATTTAATACTTTTTCTATTAAGACATACGTTGGGAGTGGGACATAAAAATGTACTGCATACTAGAACGACCCTATACATGAATATGTTTATTGTTTTCACGTAATATATGATAAGCATGTGTACAGTGTCTTCATGCTTTCTCTGTTTAAATCCCACTCGCTAATATCTGTATCTCTGGGAGCTTCTCGCTCAAGTTGTCAGATCTGATTGGAGGACAATCCTCTTTCCACATACCTGCACATTAAACCCAGTCTCCCACTGACACTGGTAAACGGATGTTGCTATGGATACACACCCTGCCTTGAAGAGTTGCATAATCTTCTCACCGTCTCAGGATACCTTGAGTGGCAGGAGAACCCCACATCCAAGGAGGAAAGCAGGAAGAGGAGGAGCTTCCCACTCGGTGCAGTACTTAGTATTCCACCCAGGTCTCGGTGACATCTCTCACATCTGCATGGCCAGGTGATGCCTGTGAAGAGTGGGGATTGATTGCTGAGATTCATTATTACGATCTGCTCCACAGGGATGCCGACCTAGTGACTGCAGCACACAATGGCCAACTCTTCTACTGCGTTCTCTCCATTTCTACTGCACGTTTGCAGACACAAGGGCATATAAGACCGCATAATAAACACTGGATTATTAAACCCATCCAATGGAAGGGAGCAGTTCAATCCAGTGTTGCGCTCTCTCTCTCTCTCTCTCTCCCCCCACTCCATTATCCTTTCGATGGTCAATGCGTCATGTTTGGAAAGGATAGAGTGTGCAGGGATGGAGGAGCAGGAGGGGGCTACAGAGGAAGAGAAAAGCAATGGAATAGAGGAGAATAGGTCAGAGGAGTACAAATAGAAGAGATTGGGAGGGAATCAGGGAAATCTTTCCTCTCAGTTTTTCATTTGTGACCCAAAAGACTTAAACAAGAGAAAGATGTGGTGTTAAAATGCAAAGATCAAAATGCATCATTTTTCCCATCTGCTTTCCATTATTCCTCATCCATTCCAGTGCTTTGCCTTAACAGCAACTCTCAACCTCATTCTACAGCATGATCTCCTGAATCTGTGTCAGTGCGTACTACCATTGATGTTGCTTCCATCCATATATGTTCTTTCCTCCCCTCTCTCTCCCCTCTCTCTCTCTCACTCTCTCTCTCTCCGGGTTCTTCAAGACAGTGCCGCTCTACATCACAGCTACTGTTTCCCACTCTTCTCTCCTCCACTCAGCTTCGCTCCTCTTCTCTTTGCTTCTCTCCACTCATTCAGACCGCATGCTCCCCGTCATCTCTGGCACTGTTGGGTCTGCGTGGCCAGTGGAAGTGGACCCGGACACCCTGTATGGTCTGAAGGTGTTTCCCCGTTCCTGTGGATCTGTGGGGAGGGGAGGGAGGGCAGGGAGGGGGTGCAGGTGAAGGGCTCCGTGTCGGGGGAAACAGGTTGCGCGGCTTTGCGGCAGGAGCTGAGGAGGGTCATGCTTAATGAGTTAAGAGGATTTCGGACAGAGACCACTCTTGCATCGCAGCCCCAATGTGGGGCCCTTTTCCGGATGGCGGGAATGTCCGGCCGGGAGCGACGAACCAGCTGGATGCTCCTCGGCCACTCAACTGGACCATACGGAAACTGTGTCATGCAGCCTTCCTTCCGTCTGTGCGCCTGCTTAAGGTACCCGTGGGATGGGGGGGGGGGGTCTTTGAGAGACAATGAGGTCTTTTTAAGAGAAAAAGATGCATTATGAAATATTTATTTTGTCTTGTACTCATTTAATTAGTTGCTGAAAAGAGGGAAATGGTGAACAAAAAGACTTGAAAGCTCTTTTTTTCAGTAGAATTTGAGTTTACCTGATACATTGTCTCTTTGGAAATGAGTACTGTGACCTATGGGATTGATTCTCTAAAGCATTTTCGTCTTCTCAGAATTTCACTGCTTCATAGAGCTTTTTCAATCAGTGCGCTGAACCAGCAAACTTCTCCATCTGATTTGATAACGACAGGTACTCTGCTCATGTAGAAGTATATTATCAGTTCGAACTGTTGAGGTCTAGCAGCTAAAATAAAAAATACATCATGTGGTGTGCAATAAGTGCTGTCAGCCTCTCAAGTGTAATGCTTTATTGCTTGCCCATAAATCACTTACAAATTGCACATGCCTTACATTACCAGCATAGCGTTTCACATGAATCATAAACTTATCTATTGAATGCATGAGAAAGATTATTGTTGTGATATTTTGCTCAGAGGTGTTAGCTAATAGGTAGTAATAAAGCTTTCCTGCACACTTGGGACCATGGTAGTTACTTTATGATAGGGAAAGCTCCTGAGAGATCTCTGCTGGTAGTATAGTACTGTACCCAGTATGTAATGTATTTTTTTGTTGTTTTATTGTCAGGGATGTTATATACCTATTTTCTCCTCGTATTATTGTAATAGTACAGTAAAGGTAGGTCACAGACAGTCCTTTCTTATGTTTAGCATTCTCAGGGGTGAAATGCTACCTCGGTCATGACTCACAGAGTTATGAGTGGATCATTATATTCTTGGTTCAGTTTTTCAGCTCTAAAGGTGTAGTATTAGAGAGAACTGTGAAACAGTTGAGGACTGGTAAAAAAAATGACTACGGTGTCAGTAGCTGAGTTTCTATTACAGATCTGCGCAAAACTTTTGCGATATTTTCTAAATGTCGATAAATTATTGCAAAATGGCTGTGTTTCCATTTACCAATGTTATGCGACTAAAATGTAATTTTTTCTTCTCGTGATAAGTCATTCCAAAAATCATGGCAATGGATGTCAGTAGGTTTAAATATATCGCAACCATTGCAATCTCCGCAAAATCACTGCAAAATAAAAAATTCCTGTGGCGCGAATGAGGCATAGAGCGGCATGGTAGACGCGAATACGCCTCATTCGTGCATCAATTTCGCACGAATGGCGCAAACTGAGCGTCTGGTGCGTAAAGCACAAATGATTTAGTTAGTGCTATTTGAGCATTCACGTGTTTGACGCGAATTCGCGCCTGCCGCTCGAGCTGAAAAATCTGAACTTTGGCATCAAATTGAATGAATGCTTGGTCGACATAAAAAAATGTCCGCCAACAGATTTTGATTCTGAGGCATGTGATGCGCGTAAATTTTGCGCGTTTTGTTTTTACGTGCGTCAGTTTCACTCTTGACGCGTGAATTAATACAAAGTGGCCAAGCGTCAAACTAGACACGGTAGAAGCAAATTTGACGCGCTATTCACGTGTGGTGTGAACACAGCATAAAAGTCTTGATTGTTTTTTGTAATAAATAAAGTAAACCATTAAGATGGTTTAGGTTCCAGCATGTCACGCAAAGGTCAAGTCCGTTCAGCCTCATGTTAGACAATGAAAAAATTGTAAAGGATGAATGCTTTTAGAAAGCCATTATTTATTGATTTTAATAACAAAAACTCATGAACGTTTATCTTTAATTACACAAGATTTGCCATGAGTAAACCTGTCATTTCTTCACGAATCAGACACAACAGCCTGTGCTACAGTATGTGACACAAACGCACATGAACAAAGCTTTACATATGATGTCCATGAATGTGAGTGAATGTGGTTAGAGGGCAGATGTGGTTTAAACTGCAGGTGCTCTGTGTAGGTGACTGACCAGAGGAGTTGAAGATTATAGGCGTTGGACAGACAGATGCCCTACAAATGAGATTATCTCAGCGATGAGTAAACAGCTGTATGTTTGTCCAGCTCTGCTGAGGTGTAGTTTGCCAATAGTGCACTGAGGTGGTGTGGATATTTCACTATTTGTGCATGTTTGTGAGTGTGTGTGTGGGGGTGGGGGGGTTGTTGCTATCCAGCCTTCCGGATGTAATGAAAATACCTCAGTGCAAATGAAGGTTTGTGATTGATGTGGCTCTATCTGTCATCACACTGGAGCTAATCTAATTTGCTGATGCCTTCGTTTGGTTATCATGGAACACTGGTAATGAAACAGATGCTTTGGCACTCTGCACCAATTTCACATGGTTTGAATTCATGAGGTTTTTTTTATAGATGCAGAAATTTAGAAGTACAATCTTCCATCATATATCTAAATTCTATGATTTTCTTTTCTCACCCTCATACTGATTCAAATCTGTATGCTGTTATTTTTCCATAAAACACAATCAAATTATTTAATTCATCCTTTCTTTTGTACACATTGAAAGTTTATAGTATATCACCAATCTCTACCAAGCTCCAAAAATATTATAAAACTATTATAAAAGTAGTATATACAACTATATTCCATGTTTTCTAAAGCCATGCAATAGCTGTAGTGTTACAATTATATAGTTTGGATTGTGGTATGGTTCAGAGCAGGGAGAGCAGAAATAACCCACCTTAGGGTAAACAGAACAGAACCAACATGAATGTATGCAGATATCATTAATTCAATATTTTAAAGTGCAACAAAATTCAAGATTTTTCCTGATTAAAGGGGAATCAGAATGCCAAATCCTGACTGGGTGAGAGGAGGAGCTGGGGATGGAGGAGGGTAATTAGTTCTTGAGAAACGCAATAGCTGCTGATTATAACGAAGGAGCTTATATACTGTACAGTGGGTGTCGTATTCCAACACAGTCTCATGAAAGGGCGTATCTATACCACAATTGTTATTTCTCGTGGCATTTATATGCCAAAATTGTTTTTTGCGTGCATATGCTACACACTGAAAACCCCCTGGGTAGGTTTAGGGGGAAGGGGGGTGGGGAGTTCGTACTTATTATACGCCAAAAAGTGCGTATCATATGCACGCGAAAAACGCGTACCATATACACGCAAAAACTAGTTTTGGCGTATAAATGGTACGAGAAATGACATTCGTGCGATAGATGCGAACTTTCATGAGATCGGGCTCCGTATTCCTATACGTAGATGTGGATCAGCCGAGCGTCAGTTCATGATAGCTTGACTAACGTAACCTGCCAGATCTAATCAGGATTATTATGTTCCATGTAAATTGTGACACCACCTCCTTTAGGTAATGGAGAGGGGAGAAAAAGTATGTATAATTGGAGGTCAGAATAAAGGCTTAGACACACATTACGCGACCTTTTACTACATTTGCACCTCCCGTCCAGACTAAAATGGAAAAAACGAAGACCTAAAACGGAGAAGTTTAGAAACGCTGCAGCTCCGTTTTGCGTTCTGAATCTCTGGAGGGCGTTTTAAGCCATGTCCACACGGACACGGGTATTTTTATAACCGTGACTTTTTTTTACGTGGTTCGGCCATTAGTCCACACGGAAACACATCAGGACACTGAAACCGAACATTTTTGAAAACCCCTGCCAGGGTGAGTATTTTCTGAAACGCCGGCTGCAGTGTTGTCGTGTAGACAGTGAAACCGGAGTTTTTGCACCGCTGACGGCTTCTGATTGGCTAACGTGGCTTTACGGTTAGGTTTATATCGCCACCTGCTGGTGTTGCATGCTCTTGACAGCGCTTGATGTCTTGTTTTTGCGTTTTCATGTGGACGGAGTTTTTTTTTTTAAACGCAGGAGGGAAAAACTCCAGTTATAAAAATACCCATGTCTGTGTGGACATGGCATTAGTGTAGATGGAACAAAACGGAGGAGTTTAGAAACGATGACGCAGAGGCTGACGCTTGGCTCTATGATTTTGTGTCATCAGTCATGACGTATTCTTCCCTGATTCGTCAGCCACTGTTTACATTGGCACGCGCATACCCAGTGTTGGTGAATGATCACGTGATCCGCGTTTTCAGTAGTTTTAATGTGGACGGAGATCAATTTTAATACGCAGATAAAACGCTGGTGCGGATAGAGATTATATTCGTTTTAATTCTCCATTTTTAAACGAAAACGCAGTAGTGTGGACAGGGCCTTATTTGAATGTGCTTATTTACAGCAATGTGCTGGATTTTTTTTGTTTTGTTTAGAAGTTGGCAATGGAGTATGGAAGCTTGATTTCATCAATGAATTACAAAAAAAGGTGATTGTGACTCTGTAAACTCACAATTCTGTCTTTATTACATTCTAAGGAAAAAAGTCAGAATTGCGAGTTTATATCTTGTGCATGTCTAACTAATATTGTGCTCTCTGATAAAATGTTTATGTAAAGTTTTGGAACAAATTTCACGATTCATTTAGCAACTGACAAAAAGAAATGTGTGCAATTGAATTAGGTTATCCTCAGCAGCTCAGTATTTTGTTTAAAGACATCTGTCAATTATGTGATAATTAAGATTAATTCGATTTGTGGGCATGCTCGATGCTGGAGTGAAAATCCAGAGTGGAAACATTGCTACAGTATTATATACAGTTAATGTTAAAGTTTCATTGGTCTTAATATTCACTAACCTGAGTAAACTCATTATGTCAAATGCAATTCAGCATGCATAGCTCAGAATATTTCATTGTCTTATTTAATTATTTATTGTCATTTTATTCTAAATAATGAATTACTTTTTTCATTAATATTTAAGATTACAAGAGCTGCGTCGGTTATCAGTATTAAGAAATGTATTTAATCTGCAAATGATAATCCAAGTCTAAAGACAAATGCAGTCTCTCTCCTCATGGTGTTTCATAAGAGTGAAACCACATCTCAACAGCAAATGTCTTCAGGGTCGGTGGCAGGTGTTAGGACTATATACTGTATATTGAATATTATCTCAGTGACACACTCTGACAATCTCATCTCTCTCTCATTCTCGCTCTCTTTGGCTCACTCACATGTCTGTCCTTTCTCCTTTCTTTATGCACTAAAGCATATTTACTCACTGTGTGGAAAAGGGATTGATATAGTGATGAAAGACCAATTTTCAATTCTGCTGTACACTGCAATTAAGAACTTAATCTTTAGAGAATCATTGAATACACAAATAGCTTCCTAAAGAAAATACTCAAAAGGATTAAGGCACACACATTTGTTTTTCATGCAACTTGGATTTGTAGATGTATTACTCAATTAAAATTATATTCCCGTTCAAGACTAAATGCGTTATCTCCCTAAAAAGCCAAATCCAAGTAAAACTTTGTCAGTATTGCTCAAAGAGAAGTCATTTGCACATTTAATGTGTCTTTTTTTCAAGTTTACTGTGAATATTTATTTTCACATTTTCTTTGGTTTTGATTGTATGGTGAATTTCAATTTATAAATTGAAAATACACTTTGCACTAATACACACCACTATTTTCAGGCAGAGAGGAATCTTTGTGTGTCAATAAATGTAAACTGCTTATTGATGCAAACTCTTGAAAATGGAATAGTGGACATCTAATGCTTTGTGATTGTAAGCAAGAAGACTGATGCCTTGTAATAAGAAAATGTTGAAAACTGTATAATGTTTATGTGTCTAGGCTTATGCAAAGTTTGATGTTATAATCTTGAGTCTATAGCAAGTCTGACCCAGATATTAGAGGTATTGTGCTTCCATTCTGGCCTCTGCTGTTAGTGGATTGAGGGCTTCTTTGTTTCATCAGAAGTTTAATAAATGTATTATAAATAATTCAGACTTAATGAGCTCAGGTTGGACTACTGCTGTGATTTAAGTTAAATTATGATATTCAGTTGAAAATGTATTGTGTGAAAAGGTGGGCAACTCGTCATTGGCAAGATTGCATCTATCATTATTCACTTAATCAACATGAAAGACAGTCTGGTCTTCTCATACTTGAGGAGTGAATTTCTGAAGCACCGGTTTTTGATCAAAGAGACCTTGGACAACAAAAGCCTGACCTTCTTTTGATAAGTGATGCATGATTTTTACAAGTCTGTGCGAAAAACATCATCATGTCTAAAATAAATTAATAAAATTTGCATTGCTTTGAGTCAAATCGTGAAAATCTGAGCTGAAAAATAGTACCAACAGCTTCAAATGAAGTGCGTCTGACTTTGTGGTTACATAAATTTCTCTTAAAAGCTTGGGCAATCCTTCTGTATTCTGATCTTTATTCTTTTGAATGTTAATAGCAAATCATAAAAAGCAATAGTTCACCCTAAAATGAAACCCTCATGTCGTTTCAAACCTGTATGACTTGCTTCTGTCAAAACATAGAAGTTTTGAAAAATGTTTTCATCCATACAATGAAAGTCAATGGGGTCCAAAACAACATTGGACCCGATTAACTTTCGTGTGGACCAAAAAAAAAGTAATTTAATGAGTATTTTTTAATTTTTAGTTGAATTATCCCTATAATTTGAGAGTCTGAATGAATTTTCTACGATTGCTCATTAAATTATCTCTGGGTTTGATTTCAAAGACAACATTTAGACATATTTTTAAACATATTTTAGTCTTTGAGCAATAAATCAGTTTGATTCTGAGCTTTCAAAGTCAATAGAATTCTTTTCAGAGTTTCTCAAAGGCATTTTAAAATTCATTCTGGTTTAAAATAAATGAGTACCATGTGCTTTGACGGGACAGTCTTCCCTCCTTTTTTCTAAATGGAGAATTTGGAATTAGCCTCCCTCAATGGGAAAAATCATGAATGGGCTCTGAACGAGACCGGCTCTTTGAAGTTGGCCAGAAGTAAAAAGCTTCCCTCATCTTTGAAATGTGTGGTAAATTGTGCCGCAGCCGTGTCAAAAACGTATTAGAGTCTCAGAAATGGAAATCACTTTTAATCTTTTTTTTTTTGTCTTTGCTCTTGCAAATGGTCTCTAGGCACCTGATCCAATCAAGTAGATCCTCTTCACGTGTGTTTTAAGATGCCCTGTCAGCACGCTTGGCATGATGCATTCTCATATGCTCTCTCTCTGTGTGTGTGTCCATTTACACACTGATTTGTGTGGCCAGAATAAATTGAATGTGTGAACACAGAAAATGAGAGTGGAACCAAGGGCTATTTTCAGGAACCCCTCTCTTATTGGGTGTTTGTGTGTCCCCACATTTCAGATTTAATGGATATTGGACCTATGCTCCAGTTTCTTTCTCATTCCTTAAAGTGAGCTATTTCTGTCTCCTCACCCCAGAGTCCCAGATCTAACCCTCCACCACAGCTGTCCCCGGCCCACTACGCTTATTTTTCACTCAATCACTCCCTCATGTTCTCACACAACCATTCCTACCCTTCCATGTCCTTGATTTATTGATTTATTTCCCCTCTTAATGACTTTGGACAGCATTTTCTCTTATTTGTCTGTGGTGTGAATGGCATGACGTTTCTGCGTGTATCCCGGCCGAGCTTAGAATAGATATTGTTTCAGGAATAGAAACACACGGGTTCACCATGTCTGCTACAAAATACTTGAAATAGATCCCATATAACTCTACTGGGTGAGCACAGGCATGATTGTCTGTCTGTCTGTCTGTCAATCTATCGATTCATCTGTCAATTGTCTGGAAAAAAATATCAGTCTATCTATCTTTTTATATATTTGTTTTTCATTTCGACATTTATTTAATTTTGACATTTAATTAAAATATTTTTTATACAATATTTTATAGAATATATGAATGGGATCCTGGCGTATGATGCCTTTTATAGTGTAAATCCAGCTCTAAAACAACCATCCTTGAAAATGAGCTAAATATGTGTATTTGTAAATATATGGCTGTGTGTGAATGTGGGTATTATGTTTTATGTATGTGTATAGGCTAGTTGTGTGTCGATCATAGAACCCTATTTGTGGACATTCATTTGAAACTGAATATTATTTCGGTACCTGGACTCATTCTAGAGCTAGTGGCAATGAACCAATACAATCCTATACAAATGACACAAAGAGCTTACAATGAAGGCATTTCCCAGATTAACTCTAATGGGTTGTTGGTATGAAGAGTTTTAACTGGAACAGACACGACAGACTGTTTCTCAGTTGGTGACTTCATTGTAATTCATAAAGTTTTAAAGAAAATGAGCTTATGGGGAGCATGTTAAAATTCGTGGTGAATAATATCACTGAAATGTTTATATTCTATTTAATAGAAATTACTATATATATATATATATAAACAACATTGGCATATACTGGGTTCAATTTCACACTAACATTCTCACTTGGAGCAAATAATCTCTCACACAATATAACACTGTCCATCAATAAAAGGGTAATAGAAATACTGATGAGGTCCTGATATTGACGAGGGGGTGGAGAATTCGAATCAGCTGTGTGTGTGCTTGGCCATCAAGCGGCATTTAAGACAGGACGTGCTGCAATGATAGCGCAGTTCAAAACGCACAGATCACTTTGGTCTTGTCAATGGAACCATTTGGCAACTTTTGAAAAGTAAACTTTCCATTCAGAATCTTATTGGCATCCATTTCAGAGGCTCGTCATCCACTCAAAACGTAACGTTAACCAACTATTTGGCCGGCTCGCAAGCCCAAACAAGTGTGTGCGGGGTGCATGTTGTTTTGTCCTAGTTTGTGTTGGATAAGGAAGTGGTTACTTAACATGATAGCTTAGAAGCCTAGTGCTCCCCGCTTATTTACGAGGTTAAGATTAATGATTAATTAATTTAAACAACTATTGATTATGGGAATTTATGTAAGTAGACATCCCTACCTTCTATATTTTAATGTTTTAATCAATGGTTCAAACATAAAACCAGTGTGAAATAAATTTTAAAAGCAGAAATAAGAAAGCTGCAAAAACTGCATCTCTCGTTCAAACTCGCTCTCTCTCTTGTACACTGCGCCAGCCCTCTCCTCACTGGATTATAAAAAAGTAAAATGCCTCTTAAATTAGATTTCAGTTGTCAGTATATGCCTTAACATTACTGCAATAATGATAGAGACACAGGTACAATGGGTCTTTGTACAGATAGCCAGTTTCAAACTCACCTTTATTATCATTATTGTGCTTGATATAAAATAAAAGGTACTTTAAAAAGTCCTTGAATCTAGTCGTGGCAAGCAGGACGAGGCCGAGGGCCGTGAGGATAATGTGATTGATATGAGCGACGCTCTCTCACGGCCCTCGGCCTCGTCCTGCTCGCCACACTGGTGTTTTATGAAAGAGTTGGGCTCCCTGTGTTGGTGATTTGTGGACTGAAATGCTTTCAATATCTTGTTCTTTCATGTTACATTATTTCTCTCTTTGAGCTGATATCTATGGTTTAGAACAGGTAATTTTGCACCAGATTTGAATGCTTTTCACTAGATCTCGCAGCGATGTATTCATGGTGTCTCGTAATTGAGATCAGCCCACGAGTAATCCTGTTCTGAGCTTGCGTTGCAATATCTATTATTGGTCCAAGCTGATAAAGGGTCCACGCTGCGCAGCTCAAACGAGTAACGCTGTTTCGTTCCCCTTTCGTTTTGTTTGCCGTTGGATGTTTCTCATATGCAACAGAAATGGCAGCTCTTATCAATTGGGCAAAGCGGTGGGGGCACCAGTGCGACCTCTAACGAAATGTAGTCGTATCGGCAGGAAAATCGCCCATTTGGTCGCAATCTGGATTTTGTGCATACTGTATGTTTCATAAACTCTCCCCTATCGTCTTACCTCCTAATCATTCACCGCCACATTCATATCAGCTGCTTATTGTGTAATACATCAACCAAGCTTGCCGGAGGCCTGCAAAATCTGCATGTATTATTCATTAGAGGTGCATAACGGGAAATCCATGGCTATCACAGGAGCTATTGCACTTATCTAGCATATCACAGAAGAGGCGTCTCATTTGTGAAGAAAACTGGTATTCCATTTGTGTGGTACTTGAGCAAAGAAAGACATGTGTTCAGAGAATGCTGTGACGGTTGTGAGTGTGCTTGGTAGGAATTGCATCTAAATTTGAGCACAGAGATGTCATCTCCTCCCCTCGGAGTGCGAAGACATGCTGACATTGGGTAATGACCCTGCAGTGTTTTGATAAATGGAAATGAAAAAGTATGATAAAGTTTTGAGACTTAATGACTTAATGCATTTTCTATGAATTAAACATGATGTCAAATACAATTTGTTCAGATATCTGTAAACAGTGCTTGTTTGTGTCAGGTAAACAAACAATTTGTGAAGCATAATATGCACTGGTTTTGAGGGTGAAGCATAATGAGGATTAGATGTTAATTGGTGATAAGGCAGCAATCTTTCACACAAGTGGTATTCCTTCCAACACAGATACACTTCATGGATGAGCAGTCCCTAAAAAGCATTTTACGAATTACCTTTGGCCATGGTAAATAATAGTTCATCCAAAATTTTTAATTCTGTCATTGTTTGGAACATATATGGAGTTCTCTAGCAAAATGTTTGCTCTTTTCTCTAATATTCATAGTCATATGGGTTTAGAACATCATGAGTTTAAATAAACAATGACAAAATTATTTTTAGGTGAACTATCTCTTTAAGAAGATATCCATTTTTTTTATCTTTAGAAGGTCCAGTATGGGTAGGTCAGTTTGTACCCAAAGCTGGTTTGCCCTTTTTCTGACCCAATCTTTTTTGTTCAAGGTTTTGAAGTCCTTGCCTCAGTTCTCTACCCCTGAATTTATATAAGTTGAATGCTTGGAGGCAGTTTTTGTATTTGCTCTGTTGGGTTTCAATGCTAGTGGTCAGTTGGTGTGTGTGGTCACAGTAGTGAGCCCTGAATCTCTGGCAGGGAGTCTTCTGTTAATCCTTCCTCACAGCTCTGACTGAATGCTCCACACACTGTCACACACACACACACACACACACACACACATACAGTGTTGGGTAGAGTTTGAAGTGCATCCTGGTACTGATTGCAAATTACTCAATTAAAAGCTTCAGTAAATGGAAACTCATCTTCGTACCATATGTATCATAATTTTTTCACCCTCAAGTTGTTCCAAACCTGTATGAGTTTCTTTCTTCTGCTGAACAAAAAGGCTTTGATCAAAAAGACAAGAATCTTTTGAAGATTATGGGTAACCAAACAGTTAATAGGACCCAAATGACTTCCATAGTATTTTTCCCTTCATACTATGGAAGTCAATGGGGTCCCATTAACTGTTTGGTTACCCATATTCTTCAAAATATCTTCTTTTGTGTTCAGCAGATAGAAATTTCAGGGACCCATCCACTTGCATTATATGGACTCATAGAGATGGATTATTTTCTGTGTTCCAAAAGTCTTAGAAAAGTCTCGGACAGCATGAGGGTGAGTAAAAAGTCATTTAGGTCCCATTTAATAATAAGTTAATTTTCATTTTGAGGGGAGTATCCCTTTAAGTGGTGCGGTTATCTAATCTAAAAATATTTTGTTTATATAATTAATATTGGATCACTTTTGATCTAGCTAGCTATTATTCATTTGATGTCACATACAACATAATATTGTACTGTTTTGACCATTTTAAACAAAAAAGTGAAAAATATTCCTTGCATCAGATTTGCATCAAACACAGGGACACATATTGTATTGTATATTAAATATTATTAAATATTGTATTATGTATACAAGACCTATTTTTTTTAAAGAACCATTTAAAAAAAATAATAATAAATAAAAATTTGTGGAAAGTGTCTGTCCAAAACTCGGAATGAGGAATAGACCTGTGACCTAATTTTGGGTTGTAACCACACTGCCTCAAGATACACCTTAAATAAAATTCCTCTAAAGGTGCAAATATGCACCCTTAAGGTTCTAATGTGCAGACTTAGGTGCAGTACTTTGAGAGCAGGGCACTTGCACCAGTGATAATTTCTGTATTTATTTATTTTTTCTTTTTTGACTATTCTAGATAGCACATAGTCTGTTTCAAACACTGTGACACTTCAAGTAGCTGCCACTGGGCTTGACTTTATCAGAAAAAGGAGAAAGATAAAAACAAAGGACTTGTGAAGGCAGAGGTGGAGGTAATGGGAGAAAGATGGAATGGAAGAGTTAGCTTTAGATAGCTTGAACCAGAGCCAAAGCGAGCAAAAGGAAAGAGGATGTGTCGGATGTACTGCAGCTTTCGCTGGGGCCGTGTCTTATCAGCTTTTCCAGACTCTCTCAGAGTCACATGTCCTAGTGAATTCAATGGGGCGTCAGTCTCTCTGGTTGCTGGATGGCTCTTAACCCTGAAACCACTGATCCCTGATCACCGCCCAGCCAGAGGTCACATGATCTGCAGCAATCACTCACACCGCCTTACAGGCCTGTAAATACCGCTGTCTCCCAGGACCACTGTCAAGGTTCCCCTTGGTACTTTCTGACATCCTTCATGTGGATGCCTTCGAGTCATGCCATTTCAGCACTGAGCTGCTTTGACACATGCAATAGACAGTGTAAGAAGAACCATTCAGTGTCAGTCAGACAGACACCATTGTCGTTTTTCATTTTACCGTTTCAGGTGGCTTTTGTGAGGGCACTCTTGTGAACAGACATTTTCAAGTGGGTGGATCTCTACTCTGTGCCTGCTCTCTAATTTCATCATGATAATTATAAAGAAATACTTTCTGAACCTTAATGAGACAATAGAGCTGTTACAAAACCCAGTGAACTGCCTCCACAGGCATTTTAAGGCATTAAGACAGTAAGGCTGTCCCAAATAGTAGACAATTGAATAATGCTAAACCTTATTTGTAATGTAATAGCCATTTGTAAGTTTTGCGGCTTTTGGTTAGGGTTGTCGTATTCTTAAACGCACTGCTTTGTAGCAAAAATAGTTTAACTAGTTACTTCACTTTATTCTTCTTTTATTCATTATTTACCTAGCTGTCACTTGTATGTTCTTTCTGTTTTATTATCATTAACTTTGAGGGTATGCAACAACGATATGCTTAAAACTGAGAAGTTTTTTCTTTGAGTTTTAAGGCGTACAGATGACGCCGTTGTCAAAACGATCCCCTTTCCACAGAACCCGCAAAAACGACTAAAAACGCTGTATTCTGCTGCCAGGCCATTAGATTGTGATGAAACACTATAGACTGAACACGTAAATACGCATGTGCATGACGTCATCGCCTCCAGAGATTCACGTTTTTGTTGTTTACATGGAGACAGTTTTCAAAAACTTGCACTTTGAAACCTGATTTCAAAGGTTTGCATTGTACAGACAATACATTTCCGTGGTTTAAACTGAATCTTTTTAAGAACTCCTTTGTGCTTATGTCTATATTTTCTACTTGCTTTGTAAGGGAAAAGCTCTCTAGGTTTTGGAACTGAGCCAATGTTTAATCATTTTCATAGCTTGATTTATAGTGGAATAATTAACTGTACAACAACAATGACAGCACAATCAAATTGTACATTTGCCTAATGATGTAGGTAATAATGAGATATCTGTGATGAGGCAGGATTGTGGTCACAAACGTTCCCCAGGGCATGAATAATTCATACTACTCTTTACTGCAGTACAGTATATGCTGAATAACAGTGCTGAAGATAGTGGGTGTATATGCGCTGTGATTATTTTTTATACAGTATGTGCATGTGAGCTATGATACAGGTATACAAAATTAAAAATCTTTTTCCTGGCAGCCCACAGAAAACACAAAACAGCACATCATTTTACTTTAACTTTGAAGTGTAACCTGCAAGCAAATACTGCTTTATCATATTGATATACAGAGCAGGATCAGTCATGTGTACTACTAAGAGAGGCAATGCAGCACAAATCAATGTCAAGAACAGACTGTAATATCAGATTTTCCAACAATAGGTCACATCGTGTGACATTGGCACTTTTATCCCATCACATTTAGTAATGAATCTGCTTGCCAATCTCTCGTTTGCGGCATCAAATGCATCCAAGTGTGCAAATGCAATTTAGCATGCACAAAAATGAAAAAAATCCCATGCATAGTGGAAGAGATATTTACAGTACTGTGTCGTTTGTTGTAGGTGATCTTTAACCCCTTAGCTGTCACCCCCCTTTTTGAGAATGGGGGTTAAAATGCACTATTCAAACTTAAATGGTTGTAATTTAACAATGCTTTGGAATATATACCCAAGTTTGGTCTTGTTTTAAAGAAAACACTCCGCAGAATATTGCTAAAGTGAAAACACTTCAAAAAATGAAAGTATGAAAAAGTTATGGAAGTTTAAATTTACAGTAAATCAAATATACTGTACGATATATGTTTTTATTTTATATAAAATATATATTTTACAAATATTTTTTACTCTAAAATTACTATAAAATCAAAGCCATAAATATAACCAAGTTATGTTCCAAATTTGAAGTTGATATCACAAAAATTGAAGTTCCCATGAGATTTTGTTTAGGCGTAGTACCAAAAATAGCCACAGGGTGCCATTGAATTCCATTGAATTTAGTTGTATACATTCTGCCTTCACAAATTAATACATTTCTGTCCAAATATCAATTCTGTCACAAAATTTGGAACATTGAGACTCAGACCTTTCTGACAATATGTGTTTTGTCAAGATTAGGAAAGGTTTTGATCATAAATGTGAACTATAATGATGCCTAAAAGGGGAGGAGCCTGATAAAATAAGTACCATTTCTATGGTAACGCAACGTTCAATTATAAAACAGTTTTCACACGATGAATTCTGACTTTATAAGCTTTCAAATGATACCTAATTTATGATAACTACTAATATATGTGATGTGATATAATAAAAAGGTGATAAAAATAATATTATATTTTAGAGGATAATAAATATAAATATTATCATTTTTAGAGGATAATATTATGCTTTATTTTTTTTATTTTTATTGAAAAATACTAGACTATATGTTTTATTATGAACTTTTAGCATAAAAACAGAAGTTTCAATGATTAAAAGTGGGTGAATCGACTTTTTGTGACAAAGGTCAAAACTCTTGTTATGATGCAGATTTTTTAGAGGTGCACTCTTGTCAAAAATTCATCGGTTACTCTTCCTACATAATTTGTAGCAAAAAACAGCAGTCAAATATCTATTTAGGAGTCTTAGACCTTTCCAACGATATATAGTTTGTCATAATTAGATTAGGATTTAATAGTAATAAATCGAAGTAAAGTTAGGCGTCCCGTATACGGGACGGTGACAGTTAAGGGGTTAAAGGATTTCATAAATTAAAAAATTATGAATTTTCGAAATAGCCCAAGCAGCCTGTTCTGCAAATTACAAAAAAAATTGATGTTTATCCCAGAGGATAAATAAAACAAAGAGATATATTCTCTCTTTTCTAAAAATTCACTTATACATACATAGCTATCATATAATACAGGGTTATGAGCTGCGATATGCTTGCCAGTAATGGAATTTTCTTGGGTTGAGATTCAATGACTGAAACAATCAACACTGTTAAGTAATCAAACCAACACTTAATCTCATAGCAACAAACCACAGTCTTTATTCGTGTACGCGTTTATGGTATGACAAATGGTGCATGCGGCAAATCATTGCTCGATTTTTCTCGGTTTTGCACAGGTAACCTTTAAATCTGTTGCAGCAATTTTGTGCCACTTCATGAGTTATGAGTTGAGTATTATGAATATATAAAAAGACAGTACTATGGCTGTTCGTAAGTCTAAATGTTAAATCTGAATCTTAAATGTCTGTTAAATGTTTCATTTAAAGCAATATATTTTGCTGATACGGTGTTGCAAAACATGAAGTTGAAATGAACCCATGCAACGGGCAGCAAAGGCATCTGCAATCATATTTAAATCACTAAAATAAAAAAAATCTATAAATCATTAAAATTAATAAGTGGTTAAAGCTGGGGAAAAGATTGCTAATAAATGGAAAAGATGATTAAAACATCTATTTTAAGACCCATTTAAGCTAAATCTGAAAAATCAAAACCAAAATCTATTACAGTTATTTTAAACATGCTTTATGTACCATTTGGCACCCTATTGGTATTCCCTGCTTCACCAGTGAGTCATTTAGGATCCAACTGGGGAATAAACTGGCACAATCTTAAGTGTTCTCGCTTGAAGTTATCGGATTGGTTTAGCTCTTGATTTCTGCCACTAGTGAGTCATAAATGTAGAGATATGAAAGATTTACCTCCACTTTTTTGTATTGCTCTCTCCATTGCAGCATGTTTTATTCTGAGCTCAAATGATTCAGTCATGTGTGAGAATTTAAGTGTGAAGCGACTGTACATAAGTTTATATGTTGTTTTAATGGATTATTTTTTAGTTTTCTTGCCAATGCCAGATTTTAAAGAACAATTACCTTTAAAAAGTACTGGGTTATGGCCATAACATATGTACCAAATGAATCTAGATATTTGTGGGGAGCAGGCCGAGGGCTGTAAGGCATGATTGCTGATGAGCGACACCTGTGAGACGCACCATCAGCAATCACGCCACCAGCCTCGTGCTACTCGCCACAATTTTCTTTGAAGCACCTTGAAGTACCATGATATGTGTGATATGATATGAGAATATACTGTAGTGATCATTCAGTATCTTGGCATATACAGTACCACAGTATTATGCAGTTAGCCTCAGTACTTTTTAAGGCTAGAGAAGAGTTAAATATTGAATATGGGAGATGATTCAGGATAGCCCTCTCTCAATTAACGAGGTGAGGATTTTCAGTTTTTGGAGGTGTTATTTCAGCGTTTTCACACTGATGACACCCACTCTGCACCAGCCTGTCTCTTTTTAAGCCTTTATGTTTCTGACACTTCATTATCAGCCTATCGGCTGACAGCATGACAGCCCCAATCTGAGTCAATCAGTGTAGCTGCTGATTTGTGACCAGTGGGCAGAAAACAGGAAGTCAGTAAATGGAAATGCACTTATCTGCTGTCCTTTATGCACATCGCTTAATTGTACAATGACATGTCATTTTCCTCTAAACACATAATTAAGCAAAATTGTGTACCAAATACACATGTCTCATAAAGCATTAGCGTTGGTGGAATAAGTTTGCACTTTCATTTTTAAGTCCCAGGCTGAACAATTTAGTTGCTAATGAGCAAATGGTTTTGGCTGAATGAACAGTTTGAGATGTGAAACAAAGTTTAATCATTAGCAGAAAATCAAGTGGGCTGTTTTTAAAAGAACCCTGAGAATCCAGAGACAAAAGTCACAGTCATTGCACATTGTGCCATCAGGTGACATCAGGTGAAGTGAAAAGCTTTGACAGGATCTAGATTTCAAGTAGAAGTCCATAAACAAAGGGAAAGGCGGCAGCAGAGGAGCTCAAGAGAAACCCTGCAAATGCAGCCCCCAGAGAATTATATGTGGAGGAAATACTAGCAATTGTCCACCTGCAAAGAGTAGTGCCAGTCATTTCAGGACATATAAGTCTGATCAGACTAACGTAGACTTGATAAAAATGAAGAATCACTTTTCCCTTCATCTGAAGCAAGGGCTGATTTATGTCCAGAATACCAAGCTTATTTTAAAAGCCAAAAATGTTGTAAATTTACTACTTAACTCGAGATAAAATGGGGTGAATTCACTAAGCAGTTGTGCTACTTTTGTCTGTGGTATTGTTGGCATAGAATCACCTGAAATCCAGGTTAACCAGCAATATATAGAGTATATATATATATATATAGTTCTTTTTAGCATTGAGCTGTGGGAGGCATTTCTTTTGTGGAAGAAGTGGTGCCTGCTAAATGTGAACCTTTCACCCACAGCTCTCAGACTAGAAGATAATGATATAAATGCCTATCTTCCGCAGTGTGAGGATCATGATGTGCCTTTACTATATATACAGTTATACAATACTGTAATTTTTGTGCTTTATAAAAGCACATTCTTTGACTTTTAGGTTTTAAAGATTAATGGATGCTGATCCTTCACTTCTGCTCAAAAAAGAGATAATACTAATGTGTACAGAAATGCCATCAGAGAAAGTATTAGAATACTGAATCAATTAATGATGAGAATCCTTCAGCTTGTGGGGAAGATGAGCTCCGGTTATTCCCCGTAGACAGAGTCAGCACATTTAGTTCCACGGAGAGCTGATTTATCGTAAATAAAATAATTGTGAATTTTTGCTGCAAACAGGAAGAGCTTGGAATATGTATGAGGATCAGTTTTCTGTTGATATAATGGCAAGGGAAGTTTGTTTTTCATTTGTATAACATGCCGTCACATCTGAAGTGCAGAAGTGATTTGATTTGATTTGACTGATGTGGATGCTTGGCCACACCATATTTACAATATTTCTTATGATTCACTTCTGTAGTTCTTTAATAGAGGGTGTTCACATGACCTCAAAATAGGCGGGAATCAATGGGGGTGGCAGCGTTGGTGTACCGCTTCTAAAATGGGATAAAGCTTTTCGATTGACTTTACAAATAGATTCAACAAGAAATCGGAGCTATCTTTTTATATACTGCTGAAAGCTACAGAATAAGAGAGGCTAAATGACTTCTGCAATTCGCAGAATTTCATTCAGCCAGTTTGCATTTTTTGTTTGTGAAACTCATTCCACATTTGTACATTTGCGCTGTTGTAAATATATAGCTATGAACATAAGCTAATGTGCTTTCTAAAAATCGAAACAATTCAGATAATAAGGTATTCATCGAGCTGATAAAATACCTAAAATAATTTCTGATTTTCCTAATAATTTTATCATTTTTATACATTTTAGTCAATATTTTTATTTGAACATGTAATAAGTAGTAAATAACATTATGTTGTAATTCAAACCTGTCCGTAGTTGTTAATGCTATTATTTTAATGTTTCTGCTGTTGTTGCATTTATTTAAGGATTTTAAATGGTAAAATAGGGGTCTCTTGGGTAAAAAGGTTTGGAACCACTATAGTCATAAGTTAACAGGTGCTTCCAAGCATTGTATGGGATGTTTATTGAGCAACAGCTGTCCGTTAATCCTAACAAAAGACGGAGGAATACATACATCAAAAAATATTGATGAATTAAAAATTAACTTGAGGAGGTGGCTACTCTATTATTATATAAGAAGTCTTACATAATTCCATCATTGATCTGTATGGATCGTGCTTTAACACTGAACAACACAAAAATTAGAGTGCTGAAAGGCACAATGCTTAGCTCGAGTGAATCCCTTCCTGAACCACCTCATTAACCTCCTCTATTGATGCCAGTTCTGCTCTTCAAATCACAAAAGAACCCACACACAAACGCAAATTTGACAGTGTGCAAAGGAAAGTTTGTACTAATGAACTTTAGTACCTGTGCCTCCCATGCTAAAAGCTCAGATAAACACGCTCAGGTCTCCAGCAATGGCGTTTGGGGTCAATAAATGATTTGGGCTATATTAATGTCTTTAAATGGTAGGTGATAAAACCAAGGTATAATCACCTACCTCTCTCATTCTCTACCTTTTCTTTTTCACAGCTGTCTGCCTCCACATGCAGTTAAATTGAGAAAGTACCATGTAGCACTAACACAGGCATATTATATGTAGTGTGAATGAGCCACAGAGCACAGAGTAGCTACTGGGTGGTTTTTTTTACTGCTTTAGACTTGCTAAAGAATACTTTCCTTGAAAGTTGAGAGAGTAATTAAAGAAAAGTTACTCATAGCGTTAAAGTTATCTTGGAGTTATGTTAGTCATAGAGTTACATTGTGTAAGTAGGTACCCACACAAGTACCTTTTGAAGCTGGTTAACTACATTCCAGTTTAACAAGACTGCTCTTTGAAAGAGTAACATCTTCCCACTGGTACTAGCTGGTTTTGTGTTGGTCTAACTGGTGGACCAGCATCCAAAATACATGCTGGTGACCAGAAATGTTGATCTTTGCAACAGGGTAATGTGCTGTATTATTGCAAGCTATGTGAAATAATGAGGTGTAAAATAGATGTGTATACCTGCATCAGGAATTTCATTTATTTGTCACTCTGGATTCAGTCCTTTGTACCAAATATATTGGTGATAACTTAATGGAGTCATCACACTTCTGATGTGCAAAGACATTGTTGAGTTGCTAAAATCAATGACCAGCGCAAAGGGAGAAGGCACAGGGACAGGTGAACCCGATCTTGCAGTGGCCAATCGATCACCGGCATTGTGTTTGAGTGAGAAAAAGAGAACACGACTGTTGTGAGATGCAGAAGAGATAGTTTGATATCGATCTCTTTTTTAAAAAGCACTTTTTCTTTCAAGCTATGGTCTTTAAAGTCAGTATTTGACCTTACAGTACATTTTAAACAAAGAATCTGTCTTATTTGAAATCTTTGTCCAGTAGAATTAGTAACTGTTTAACACAATGTGATAAAGTATCAGGTAGCTCCGCCAACCATAAAATCTCATTGTTCCAAAATTAATTGTCTTGAAGCTATATTTCAAAGCAAATGGGTTGTGATTGGCTGTTATTTAAAATGTTACATCATTTTATCATCACTTTTGGTGTGGAGAAATTGCTTGACACTGGACACTGTGTTATGACTATTTTGGACTCCATGTGAGGGCTGTGTCTTATTGTTTTAGCTCACAGAATAAAATATCAGCAACAAGCCGTGCAATTTTTCATGGGAAAATGGCTTTCTGGAATATCCAGGCTCAGGTGGACAGGAATTCAATTGTAATGAGGTGCCAGAAATGGCAATAGAACAGTTAAAAAAAAATCCCTTTAACAGGGATCCATCTTCTTTCTATCCATTTTCAATTTGCCACATAAATGTTTATCTGTAAAACAAATATATACAATCTTCAATTCCTGTGCAATATGCAAATTTAATTAGCTGCATTTTATTTATCATCAGCTAATTTCACAATCAAAGACCGCAATAGAAGAAAAATCACTGTTAATATCATTTAGTCTCACTACTTTTAGTGATGTTGTGTGTTGAACGTCTGTGACTTACTTTCAGTTTCATTTGGAGATGTTTGCGCGTTGCCTTGCTGAAGAGATACTCAGATACTCATCTGTGTTACAGAAGCACTATCATATATGACTGTAACATGTCATACCATATAACACGCTCTCATAGTTGTTACATTTTGGGAAAATTTCACTTAATATACTGAGAGTTTGCAAACCCCTCATGGTTTGTGATGGAAATGTTGTGATTTTGTTTTGTATTTTTTTTTTTCAATTTGGTGAATTCAGTTTAACATTCAGAAAGTCATCACAATTTACCTCAATTCACCCTTTTATGTAACATTTACACACAAATAAATAAATAAAGGTTAAAATAAAAAATCTGACAATATAGCTTGTGACAACATCTTGAATACATTGAAGAGCTGTTTAAGTGACTCGCACCATTTGCACAGCATGCCTTTTTATCGCTGCATACAAACATCATTTGTCAACAAAAAACTCATTGTAAGTCCTAAAGCATTTTTATCTCCACTAGGCATAAAATTGCATTTGAGTGATTAATGAAAGTAGTGTAAAAGGTTTTCGGGTTTCCTACAGCGTTTTACAAGCAGAAAATTGTTTTTGTCTGTAAAAAAAGCAGTCAATTCGAATTTGTTGTGTTTTACCCTTTAGCTTTGTTTCAAGGCACATTAATAAGAAGAATAGTTATATATTTTTTACATATTTTTTGTAATTATTCTATTTTTATTGTATGCTACAGTATGATTGTGAAGAGATACCTCACTTTACCTGAGAGACTTTAAACTGTTGGTTTGCTGAGGGTGATCTAGGGTCATCCGATAATTAGAAACTGTATTTCCGATGTGAAGCAGGAGACATTGATGAGGGTCCTACGGTAACACTGTTAAATTATTATTTTTTTAATGAAAGTGAGTGTAAAGAAGACAGCAATCACTGTGTGGATTTCCATAGATGTGGTGTAATGAGGTTTTTCAGCCTCAGGCGACAATAACGGTGCATCTCTATCAGCTCCCTAACTTAGATTGTGAATCCATATTTTGCGTACAGGAATTCGGGCGCTGCAGGACATTAAGGACCTTGGCTCACTACACATTTGGACACTCATGACTCTATTTCCTGCAATGTGACAATGTCCTCACTGTACAACATCACTAATGGTATTTATGAACAACTGCAGATATGATGTATTTATGTTATTTAAAGTACATAATGATAAATACTTTACTTGTTACGCATAATGCAACAGTTCAACTGTGAAAAATTATGACTGTTATCTAGATTATGGTCATTACCTTTCTAGCGATGTATGTTTTCGCTGAAATATAGTACAATAATGGTCGTGTCAATCGCGTGTCATTATGTGTAGTAAGTTGGCTCACGTGATTTATGTTTCGCGCTAGTCGGTGCGTTGTGGGACTTTTTATGAAGCAAAAGTTTCAGTGCACTGGACGGATTTTGCGATAGAGACAGCCTTTAAATGGCCCTGATCAGTGCCCTGGCTACTGAACGGAGCTGATAGAGAAGCATCCTAAGTGAAATCTCTATTTGATATATGACAGAATGATTGACACCTGCCTCTGGAGCCTCACTCTAGTGACACTGTTATGTGACTCTAAACAATGGAAACCTGATAGTTTGCTGCTGATTTAATGGTTATTATCCTCATATATAGTACCTTTTGAAAAGCACAAATGAAACAAATGAAATTGTGAAACTCAGCCTGACTTGTTATGAGGGCGGCAAACCGTAGGTTTGTTTTTGTGTGGGTGGCTGAGTTAGTGTGTGTGTGTGTTAATATTTATTTGTATTTCTTCAACTTCTGGCACTGTTATGTCCAGTGGTGGTGTTTTCTATTAAATCGTACAGCTTTTTTTCTTTTAGTTATATAAAGAATACATTGCAAGAAAAATTGGTCAATTTATTCTACTTCTCTTTAGCTAACAGTGGAACATTGAACCACTGTCATGGGTTAATGGAAATACATTTGAGATGTAGTAAAATAGTAAAAATGTCACTGTGGTGGAAATTTAAAAGAAGGGGGTAAATAACAGCAGTACTGTGTGTGTGTGTGTGTGTGTGTGTGTGTGTGTGTGTGTGTGTGTGTGTGTGTGTGTGTGTGTGTGTGTGTGTGTGTGTGTGCTATCCCTTTTAAACTTTCTGTTCATCAAAGAATCCTGAAAAAAAGTTTCACAGTTTCCACAAAGATATTAAGCAGCATAACAATAAAGTCACTGAAGGCTAGAGTAATGGCTGCTGATATTCAGCTTTGCCATCACTGGAATACATTGCTATTCGATATGTATTTATATACAGTGTGTATATATATATATATATATATATATATAATTGTATTTTTTTTTTAAATAAATGCCAATGAACTATACCTTTTAACCATTCTAACAACCAGAAAATGTCCAAATGTTTTTTGTTTTTTTTTGTTAATTTAAATCAATCAATTCTTTTATTATTTGAAATATAATAAGCTTTGTATTTTGCTTGAAAAGTCCGAGTTCCACTGTGACATAAGAGGCCACATTTTGAGGCCACTGTACAGTATATAATCTGATCTGTTATATTCAGCTTGGGTAGTCTATCTGTCATGTTCTCTGCAAGTCTTTCCGGGTCAGTGTGGGGAGGTGTTTGGAGAAGGACTGCCACCCTAGAGCTTCTCTGACAGTGTGATCATTTCAGCAGAGTGTGTGTGACCAAAGCATGTCTGAGCGGTGTTTAACCAGACCTCTGTCGCACTGCATTTCAGTCATTACATACATCATCATGAAGAGGCTCTCAGCTGGAAGCTTAGGTCTGTCCCAATGTCTCCGGTCTCTATTCTTTCTCTCCCTTGGCAGATGACAGAAGCTGGGTTCAAAGGAAACAGACTGGGCTCAGTGGAGAGCATGTGGCTGGCACCAGTATACTGGGTAGAGGGAGAGGTTTATGTAACAAAATCCTTTCTCTCTCTCTCTCTCTCTCTCTCTCTCTCTCTCTCTCTCTCTCTCTCTCTCTCTCTGCTCAAAGGATGTGCTCTTTGCCAGCCTTAACAACAATTTCCCTCTTAAAACCCTTATGATTACGTTGTTCCTTGTTCCTCTGTGTTATCATGGCATTAACATGTGGTGTGATGCTTGAAATACACTTGAATTAAAAACACTGGGGAATAGGTTTTGGCAACGGTGCTATGACGTCTTTGTGAGGGCAGAACAAGACGCTTGGTGATTTTCAACCCTCAGAATTTGCATTTTCATGTGTCTGCAACACATTCAAAATGGGATGTCCCAGTTTTAACTAGTGATGATGTTAATTTTTTTTCACTGTTTTATATGTTTTTCAGGCAGAATTTTGCATTACGTTCATCAAGTCAAGTCAGTTTTATTGTTATAGCGCTTTCCACAATACATTGTTTTAAAGGGAAAGATAATTCGGCTCATTTTTTGAACAACACCAAGGTAAAACAGCATTTGAAGCTTGAGACAATTTAATTGAAATCGTATTGGTTGATGTTGGTTTTGCCAATATGCCTAAAGGTACTTAATTATTTGTTTTTGTCACTGACTTTAGAGACTCTGGCGTTGTGAAAATTCCCTGTGTGGCACATGCACTGCGGGGTGTGTTAAATTACAGGGTTGAAATCCTAATCACAGCACGCTGGTAGTTAGATTGATTACTGAGATGATAGAAAATAAAAATGCCTATAATTTGAATCCAATATGTGAATGTGTGCATGTCATTTTTAACTCCTTACAAGTCAGCCCCATCTTTGGCACGTGAATGACATACAGAACATAAAAAGATTTCTGCTCATGTCGTTCTGAATAGACACATAACACGCATTTACAAAGCCAACCTTTGATAGTTTCCAGTTCAAGAGTTCAAAAAGATTTTGAAATATGTTACATTTAGAATTTTATATGAATCTATGGGCTATCCTTACCTAGCATGCACACTGGAAGCATGCATATGTAAATACGCCAAAATCACACAAAATCACAAACAAACCATATATATTAAAAACGTTTATTTATTAGTTTCTTGATTAGGGTGAAGAGATGTTTATATAGCTTTGTTACGATGGAGGGTAGAATGAGAAAGTAAACAAGGACCTGCGTCATACAGAATGGCTCATACTGTATGTGAGCCTAAATCCCTCCCCTTCTGGTCGAAAAAATATTGTATGGTAGTCAATGGCGAGAGACAACAAATATTTTGAACTTGTTTGAATTGTACCCTGAATTACATATGTGATGTTTGTCAATTTAAAAGATACATTTTAAAGTCAAGAAAGTCGCAGTTTGGTGGAAAAATGTTGAGGTATAGACCTTATGTAGCCCCGCCCATTTTCAGCACAGCGCTCGTTGTCTTTTGACTTCCGGTCTGTATTTTCACAGCGATCTTGCATGGGTATGAATGAACTGCTCTTAAAAAAAATTCACGGTCGACATTTGTTAAGACATCTGCTTTACAAAGCTATGATAAACATTACAATGCTCATGATAACTTTTGTTAACTCTACAATAAGTAAATCCACTTCACCAGCTAATTACTCCTCGACAGCGATGCCATAGAAATATACAGAGCGACCGCAAAATCGGAAGTTCAAAGACAATATTGTAAAGATGATGGCACGCACGTTTCTGTGGTGCATAAGGTCTATAAGACTGTGAAAATATGTAATTACAAAGACTACAAACCCAAAAGGCGCACATTTTCTCTCAAGGGGTGACTTTCCTCTTATGAAGTCCTCTTATTTGGCTTACAAAGCCAAATAATATCATGCTAATGTCATAACATGCCTGTATGTCTTTAAAACATATTATTTTCATTTGGATGTAACAATGTAATGGAGGCTTTTTTAAGATCCCTGTTTTGAGTGGGCTGTATTGTTCTGTTGTTGTACTCTGCACTATTTATCATTTTGAAAAACTGTAGATTCAGACCCTAAAGGATATTTATAAAAGATGCTTCACCATATACCAAGTGAAAGGGAGCATGCGCTCTTTTGAATGAGTGTCAGCCCAAGGATAGGGGGAGGAATGGCTTTGCACTAGCAGTTCTGCACACCCTCTATTACAGACCCCAAATTGAAACTGCATTCTCACTTTATCCTCCGAATGTGGCCAGATGAAAAACCGCGATGCTGCGAATTGAGGGAAACATTTCTGTTGTGTGTATTGGTATTGGGGTTTTTCTGCTTCCCTGCTTCTGATTTCCGACTTTCTTGGCAGAAGAGTTGCATTCTGCATGACCTGCTGCAATGTGCTAACCTTTTAAAAGCATCTCTGTTGACCCTGGAAGTGTTTCGGAGTTGAAGGCAGGAAGCAAAAAATGATATACCACTGAAGAACATAGCGGTTCATAACGTTTGAGGGCACAAAACCAGAGTAAGCTATTTTTCACACTGTCCCTCATATTACAGCTGCACTCCTTTTAATGCAGTATATTTAATCTCCTTTAACACTGGATTACTGTTCTCAGGAACAGCAACAGTGATGAGATTAAGGTTGAAGGAATGAAAGTCACTTATATCAAGGGATGGAATGAGCTAAGGAGGGGGGATTGGGACATTTTTTTCCTTTATAATGTGTGAAAAGCGAGACCTTTTCCTCTGCTTGAAATCATTGATAGGTAAAGGGCTTTCATTAGAGGGGATATCATTGATGAAAGGATTGTTATAATAATTCAGCATTTGAAAAATTGTGTAAGAGAGAAAGGCTTTACAAGGTACTATATGTAATTTCTTACTCTGCGTCGTTTAATTTAATGTTTCTCATTGGTTTATAACAGTAGCCAATTAGATGGTTTTCATGGAAGTGTGACTCCTTGATTAATGCTCCTTTTAGAAATGATTCTGCTTTGACCTGCATTCAAGGTTACAATGGACAGCTAGATCCACAATACGACTGGCAGCGAAGGCCAGGCCAATCATCATTGATGAAATATGTTGTTTTTTTATTATTTACAGTATCCACCTCTTTCTTCTGAACACAGAAGTGTCGCCCAAATCATAGCGCAATTATCCTTTACATTTTCAGTCTCCATTGTATTTAGTCAAAATTAGCATAATTTTCAAGCTGATAATGTAAGGTTAAACCTATTAAAATGGTTTTAAAAAGTGCATGGCTCTATAGAGTGCCGAAGTGATGATGTCACTTTCTAGGACAACTCGGAAGCTAGCGGCGCATGGGTTCCCTCGATCGAAAAGCTATGCGTTTTCCCCATAGACTTTCGGAAAATTGCAAAAAAATAATCTGTGTTCAACAAAGAGCTGTGTATATTTACTTTGTTATGCTAATGTATATTCAGGTGAGTTACTTTTACACAATTAAGTGATAGTTCACCAAAAACTAAATTCTGGGATCATTTACTTACCCTAATGTCATTCCGTACCTGTATTAGTTTAAGATATTGTTTTTGTCTATTTAATGTGAAAATCAGTGGGGGCAAAACAGCTCTGGATCCCTATTATTTTTATTATATGGACAAAAGCATATATTTTTCCAAATATCTGTGTTCTGCAAATGAACAAAAATGATGCAGGTTTGTTCCAGGTTTGGGTGCCATGATTACAGAATTTTACATTTTGTGTGAACTATTCCTATTAAACCATTAATTAGAAACATCTTATTTTGATCTGAAATGAAAAGCGACAGATAGGCTGGTCATTTGGTCAATACGACCTCACATGCCGTTAAGTCTATCTTCTGTAGTCCTCCAGTATTCCATATTTAATAATGCTGCTGGATGAGAACACATCCTTTCACTGAACAGAGTGTTGAGAAGAGGGGAGAACAGAGCAGTAGCTCATTATTATAGAGGATATTATAGAGGAAATGGAGGGTGACTTTGGCAGCGAGAAAGGTAATTTCACACCTTTCACCTCTTGACATGAAAATACAGACCAATACTCACTCAATTAAAAAGAAGCAGGAGCGGGCAGAATGGAAACAACCAAAAAAAAAAAAAAAAAACCACTCATCCTGGATGGTCAAGCTGGTCAAAATAACACTCAAAAGGAATATTAATGTAATGTTATGGGATTGACAATTAAAGGGATAGTTCACTTTGAAATTAATTTTTGGTATGTTTTAGCTTACCTCAAGGGCATCCAAGATGTCTTTGTTTCTGCAGTAGTTTCAATTTTGATAGTTTTAGGTCAAACCGTTCTTGTCTGTCAGTCATATAATCCATGTCTATGGTCACCACCTCAAAGAACATGCACAGAGAAGTACAAATTAAACATGATTTAATGACTCATAAATTTCAAAGTGAACAATCCCTTTAAGGTCCCAAGGACCTGATATGATTAATTAAGACCCAGAGTCAGAAGTGAAGTCAATTTTGAGTCAGAATTATAATAAATAAATTAAATAATTTTTTTACTGAATATAGTTTACTGTTTCATCATGCAGAAGTTAGTTTCAAGACTCACAATGAGTTCATAGGCCGCTCTGTTACAGTTATAAAGATCACAGCAGTTATACCCTTCACCAAGGTCTAAGCTACGTCCTTGCTTCAGGTTGAATGATCATCATTGGCTAGGAAATAGATAAACTCATTTTCCACACATATACAGAAAGACTGAAGAATATCTCCATCAATTATGCAGCTGACACTCGGACCCTGAAGGTGTTTCAGATAGCATTTTTTTCCCTTCCCCTTGAACAGACACACGCACACAAAATTATGTTAAACAACTCGTCTAAATACCCGTCTCTGCAAGTATTCTCTCGGTTATGTCATAGTTGAGAAAGAAACCAGATGTTTTTCTCCAAATCAAAATCCTAATTACAACATTATATAGATGACATTGTATAATATCATGCTCATACGTTTCTTCATATTGCTTTAGTAGCTGATCAGTAAAAGAATTAAAATTGCACCAAAAAAGATCTCCAAAAATAGAAATTCTCAAGTGAGTGCAAAAACAGGCTGTCCAATTATTGAATGACCTTAGCGCACATGTGGATTTGTTTTCAAATTTTGGTTCACTTGCAAAAAAGCCAGTATGAAAGCGAACCACACCAAATAAAAAAAAAATCAACATTGTGTTTTGTCCGGACCAAAGCAAGTGAACTAGCTAATTTTCCTGGTGTGAATATACCCTTAAAGTCCCTCACTTCCACTAAAATTGATTACAGATTTTAATGATGTCACAGTAGACTTCATGCTCTCTAGAATGTAAAGTGTCCCGCCCCCTATGCTATAAGTACCACCTGACCAAAAATGACCATCGTTGACACGTTGCGGAGCAAAATGGGTTTTTGCCAGAGTCGATATTGTCCCCGCACTTTCTGAAACAACTGAGGTAAACTTAACGCTATTGGCTATTTGAAAAGGGGGAGGGGCCATTCAACATGTCCCGCCTTAGCTTCCTGTTCCAGTGGAAATGACGTCTATGCATCATACAAAGATTTGCATCCCAATGGGCTTTTAATCTGTAACTAAGAAAACTATCACACACACCAACACACAGCTTCTTGAGGATTTGATTTGGCCAGGCTCTGACTATAACTATACAATACTGACTAAATAAGGAGAATAAAGTAACTTCTTTAACTACGAAATGGTCACTCAAACTATTGGTTGCATTGCAATGACCCTTGTAACTTTTGGTCGTCAGGGTACCCTAGACAAACAGATGTATCTATTGACACATGTTGAAGACATTTCTTAAACACAAAACAAATCTATATTTCATTTCTGGAAGCTGGGTCAAATGAGCAACTCTGTTACTGCATTCCTGGCATTTGAGCCAGGCATTTGAGCCAGACCCTTCAGTCACCTATCAGATATTTAATACAGATGTTTAAATAATATATGAAAGAACATTTTCGATTATCACTCTGGTAAATTCTATAACAATGTCAAATCACATAAAGCTGGAGAAGTCATTCAACTCATGTGATATTTTAGAAGGAAAAATATTGATGAATACATTGATTATAATCACTCATTAAATATGCAGTACATTGAAGCAACAGTGGATTCCAGAATCCACCCCTTCAGTTTCCAGTGGTATATTTAAAGCTATTTTTACTCATGTCTGTACAGGCGTGTGGGTGTATGGAAGAATATCACTTATGGCTTTGTGTATGTGAGATAGGGTTGGGTCACACCATTAGGTACAATGTAAAGCATGGCTATTTAATTCCAAATTCATTTGGGCCAGATTTTCTAACCACAAAGATTAGCTGGCATTGGTGAAGAGTATGGTCTGTCAGGGAGCAACGAGAGTTGCTTTTTATGGAGTTCATGTGTGAAAACCTTGACTCACATGTGTATGTTGATCCAAACATACTGAGCATGACGATCGCTAAAAGTCCAAAACATTGCAGGCCCGTTTGTGCAAAGCTCCTGTGTCATGATTACAGATGGCTGCATGTCAACAAGTTTGAGTGTAAATGACCCCTCGCCAATGGAAGGGAGCACTTTCTTTGCTCTGGCAGATAAGTCCCCTTCTTTTGCAACAGTGAATGGGTCCCTTACAAAAACGGCCACCTCTGTGGGCAGAATAAGTCCATTCAATCGACCAGCAAAATTCTTTGTCAACCTCCCAATGAAATCTGTCATCACATCGGTGAATTGTGTGGGGGATGAGATGCATTTGCTGAGTGTTGGAAAAGGTAGCATTCGGCCTATGCTCAAATCATTTGCGAAAAGGTGCTTTGCCTCTGGACAGCCACCTCACGTCATTATGCAAAGGCAAGGCGTGGTGCTCTGCAGACATTTCTGACAGCAGCATGGGGAATAAGCGGTGTTGTAAGCTTGATGTGGAGCGAATACAATTAATTGTAGCCATCATGCTGTCCATTGTCGTTTTGAGCTCCCCGCTTAGTTTTGCACACAACACCGTCTGATGCACAATCCAGTGTGGAGATCAACTGAGGTCAAACAGCTGACCAACATGCTGCCAAACCATTCACTGTCCCTGTCATGGATCGAGCCCCATCTGTCACAAGAATGCATACACGCTTCATATCCAGGCCATTGTCTTTAAAAAAAGCGGATTTTTTCCCAAATTCGCCAGTTGTGTGTCCTTCTAACAGTAGTAGGCCGAGCAGCTCCACTCGGAAGCATATTCTGTAAAAAAAACAAAACCCAACTGAGCAGTATCAGTTTTGTTTACTGCTAGTATCAGCTTTCATTAGGTCTCCTAACAGTGTTTCCTACACATCTGCAGCAAGAATTTCAACCTGTCAGGGGTACATTTTTTATAGCAGATGCCACTCTCGTTTTAATTTTATCGTCATTTATCACCTCATCCACGACGGCCAGCATACAGTCCTTCACAGTTTCAGAGTCTGTTAATGGCCTTTTCTTTTTTGCCAATTTCCAGGAAACACGAAGGGATGCTGCGGTAGCTCTCTCTTGGGCTGTGAATGACTGCACCACGGTAGTACTGCTCCAGTTGTAAGATGTAATCAAACTCTGCATTTTTGCAGCCCTGTCTTGAGATCCCTCGGGAAAATTGGTGCGGAAAGTCTGGGGTTTCTCAACATGGTGCCTCCGCACATTGTAATCTTTAAGTTCTGCAATGCACTCTTTAAATATTAAACGTATCGGTTTGCCGTTTGGATGTGACGGTAAAATAAACAAGTATTTGTCAGTCCAGACATGGTTAAACTGATGGTTTTCATTGGCAGTTTTAGGTTTCGGTGTTGAGAAAGACATATTGATAGTAATCTAAGCTACTACCGGCACGTTCTGCATTGATTGCATGTTGCTAGGCTACATGGTCTGTACTACTGTTTGAATTTACATAGGAATGTGCGTTTTTGGCGGGACCACGGACTAGGTCACTCGGAGGTTGCTTCTGGGCCGCCAATTGAATTGCCTTGCTGTAAAGTATTTACTGTATGTTGCATTTTAAGCTCAAAAGTGACATGGCCTTACAATCATGTACAGTATGTCACTTTTTCAATATTTAGCTGTCTCATCTATCTATCTATCTATCTATCTATCTATCTATCTATCTATCTATCTATCTATCTATCTATCTATCTATCTATCTATCTATCTATCTATCTATCTATCTATCTATCTATCTATCTATCTATCTATCTATCTATCTATCTATCTATCTATCTATCCATCTATCCATCTATCCATCCATCCATCCATCCATCCATCACTTTATATGGTTCTATTCAATCTATCATTTTATCTACAATCAATCTGTTTTTTATTATGGTTTTATCTATCGATCTATCCATTGTTCATTTTATCTTTCGACCATTCTGAAGTTCTATAATTTAAACACTGCTGTTCTTGTCACAAAGAATAAGTATAAACGTTTCTTTGACTTTCAAATTTGAATTGGACTTACACACAGAATCCTGCTCAGATTCATGTTATTGGATAGCAAACAACACAGTAGTGCTTTTGTGAAACACTTTTGTTCAAGTGACCTGTAATATAAAAAATATATATAATTATATGGGGCGTCAGGCATCCAATGCAGTCATAAAGCACTTGCGAACTGCTGTGAGTGCATACATTATAAGCCATTTGAATGCTACAGTATAACAGTTCAAAAAAGTGTACTGTTATATCAAAAAATATACTATAGCAAGAACTCAGTATGTGTGAATGTTCTCTGTGTAAATATGGGTTTAGTTTACTCCAGGCTGTATTCATAAGCAGGTACCAAACAACACCATGTGCTGTTTTCATCAATCATCTTTTCATGCCAGGCTAAACAATGTTCTACATTTTGGTCGACTTAGATCCCGTCACAAGGCTTTGCCAATCTGTCCGCTGCTGAAAGATTAATATTTCATCTTTCTGCCAAGAAGAGGGAGCGTTCCTGACAACCTTCATCTACTGTAACACATCATTTTGTTGCAATTCTGTGATAATGGCAGCACTGAAGTGTAGCAGTTCTCACTCTCTGTCTCTTTCTCGGATAGGCAGGGAGAATTAGGTCCTCATGTAGTCATTGCTGAAAGGCAGAATGGTCATGCCACAAGTGATTATAAGCTGGTTGAGGTGGCGCATTCTGGGACCGGGGAGGCCTATGGGAAAGGGAGCCAGTGCTTATTTTGCAGGTCTACAGATGGATTGTCCCTGACGTGGATAAAATAAGCTGTGCCTCCCTGCCTTAGTCACTCAATTACTGCTTATGTGTGCCTATCGCTTTCCCTACACAACACACACACACACACACACACACTTAGTAGCTCATTTATATTCACACAAACTTCACTCATAGTCTTAACTTATTTTTCTTTATCTGCCTCTCCTTTCACATCGTGTGACATTATTCTACATTATTCATAATTCTATTCAAGTTATGTTCATTATTTTATACACGCTAAATTCCTATTCTACCTACACGGATTTGCATTTCTCAGAAACTGGCAGGATTTTATACCAGCTTATGTTTGTTAGCCTTTGTTTGATAGAGGTTGCTCAGGTTTCTCAAGTAATACAGCACTTCATTGTGAGCCAGGAGAGCCTGTACGTATGAAATCGAAAGCTGATTGAATTGGCTTCAGAACTCTGCTGTTATTGTGTAACACGAGCACATCCGTAAATAAATGTGTAGAGTTTCCTAGTGCTTTAAAATGAAACACTTACTATACTTGGTTGTTATGGCTAAGCATTAGATAATAATCACAGATTTCCTTTTTTAAAGGCCTCTGCTATATGAAATCCATTCATTGACACCGGCCGACTAGCTAAATCTAGACATGCATTTTCAATGATTGGATCACATTTGACCACATTAAAAATCATATACTGTATATTGGAGTGATTGCCTTGAAGACATTGCACTTTTTCCAATTCCAACTCCCACTTTTCTTTTGTCCTCTTTCCAATTTGGTTTAAAAAGGCAAAAATACCAAAAATAAATCTTAAAGGAGTCATGAACTAGCTTTTTAAATTTGATTATATTGTTGTTTGAGGTCAACTTATGACGTTCGCTTGGTTTTTGCATTCAAAAATATAAAAAATTAATAAATAATAGGCTATTTTCTACCCTAGTTTTGATCCTAGCTGAAAAACGCTAGGTTTTCAATATACCATGTTTTCAATATAACAGTGTACTTTGTTTGATCGCTAAAGTTTTGATGACAATTATTGTAAATTGTAGGTTATAACACACCTTGTATGTGGGAGTTTGATGACAAGGAGACTAGACAAGATTCACCTTTACACTTTTACTGTACTATAATTTGTTGACAGATCGTGTCAATGCGATACAGAAAGGAGAAGACAGCACTGCATAGCACAGATAAAAATACAAAATAAAGTAGAAATGCGGACAGATTTGAGAAAAAGTCTAATGGAAATGTATAGAAATAAGCTTGTCATGACAACTGGTTCAACCATTTTGCATGTAAAGACTTCTGTTATAACTAATGCCTAAATGTTGGGGGGGTTGAGACAATTCAACAGAGACCCATTATAATACATTTTGATCAACATGGCATAAGCAATTGATAATGTAGGAAACAGTAGAGAATTGTACATAATCATTTGCATGGATTTACCAAAGCATTTGAAACTTCAAAGAAATGAGAAACTCCTTCTTGATGTGCAGCAATGATGTGCAGATTGAACAGGTAGTTTTGAGAATTTCAATTCTGATCTGAGAAATGTACCAAAGCGACTTAGAAAAACTGTAACTCAATACAAAATGTAATGAGTGTAAGGGGAACCTATGATTGCGTGTCTGTGTTGTTTACTGTCACAGCTTATTTGAAAGAATATTGGGAAATACATTGCCTCATTACTTTTTTCTGCATCATTTTAAGAGTGTTTGTTTTGAAACCCATCAGCTTTGGACATTTTGAAAATTATCTTTGGTAAATGATGTAACTCTGGGCAATACTCTTTGCAATGTTTTGAAATGTCCAGTTAACCACAGGAAAGAAAAAAGAAAAACGTTTAGGCTAGTTACTAAAGCTGGGTGTATTACATACACAAAGCACACAGACACACACATGTACACACATTTCTCTCATGGATTGATCCCCTTGCTTGTTTTCATGCCAAAGTGAGCAGCTAAGCCGCAGGATACTGAAAAGGAAGAGAGTATGAGAGACCTGTCTCAGGGCCTGTCAGAATGAAAAGGGGTGGGTAGCACTGTGATTATATATTCAGATATTGAGTGTGTATGTGAATGTGTGTCTGTTTATGTGGCAATTTGTGCCTGTAAAGTCATATTAGCGCTGTATTTAGGTTGTGCAAAGGAACTGTTGGAGTCTTCCACTGGGATCGGAGTCTGTTTAAAAGACCATCCGCAATCAGTTTGGATTTCTATTCTGGTCTATGCAGATTAATGGTGGTTTGATGCTAGTCAAGTGGACTATTAAAGCTGTGTTGTTCACCATCAAAAACGTAAAGGTTTGTTGTTTGGTTGTTGTAAAACCAAAAAAAAAGCAGCGTTCTTTTCTGTTCTCAAGTGAAGTATACAAAAGTCTTTACCTTTGATTTTTGAATTACACATGATTTCCACGCTTTCGAATATTCAACAAAACCGTGAAAGTGGAAATCTGTCGTAAGTATTTGTATGGTGTTTGTGAATCTGCACAGTAATCATGCAATCAGCTTTCTATGCAAATTTCAGCAATGAGTAAATTCATGTTACCTCTGTGACCTTGCATTTGCTAAAAGCTTTCAGCTAATTCCAGACCTAATGGAACTTAAAAGCCTCTTCTTGTGCCTTCTCTTTTTTTCCTGTAAACACATCTCGATCTGTCCTCTGCGGAGGCTCGAAAATCCATTTACAGAATTTCAGTGCCTGAAGATTGTCATGATCACATCCATCTTAAACTCAGGCTTGTGGTCATAGCACATGGTTTATGTAGTTCAATATCATAGTGTAACAGCTCAACTGTTTTTTTAACATTGATAATAATCAGAATTTTTTTTATCAATTCAGCATATCATAGGATCATTTACTATATTAATCTCCATAGCACACAAATCTGCATTTTTGCAACGGAGCATTAAGGAGGACTGCTACCCGAGATCACTAGCAAATTGAACATTACCTAGAAATATAGCAAAGCAATCTCTCTCCTGTGCCAACCCTGATGCCAATAATCCTCAAATTAAATTATTAATCTTACACTGCTTAACCTGAGTGGCACTGTCGATTACCTGTACAAAAGTGCTCCTCTCTTCTGTTATGTAATAAATGTTGCCATACTCGATGCCCCTGTCTTTAACTAATCTCCAGAGGCTTTAATTAGGCTAAACAGTGGGGAAATTAAACTCTAATCTACATTAAATGAACTCTCAGCAGTGTGCCTTTATTGAGATCCCAACAGCTCAGTGGGACCAGGGCAGGGAGATACTTGAGGCAGGAGTCCCCACTAACAGTTCTCTTACGAGTGGATCTCTTGTACTGCTTAATATCTTACACTAGGGGAAACCTCTTTTCCAGGAGATATTGAAGCCAAAAATGATAATTAATTTTGAAATAATGTAAAACTTGTTGTGGCAGCATGCAGGCATAGGCAAGACGGCTCGCGTGCTTATTGGCTGTACTGCGGCCAGTCAGATCAAATGGGGGCGCTTCGTGCCAAAGTGGGCGTGGGCGTGGCCTGGGCCGAAACTTTTCACTCGTTCAGTTCCAGAAAATGCAACTGTTCCAGTGTATTTTGCAGTAAACAAGCCTGTACCACAGCCTGCTTGCCTAAATGCCGTTTTCCACAGCGACCCAGATAAATCACATAAACAGTGTAATTTCTGGTATTCCGGCTGCAGCCGATGGTGTTATGAAGCAACACTTGCTTTTAATTGAATGTTCCAAATATTGCAGTTCAATTCTGAAATTTAAATTGAATTATCACTTTTATTTTACCATGTAAATTTATAGGCTGAAAAAATTTACTGAGTAAAACATTTTGTTATTTTCAATTTCAACAAGAAAAAAAGAATACTATGGGTATATATGTTATGCATGTATTTATAAATGAGGTCTCAGCCTCACCACGTATTTCTTTCCCATCAGTCTTTGACCTCCTCAACCAGGAGGAGAAGCATGATGGACAGCTTAGAGGATTCCATCTGTTTCAGACTGACATCTTTTCACACAGGTGACAGGTGGTGTATCAGCACTGTGCTAGTGTGTTGGTGCGTTATTTTAGTAAATACATTGGGGGTTGTTATGTAAGTTCGGCAGGGCTGTTATAATTACCATATGTCAAAAAAAGAAGGTGACGGCCATTGTTAATAGCCGCTCAACCGAGCGATACTTTGATCCTCCCCCGTATAATTTGTTGTTGGTGTTGTATGAGGTGATTGTAAAGGATTTTGCTGATGCGCAGGAGTGTGAGATGATTCTGACAGGCCCTGGCTGCGGTGAAGGGACAGACACTGACCAGAACTGCAGTTTGAGTCAAAACAATCATGCTAAAATTGCTAGAATCATGCTAGATAACCAAGGCAAATAAAAAGTGTGTTTAAATGTGTCACAAATGTGTGTATGATTGAGAAAAAGGGAAACATGAATGTTCCCATCTGGATGCCGCTGTTGGGAGTTTGTTATTGTTGGGGTGTCAAATTGGGTTAGCGGAACAGGATTTGAAGGGGCGTCCTGCCTTTTTTTTTTTTTGTCTGTGAGACTTTCAGAAGGGATTAATCCTGAAGTCCCAACACATTTGAGCTCAGCTAACAAGGCCACAAGCATGTATGTTTGGCTTCTAAAGTCCCTGGCCTTTAAACAGAGCAGAAGCTGCAGCTGTGAATATCTGGATTGCAAAATTATGATGGGTTTAACTCCTGGATTTATTTATGAAGATGATGATAAGAGCAGGTAATTTCTAATGATTTCATATTATATTATAATAATTTAAATTATTATAAGAAATCAATTGTTATATATTTGAGAAGCTGCAGCTGTGAATATCTGGATTGCAAAATTATGATGGGTTTAACTCCTGGATTTATTTATGAAGATGATGATAAGAGCAGGTAATTTCAAATGATTTCATATTATATTATAATAATTTAAATTATTATAAGAAATCAATTGTTATATATTTGATGATATACATTTTAGAAAAGTAAAAAGTTTTTAAATATAAGAATTTGGCTGCAAAATTAAGTTATTTTAAGTCATTAATAAGGTGCTAATTTTAAAGTTATTATTGAGTGCTAACTTTTACTATTAACTGACTATTTAACTTCTGACCGTATGAGTTTGCTGTTAAATATCATTACGTTGTATTACATAATACATACCAATACCTATTTCCAAATAGGTGTATATTTCCAAAATATACGCATTTTCTTCTTCTTTTTTCTGCACTTGATGAAATTTTGATGCACAGCAAGGTACTGGGGGAGCTTTCGTTGGGGCAGGGGGCTTTCGTTGTCTACATGCCCAAATGCTCCACCTTCCGTAACATTACCTGTTGGCACAGATCCCCTTTAGATTTTGAGATATATCCAACAAGGAGCAAAGCTGTTCTTTGCTTCTCAGGGCGCCAATCCTGAGGACAAATCTTAATTACACCACAAGCTTCTGACTGCTCTCCGCTGTGACTGCAGATCCCTACGAATCATGTCAACACTCACAAACAAGATAAGAGCAAAAGAAAAGAAGTATATGAGAAGTCTATGACGTCTAATTCTTCAACTAATAATCGTTTTGAACGTGTGCTGCATTTTCTGACATCACCCGCAGACAGCGATATAGCTTACCTGGTGCATTATCGCATTAAAAACACACACAGGAATACAATGGACACTAAACGGATTATGTTCATCACACTTTTACACAGAATTTCAGAGGTTTCACGCCTGGGGACTCCAGTTGGGTATAATATAACTCAGATGTTACTTCCCAAACTATTTTAATTCTTTTTCGCTTGACTGTTAATATCAGCACATTTGGCACAAGAAGCTGGCTTTTGATAACCCTTTTGATTGTATGTTGTTAATTTTGAGGTTTGAGAGACACAATGCTCTAAGTATAATAACAACAATAAACTTTAACTTATTTTATTTCAGCTTGTTGCCAAGGCAACATTTCTTATGTAGTTTCATGTAGTTTAACCTGATGTACTGACATAACTAAAAACTGAAATAACAGTGAAACAATATATTTAGATTACATCTGCCATAATCATAAAACATTTACACACTCTCAGAAAAAAAGGTATAAAAGCTGTCACTGTGGCGTTACCTTTTCAAAAGGTACACTTTTGTACCTAAAGGGTGCATATTGGTACCTTAATGTACATACTAGCACCTAAAATGTACATAATAACACCTAAAATGTACATATTAGCACCTAAAATGTACACATAAGCACCTAAAATGTACATATTAGTACGTAAAATGTACATAATAGCACCTAAATGTCCATATTACTACCAAAAATGTCCATATTAGCACCTAAAATGCACATATTAGCACCTAAATGTCCACATTAGCACCTAAATGTACATACAGTATTACCACCTAAAATGCACATATCAGCACCTAAATGTCTATATTAGCACCTAAAATGGACAAAAGTTTACCTTTTGACAGCCCCAGTGACAACTTTTGTAGCCTACCTTTTTTTCTGAGAGTGCATAGTCTTTAAAATCTTTCAAATGTATCTCAAGTTACATACTCATTTTTAGCATGTTTTATGTTTTTAAAGCAATTGATTTTAAGTGTTTTGTTATTTTGTTTAAAAAATTTTGATGCTGGCAAAACCCTAACATTAGTCGATGTTTTATAACTGTGTTCTCTGGAACAATACATAATGTAACATTCCAAATATGAAACTCACATGTTCTCATAAAATGAGTAAAGGTTGTAATGTATAAATCCCATTCTTAAATGTTAAGTATGTTTTTTAAACAGTTAAAATAGCCTTGGGGTCTCACAGACCTCAAAAAACAAATGTTAATGCATTGTTTTTGACCAACAGCAGAGCAGTGAGCCTGCTCTCACAGCAGCTCTGTCAGAAAGCATTGAGTTCAGTCAGATCTATATTATCCATGTTCATGTTGGCGTAATGGTGTGTGAATGTGGGTGGTCAGTGATGCGCCCTGGATTCACTGAGTCATCACATGGGGGTTTTCCTGTAAAAGCTAAACCCCAGTACCTACCTCAGGCTAGCTTTGTATAAGAGTAATGGTGTACCATAGGAAGTCTAGTTGTGGGGTAAGTGCCTGTGTAACCACTTGCTGTTTCACAGACGGTGCTGCTGTTGTGTTGAATTAGAGCAAGCCACTGATGCAAACAGACATTGTGTTTATTTATAAATGCGGAACCTGTGATACCCTTGAATAAAAGCCTTAAAAGTTCAATTTACATGTTCTTTGTTGGTATGATTGTTATACTCACAATACTGCCAAAGCATCAATACACACGACAAAAGCACTGACAAGAATAATAAAAGAAAACAATTGTGTCTGATTAAAAAATAAGCTGGCAATAATAAGTGATAATAATGTATTTAAAATATATTAAATAACATAACTACTATATGTTAAATGATTTTAACTCTGAATGAATAACAAGTGGTGTAACAATAGGTTATCATGATCAAATAGGCCTAAAGTACAATAAAGCACCACTTCCCAGTGCAATGTAGAGAGGTTGGTAAAATGTGTACTTTTGTATTTAATTATTTTTCTCTTAATTGGATGCAGGAAGCTGGCATTTCTCCCTCTTGTGATTTCTGGAACTTATAGATATTGTGTTTCTCTCCAGGCACAGAAATCATGGATAGAAAGAGCTTTCAGCAAGAGAGAATGTGTGCACATTATTGTAAGCACCAAAGACCCCCATAGGTGAGTACCGCCACCACTGTTGTAGTCTCTGAACAAGGTGAATTTTTAACAAACAAATAGCAGATTAAAACTGCTTTTAGGTGTAATTAAATGTGTCAATACTATTAATGAAAGAAAATTCATTCTTCATTAGTGTGGCCTTGTTCGAAACTGTCACTACAGATTGCGGAAGTGAATGCTTGTGAAGATGATCTTGTTTTCTAAATGATTCTTTTAGACTGTTATGAAGAGTTTGTTAGCTTCACTGAGAAATGTAAATCTCAAAGCCTCTCTAAAACCTTTAATACAACCTGCAAATAAGGATTTTGTAGATCACTTGCAGACAGTTTTGACTTTCACCTAATTTAACACTCTTTTTATGGGTTGTGTCTTCTGTCACAGGTGCTGTTGTGGCCGCCTAATTGGTCAACATGTTGGCCTGCCCCCTAGCATCTCATCCAATCAGAATGAGAAGTCAGATCGTGTGCCAAAAAATGACAGCTTGTCAGAGAAGTGGTCTATCAGCAAGCACACCCAGCTCAGTCCCACTGATGCCTTTGGAACCATTGAGTTTCAGGGAGGTGGACACTCCAACAAAGCAATGGTAGATGCATTTAATCTCTTATTAACAATGGTTTGATGCTTAAAGTGCTCAAAACAACTCTGATAAAATATTTGTGAACCTTTTATAACCCTTTGCAAGACATGTATGGTGTCTGTTGATCCTGGCAGATTGAACTTCATCCATGAAATATCATCCATTTTACAGCCATAGAGTCAGTAATTCAGAGGACAATCGATAAGACAACAGATAAAAATGTAGGGAGCAAAATGATTTTATTCATTGGAAATTGATGGAATATTTATAAGTAGACATTATGTAACAGAAATGTGGCTGTTATTTAACACTACAAGTGACATTATCGGAAAAATGAAAGTCATTTAAGAGGAACACATTGTTCCTAGATCCTAGATTGACATATCTAAATGGTTTAAAAAAAATTAAGTAGCATAGTTTTCAAGACTTCAAGCCTAGCGTAAGATATTACGTAGTACGAAAGAACACCCTTTTTCAGAAATAACAAAAAAATGTACAGACTCCAAACTTTTCAATGGTAGTGTAAAATCTTATAAAGATTGTCTCAAGATTGTCATAATTCCACTTTTATGTTTTGTCAGTATGTACGAGTGTCTTATGACACTAAGCCAGACTTACTGCTGCATCTGATGACAAAGGAGTGGCAACTGGAGCTTCCCAAGCTGCTCATCTCTGTTCATGGAGGACTTCAGAACTTCGAGCTGCAGCCCAAACTCAAGCAAGTCTTTGGCAAGGGTCTCATCAAGGCGGCCATGACCACTGGGGCCTGGATCTTCACTGGGGGAGTTAACACTGGTGTGTATGAGGTGTTAATGTATCTTTCGGTTTAATTAAGATTCTGAGTAGATTACTGTGGCGAGTGGGGCGAGGTCAAAGGCCTTGGGAGAACGGCGCGAGGCCAGTGGCATGATTACTAATGATCTCAATGTCATCGATGCCTTGTGTGATATCTCTCACACTGAGAATCTGTTATCTCTTTCATTATCTGTCTGTTCAGGAGTCATCAGGCATGTTGGTGATGCTCTGAAAGACCATGCTTCCAAATCGAGGGGGAAGATCTGTACTATTGGCATTGCCCCCTGGGGGATTGTGGAGAACCAGGAAGACCTGGTGGGCAAAGATGTAAGTGACTCATCTACAGATAAAATTAATTATAAACCTAGTATAGTATAGTATAGTATAGTATAGTATAGTATAGTATATAGTATAGTATAGTATAGTATATTTTTTCTAAATGACCAGTAAGACTTTATTTGGCTTGGATCATGGCAGATTTCATTAAATAATAAATCTATTAAATAAATAATTAAACCGTCAAATTGATATATTCATTGGAATTATTATTCACAAAAGCCAATCTCTAAATCACAACAGGATGATTTTCATGTTGTCTCTGCATGTATTCTGTGTCATGTAAAATTCTATAAATAATTTGTGTGTGAGCCACTACATATATCTACTCAGTTTCATCTCATCTTGTCGGTGTGTCTCTGAGGACCGATGCACAACTGAAACACAGAGATAGAATCATTCTTTATTTATAACCACTGATTTCTTTCCCCCCTTACTCATACACAATTTTGGTTCTGTCTTTCTCTCAATCTCTCTCAAAGCCTCACTTATCCCCACCACTCTCTCTAAGTCTTGTCGGGTCTGGTCTGGTCTGGTCAGATATCTCATGCAGTGAATGTTTTAGAGATGATGTTTTGAAAAAAGACACTATATATTCACTCTTTCTAGGTCACTGATCAAATAAGCAAATTTGTGGCATTGATCACGTGACTATTTGTGAAGACAGTCAGATGTTCTTGCTTCCATTGAAGCAAAAGACAAAAAGGGGAGCAACTAAAAAATTCATGTTTTTTTTTTCAAGATTAATTATTTATTTTCTTAATTTTGTATATATTCATTTTATATATTACAGTATTTTATATCTATTATTTATACACTACTTGTATTCAGTTATTTATTTGTATTATATTCTAATTAATTATGCTAAATTACTATTTCTACTAGTGGTCTCAAATTTTTTGACCCCAAGTTGCTCACTATGTTTACTGAACGTTTTATCTTCTATCCACTGATCACTTGTGCATTCCACTCTTCTTTTTGCAACACGCCACTGTTACTATTGTGTCCGTCTTCATATCCTGAACATCCATGGACAGCCACTTTTTACTTCATGCTGTGTGTATTGCAGGTGGTCCGGCCGTACCAGACAATGTCTAACCCTCTCAGTAAGCTTACGGTACTCAACAGCCTACACTCCCACTTCATTTTGGCTGATAATGGCACCACCGGAAAGTATGGAGCAGAAGTCAAACTGCGCAGACAGCTAGAGAAACACATCTCTCTGCAAAAGATCAACACGCGTGAGTACAGTTGCAAGAAATAATGTGATTACTCCAAACTTCAAAATCAATGGAGCATTTCAATTATTTTCTAGTGAGGTTATAATAGTCTTATATCCTCAGTCACTTCTTCTTGGTTTTGTTGTGCTGATCTTCAAAAACCCACGAAGGTGATTCTCTATAGATTGCTGTCAGAAATAAGATTAGTTTGTGGCTCGACGTGAAAAACGCAACACGAGCTGCAAGATTCATAGCTGACTGCACTGAGAGCACAAAGCCCTCCGCAACTGCACTCTGCCAGATAATATCCATACAGTCAATTTACTCGCATAAAGATATCAAGTAAACGTCATTCAGCTGAAGGAACACATTCACATTAAAGCAGGTATAAATGCAATAAATCACGAACACACAAGAAAAAAGATGACTATCATTTAGGGTCATTAAAATGTGCTTTTACTATACACTGGTTGCTTCTCTTTCATAAGATATAATATATATATATTCTCATTCCACATATGCTTGATTATAATGTTCTTTATCATTTTGAGACATTACTGCTGCCATTATCAATGGTAAGTGTATATACAAACTTCTCTTAAATTAAATTGGCTTTACTGCTTGCTTTCTGTGGGCAATAATGAGCAGCTTTAATGATGGTAGGCTAATAGCTTTGAGTTGTGATAATATGGCGCAATCTGTATTGGGCCTAATTCACTTGAGATAGAAACCGAGTCTGAACTGAAAAGAATAAAAAATACTTAATTTTGGCACTATTTCAGCACACTGGTGTAATTGGATTGCAGCTGAAAATCCAAGGGTTTTTTAACCAAAAGTTAATTTGTCCCAGCATTTTTACATTTTTCCCCTGGCAGACATGATATGTCTCCAATGTTGTGTATCATTCAATATTGTTATTAATAATTTAGCCAATTGAATACATAAACACTTTTCCACAGCAGCAAATGAGCCATTCCAAATACTTATACTATGCAAGGTCATCAACCAAATACTAATACCATATACTATGCAAGGTCATCAACAGGAAGTGAGATTTACCTCTGTCATGTGACCTGTGGACTTCCCTTTGTCATCCTATGCCTGGAGTAATAGAGGGGGCTGGGAAGTCAAAGGGACGCTCAGGCGTCATCATTCACATCAAAAATAACACCAGCCTCACCCACGCTGATTCATCCGTAGGAAGCAGTGTGTGTGTACGGATCACTTAAAATAATTAGCATTTAAACCAACAACTGCCTTGACATTTAAATGGGCAAAACGTCTCGGTTAATATGTCTCGGTTGATATGTATATGTGTGTGCTCAGGAGAGGGACCATGCACATGGGAGGCACCTAGCCAACGCGCAGGCAAAAGACAGTGGCATCGGTGTCACCAGTGCTGGAGGGACCCAGGGCTTATAAGGCTCACCTGAGGAGAATATGCTATGCAAAATCTGCAGACCCATGGCATTTCTTTGCCATTGGCTCGTTTTGTAATACTCAAAGTCGATAGGCTTTCTAAGCGAAATCCTATTCGTCGTCATCCGACGGAACTCGAAGGGACAATGAAAGGGAACCTATAACGCATCCAACCCTCAAGCATGTGGAAATTATTTCTGATTTCAAACATGTTTGAGCCCTGTAAGCAGAACAGTTGAAACATGTTTAAGCTCATTAAATCATCCTTTGACACATTCATGACACATATTCACACTGCGATAAGAACAGTTTATTCTGACATCAATCTCATGACTGAAGGTTTATATATCTGAGCCATATCTAAGTCCGCAGCCATCTCGCTCTCTCTCTCTGTTTTCTGTTGCATCAGCTGTGTGATGGTGGTGTTTGCTCTGGCTTTGGGCAGAGCTCATTTCTTTATTTTATTACCTGTCCTTTCCAACACTAGAAGAACATCAATAATGCTCTGAGCTATCACCATGAGGCTCACAGAGCTACAAAGACCCTCAAACATGGAATCAAATCTCTTTGTTTTGGAAGAATTGTGGCAGGCTGTGGCCCGGCTGATGTATTCACATTCTGACAAGCACTGCAGCGGTACTGGATTAAAATGAATTACAGACCTGTGCCTGCTGTTGTTGGGCTAATGAGGAGGTCTTTTTGAGTTTTTCTGTGATGAGGAAAAGTGTAGCGTGCATGGGATGCAATAAAGATTTCTTTGCAGGATAAGATAGGATGTGAGAATTAATTTCATTGTACAGGATTAGGTGCAGTCTGATTGGAGTCAGGAAAATGGGAATGAGGGGTGTTACTGAGATGAATAAGTGTTTAATTCCTAGTTCACATGGGAAATGCCTAAACGGTCTAATGTGAATTAGAATGTAGCTATGTTGGGAAATAGCAGAATACTAAACAGGGACGAATACAGAAAGAATGACTTGCAGCTACTGATGACATTGTGTTGATGCCACCCTCAAAATCGGTGCTGAAGTCCCCCGGTGCCATGCTACTCGTGCTGGTTTTATTATCACTATTTTATTTATAAATTATTATTGGGATTCTGTTATTTGATTTGTCTGTCATTATTAAATTCATCGCCTAAATTGTTAAAATGCTTAATTTACTTAGAATTTGATTTAATATTATTAATTTGGCATATAGTGCCCTATCATAGACCTGGCACAATGTAGCACTGATGAAGGGTTTTTTTTTCTTGTTTCAGCCTGACACAGTTATCCTTTTCACTAAAAAATGAGGTGTGTTCAGGCACATTGTTGGCGCGTTTCTATTTTGAGGCAACTGAAATAGACAGTGCCATTGACCAACAAAAACCGGGTCTAAAGTCAATAGCACAATATTTTTAATTATTTATTCGTTTTTGTTATTTAAAGAGCACATTAGTAATGTGCGCCTATAGCCGGGTCCACAACGTGCATTCACTCTGCTTATTACACACACACACACCAGTGTGTGTCCAGCAGCACACAAACTACCCAAATATTATAAATAAAAAGATTACAATGTAAAGATTAATATTGTGTACATACAGATATGGTGGAATCCAGCTTGTCCCATAGATGGTCTGCTTGCGCACTTTAACCTTACGCACGAGCAGATCCGTTTGCACACTGGAGACGAGTTCAGTCTTTCCGCTTGCAAATTCCTCCATGTAAATAGCTAATCTGCCATGGCACGAGCACAACTGGCTTTTAAAAGGAATGGAAGATGAGACTCTGGTTAGTTTATTTCTCGTTATGCCCAAAACACACCCATTTAGACCATTTTTCTCTTCGTTATTAGCAAAAGCGAAGTTCAATTGCGCCCTGAACTTTAGACCATGCGCTTAGATTGTTAAAATAGGGCCCTTTGTGTATTACTACTGTGATCTGGGACCGTAGATCCACCTCTCTGATTTAAGCACCTGAAACTTTAAAATGATGTGTGCATTTGATATACATATATATGCCTGGTTATAACGCTCCTCTCCATCATTTCCATTAGCCTGGCGTTAATTGATCTAAAAGTGGTACAACTGTTTGGTAAATTCACCCCTAAGGGTTTTGCAAATATAGCCATAATTTCATTAACATATGAATTAATATTCTCATTTTTTTTATTACATTTGTATGCTGTGCTAAATTCACCCTTCATTCAACGCTCTAGTCAGTCATGGCATGCACACATTCTGATTAAAAGTCTCATCAAACTATGTTGGCCGATGGTGATTCTAGCCTAGAAACCTGTTTTAGCCTTCCCTTCCACTAACTGGGTCTCCAAGTGATGAGATGATGAGCTGGTCTTTTTACTTTGGTGGTTTATTTCGGGATTATGTTCCATGCTGCTCATCTCTGCGGGCTCTATCACATTAGCATAATGGAGCAGAGTAGCTGCTGTGTTGACCAGACAGGATGGGTGCTGTAGGAGTTTTTTCAATCTTCTTAAAGGTTTATTTGAATGGAGGTTTTTTTTTACCCTCAGAAAAGACGCCGTAAATGTTGTAGATTAGCACAGAAGATATTTTCGACCAATTCCTTCAGTTTTGTAAAAACAATAAAATGCATGGACAGTTGCAACTGCGCTTATAATGGAAGCCTATAGGTCAAGTATAGGCTACAGAAAATATAATACTATATTATGAAAGTATAACAATAACTCTTAAACATTACTCTTTTAGAATAAGTGGGATGGATTCACTTACTTTTTCTTTGCAGTTACATGAAATCTTTATAATTCCACTATAATTATAATTAATATAATTATACTGATAAGTAGCCCTATCACAAAATGATTATATAGTACTGATAAAATTATATTGTTTCACTGATTTATACAAGTTAATGATTTGACAAAAATACAAGCCTCACATTTCTTCTTTTAAACCCTGTTGTGTTCTTTCACCTTTTATTGCATTGTACACCTGTTTTTTCCAGCTGAGTGGAAGAATTGAAAATACAGTTTGTCAATTCCACAAACTTTTATATACTGTACCAAGATTATTCCTTGAAATATTTATCAGGAATTAAAGGAACACTCAGTAATAACCCACATTGTTCCAAACTTCTCAAACTTCTTAAAAAAAAAAATCTTAATTTTAAAAACTCTTTTCCGAAACAACAGTCTATAGTGACTAGCGGGGTGTCAAGCCACAAAAAGGAGAAATGATTTGGTCTAAATGACAAAAGTTTGGGGTAAGTTTTTATTTAAAGAAATTAATATTTTTATTGAATACTTCTATTCATTAAAGAATCATGAAAAAGTTGTTTCCAACATTGAAAATAATAAAAAATAAAAGTTACTAGAGTACCAAATCAGCATATTAGAATGATTTCTGAAGGACATGTGACACTGAAAATTCAGTTTTCAGACAAACAAAGTCTGAAAATGCAAGTCGACATGCAAGTCATTATTCAACATGTGTAACATGAGGGTGAGTAAATAATGATGATAATTTTTGAATTTTTTATTTTTTATCATACTCTGCGTGACATTTTCTGTACTTAACTGTAAGGACTATGATAATGTACTGTATGGTCTAGTAGATATGTGAGTGTTTGCAGTTATTGGAGGTGTGGAAGGATAGAAAACTCTGGATCAAATCAAAGTTTAGCCCACACAGATAGAACCAAATGAATAGTACATGTTTTCTTCACTCACTTTCAGTTCTTGACTTTCAGTTCATTGTTTGTTTGGAAGTTATATTCACAAAAACTCATTATACCAGTGGACATGGATCTTGTGTCTAGCTCTTGTTTTTAATCTCTTGAATAAATAAATAAATAAACAGCATTGTCGCTGCCAGGCAGGGGATAGGACTGTTCACACAAGGTGTAAATGAAATAAATTGAGAGTGACACAGAACAAACTGCCCATTCATCATGAGATTCATCTTCCATCTACATGCTTGTCAGGGGGGCATCAACCCATCCCTGTCTCAGTAACACCCCTCAGCCTCCTCTTCCAGAGCAGGGGCTTGTGTTCTATTAATGCTGGGCCTGACGTTCTCTTGTGGTGGTGCCGTAGGTCAATTGGTAAATGTGAAGAGGTTATGGAGTACGCTGGAGGCTGCATCACTGTATCACTGTGGGTGTTTGAAACAGGGCAGGGGGACCATCAAATGCTTGGCGGGGGATCTACACAGAAAGCCACAGTTTATGAAACTGAATAACTTACAGTCTCTTGTGTTGTTTAGCTTCATCATCATCATGCTTGAGAATTGATCTGATCTTAATGAGAGAGAATTATTTTGTCCTGTCCTGTTTTAATTATAGACTTGATAATTATTTTTTCCTTTTGATGATAAATGAACTGCTAAAGAAAATGAAGGGATGGCGAGGTTTTTGATGTTGATAATAGAAAGATCTCAGATGTCATTTGACTTGCTGTTGGGTACATGTCTGACATTCTGTGATTAAATGGCAAATGACTGTACTGAGATTCAAAAACAACTTTTCTTTGAGTTGTTTACTTTCTCTGGCCACTGATGTAGTTGGCAGCTGAAGATTTCGGCCGTTAGAACAAACACTGACAAACACCCTGCCCACCCAGATTCTTTTCAAAGTCTATTTGGAATCTACTGAGGCTTGTTGGAAAGAAAAGGTTAGGTTTGAATGACATAATAATGCAATAGCACAAGAAAACACTCATCGGCTTTTTTAATCTTTAAATTTTCTTATCTGATTGGTGTGTCTCTCCCTCTCTCTGAGATTTGTGAAAGCATGTTTTATTGCTCTACTGTACACATCCAAATTGAAAACCTTTGGAAACCACATTACTTTCCCTCAAAGAACTTCTTTTTGCATCTGCTACAGTGCCTGTGGTTACTGTGTATCTCTGCTGAAAATGTCCAGTATGTTATATGATGTTATAAAATATTATGAAAGAAATCAAATCCTAATTTTGCCCATGGCTTTTACCTTTTTGAGAACATAAAAAGTATGGAAGATGGATAATATATATCATGTCCTGTTGTAACATAAGGGTCTAGACAGAGTGGAGCGAACTGCCATGTGTGTGAGTTAATGTGTGGAGGGGAATAAAAGCGCTTCTGTAAGCCCAAAAACATCGTGGCAGAAGGACTCGATGATCAATAAATATACCATAATAAAACAGTAAATGATATAGAGAGAAAACAAGAGAGACAGAGCGATAACAGTTGAATGAAGAAGTAAATCCCACTGTTTCTGATTCCTTTACCAGCTGAGCAGTTGCTTTTGAAGTCAGTGTGCTGCTAAAAATAGAGATTACTTTATGTAACCGTACCCATTTTAGGCACAATGATGACAGCACATGTGGATCTGATGTACCTCTCTTTCTGTCTCTCCCTTGCTCTTCTTTCCCTCCTTCCATCTTTCTTTATCTCACGTTGCATAATTTAAGCGGTGAAGATCTAGCTGCGACATGCTTTTTGAATTATAGGCACAACATCATAACTTGTACTCATCAAGTTGTTGGAAAGAGTCAGAGTGCAGGAGAACCGATCTGTCTATGGTCTGTTCACCTGATCTCGCGCAGGTCCTCTCCCACTGCACGCACACCTGTTATTTAAACCAAGAGCGTTTAATTGCAGCTGATTAATGAATGTAGATGTACTTTCACAGCAAACAAATTGTTACATTTACAATGGTGTAGAAGTTGATTTCTCAATTCATGACCACTCTAAAGGCAGTTTCCCAAAAATGAAAATCTCTACATACATACTTTCTTTGTCCTGTGGTACACAAAAGAAGATATTTTATAAACTATCTTTAGTCTACACAGTGAAAGTCAAGGGAAAGCAGTCTTGTTTTGGGCCTCACTGACAAAGCAGTACACAATATATCTTATTTTGTGTTCCACAGAAAAGTTACTGTATACGGTGCGTTTCTCGAAAGCATCACTAGCCAACTATGGTCACAAGTTCCGTCGTTATCAGCATAGTTCAACGATTCTGAGTTTCCCTAAACCATAGTTCCAATGAACATTCGCAAGCATCATCGCAAAGTTGTATAATGCAAAATTATTTTTTTCTGTACCACAAAAGGAATTTTGAAAATAATGATTGTTTTCCAAACACTCACAGCTCCCCTTTTGCCCCTTCCACTCTGCTTGTCTTCAGACTAATAAATTCCCTGTAAATAGCTTATTATAGGTAGTGCTGCCCAAAATACCCAAAGTATACAAAATACTGGTTAAGCCAGACTTTAAAATAACAGACTCCTCAAACAAAGTACAACATGTCAACAAGTGTTTACACTTTATACGAATGGCTTACCTTTAGTTGTCTTTGCTCATTAAAACTAATAGAGGTGGAAAAAAATGTACCCTTCATCTTTAATCTTTAATCTTGGTTTTCCTTGTAACAGCGTTGCTTTGTCCGCAGGGATCGGACAGGGTGTTCCAGTGGTGGCTTTGATACTGGAGGGGGGTCCTAATGTGATCTCTATCGTACTGGAGTACCTGAGAGACACTCCTCCAGTGCCTGTGGTGGTGTGTGACGGCAGCGGTCGTGCCTCTGACATCCTGGCCTTTGGGCACAAGTACTCAGAGGAAGGCGGGTATGTGAGGTTTATCTCTATCCACTCTAACAGTATGATAAGACATGAATATTCATTTACATATAGATGATGATTGAACTGTAGCAAGGAATAGAGAGCGTCAGTAAATGCCCACTTTTTTTGGAAGTATTTTTCCCATTAATTTTCTCCATAAGGACTTGTAAGACATGAACCTAGCCAACCAGATTTCAGATGAATCACAAATGTGTTACACCCTTTAATTTAAGCTAAAAACGGAATTTGGAATTGGAGATAAAGACAAGGTGTACTTCATGCGTTTGGTTTTATTTGTTTTTTTAGTAATGTATACTAATCTCATAAAGCATTGCAAATTATCAATTCTTTAAATATCCATAACTGGTGGGATTTTTTTTTTTCATTGAAAAAATATTTTTTCATATTCATAGAATATTCTTGCAATATTGTAGTTTTAATAATAGTATAATAATATAGAAAGTAGCAATTGAAATATCTATTTTATAAATATGTTAAAAATAATTAGCACAATTAAGGTTTATTTCACTTTATGAAGCTATGCTCATGTTTTTGCTTTTTTTTGCCAATTTCTTTGTATACATATATTAATGTTTACAAATTTTAATGTTATCTCATCATATATTAATTGTGATTTAATGCACCTAACATGATAAATACTAATAATCTGAGAAACCTGTATAGTTTTTTATGTAATACTGTACAATTTTAGTCGATTCACAGCCCTAATTTTTCATTTACTGCAAAATATTTAAACAGGAAAAAATCTTATGTTATTGCATTATTGATTAAATGTAATTAAATGTGCTTAACACAATTAATCACAATTAATCTTTAATTTAATTAAAGAAATTAACATTCAATTCTATCATTTACAGAAAAATATTTAAATTTGTACAAGGAATTCCAATGAATATTTCTTCTCAATATTATGGGTAGTGTAGTTCTTCACAGATAATTTGAATGTTAACAAAAAGTGAAGTCAAAATCAGTCACGAGAGCTGTGGGGGGTCTTTTTTGAAAGGGTCATATTTTATCATTAAAAAGCAGTTTGTCTATGGATAAAATTAATGGGATTTTTCCTTCCGGAACCCTACTGTTGCGCTCTGTTGGAATATTTTCATAGTATAAATGAATTGCTCTGATATCACAGTCTCGTCTTTCTCTCTGACTGCATGCTAGAATCATAAACGAATCTCTGAGAGACCAGTTATTAGTCACCATTCAGAAGACGTTTACATACAGTCGGACACAGGCCCAGCATCTCTTCATCGTTCTGATGGAGTGCATGAAGAAGAAAGAACTGGTGAGTGTGTGCAGTGTGGCTGTAAAAGTCCTAATGATTAAACCCCCCTGATCTGAGAGATTTAAAGAGATTCCTCTAGAGCCTTTTTGCTGTACTTTGTATCTTTGAGTTCTGTAGAGTGAAGTCGCAATAAAGCCAGGAGTTTTTTTCTGCCGCACATTCCTCTCTATGTCAGCATGCCGTTATTCTATCAGACAGTCAGAGATGCGTGTAAAGTGGCCCTTAAGCTTGGGGCTGATAAATGTCACTACCTCTGCAGCCCATATGAAGTACATTTCCTCAGGCCCTGAGACCATCTCTCTTCATATCAGCTTCTCACACACATACACTCTCTGTTTATCTCTCTGATGCACAGAAAGTAAAACTATTAAGTACTACCGTACCGATAATATCACCTAAAACTTGACATATATTTGAATCCACTGCTCCTCTGTTAAATTATTTACCAGATTGACGACTCCATAATCTGTATAACTTTTCAATTAGAGTGCACTTTCCAGAGAGCTCATTTAAAAGCTCTCAGACACTTCACATTTATCCTTCCCCTGTTAGCCATTACTTCCAGAACATCCTGAAATGCCTCAATGAAGAGTTTTAACAATCAAGTTCAGTGTCGCCAGGAGAAACATATCCTACTTTTATCTCAACATGCTTCCATATTTTTTATCTATCAAGTACATCAAGACCATGATTTGCATGCAAAACGTTTCTAGTTGTCTTTGAATGTGAATGTAGTTCAACTTAAATTTCTATGTTGTGTTTGTATATTCAGATTATGTTTTCAGTCATTAAATCATACATCCTCAAAGTGATTTTTGTGTTTGTTCTTTTATTAATAATGATTTGAATCTGCTTTTAGTCATTGTAGTGGTTTCACTCATTGTCTGTGCACGTGTGTATTTGTGATTTTGTGATGTGCACACCATGTTTTTAATTAATTATTTGTATAACTGTGTTTTCAGTGTTGTTAGTGCATGCATTTCCACTGTGAAGTATGATCTGTTGCTGTAGATGTGTTAAACCTCATTATGAAGATGACCTTCTTAAGCGTAGATATGAATCTTTGTACCCACACACCATATGACTTTTACTTAAGCCTTTGTATTTATATGCTGTATTGGCTTACATGCAATTGTGTTCAGATAGCTGAGAGCTAGTTTGGAGTATAGCACATTGGCTTTAGTTTACATGCCACCCACTTGAATATTGTTTATTGATGACTCAAAAGTGTGATCACAAAGCCTTTGAGACGCAACTAAGGGAAGCAATTTAAAAATGTTACTTAAAAAGTAGAACTGGCATTAAACCAGTGTACAAGCACAAAATGCCACTGCTAATATACCAAATTAACACACATTCATCATAATCTGTTATCACTCACACAAACATGTACGCTTCCCCATTGGATGTGCTAGCAGATGAGTGTAGCATGTGTATCTAGAGAACTTTAGTCCAATGCACTCATTTCATATTCATCATACATGCACACAGTTCAGCTCAGTCCTTGATCTCCTCTTTTAATCCCTTATTGCTGTACTATCCACTAAGGACAAGCCAATGGGAAAATGTCCATGCTTGATGACTGGAAAAACTGCTTACAATTTACAATTATGATTAGGAAGCTAGAGTGAATGAGTATTAGAGGTGCCTTTGGCAGTCTTTGAAGATGGAGTAATTATCGTATCTTAACAGTTTAATTTGAAGATGAAACAGAATCAAAATACAGGAGTATTGCAGCTTTGTTCATAATAGCTTACTGTTGTACAATTTTTACAATTGCTGCAATATGTCATACTGTATTTATGGTAGATGAATATCTATTCCCATTTCCCATCCCATTTCCGCTACATAAGAAAAAATCATGTAAATTGTAGTTATGAAATAAAAAGTCGAAATCATGACGTACTAAGTTCCCTTTCAAGGGAATTGGCACTGCGTCATATAACAACACTTTTGGGAATGCCTTCAGCATCTGAAGCATGTGTGAAACTAGTCAAGTGGGAACATACAAGTGGGGACATACAAATTTTGTGGGAGAGGAGAATGCACAGGCAGCTCTAAAGGGGGCTGCCTATACTCACTGTGAGCAGCTACCGCTCAGGACGCTCCGTTCCCATCTCCCTTTGTTTGACAATGTAGGCCAGGCTCACGGTTCGGGACCCAAGGCTGCACGGCTTCTTAAGCCGTAGAGTTCTCAAGCGGACCTTGCAGAGGAGGTGGAGACTGCTTTGGCCCTTTCTCTGCCTTCATCTGCAGGTTCTAGCTCTCTCATTCGGCCTACTTCCACCCAATTGAGAGCCCAATGCTCAAGTTCTAGTTCTGAGAAATTGGAAGCTCTCAGCATCGAGGCAATAAATGGGAAGGCCCAAGCCATCGGTTGCTCCATGGCATGAGGACTTCCATGAGGGTTGTTATTCTCTTGAAGCCGGCTTTGGGGAAGAAGTCCTGACGCTCCTCGACAGAGCCTCATGCGTTTCGGGGCACACCAGCTCTCAGTGAACGCAATCTTCAGTCCCCGCCCGAAATCGTTGCAGCCCTAAGAAGTTTGCCTGTTATATAGATGCATGGAAACTTCTATCAAATATTTCTCAGTGAGCCCTGTGTGTGGTAGGAAAAGGGCTACAGAATCTAGGAGATTCTTGGAGATCTAGGAGATCAGAAGGACCCTACTTCTATATATCCACATTCCTGAGGTTTAGTTTCGTGGGCGAAGCGTTCTAGTATCAGTTTCTTCCCTTTGGCCCATCTCTATTCCCTCGCACCTCCACAAAATATATGGATCCAGCACTGGCTCCTCTAAGACTCCACTGGGACAGGTCATATGTGTTCTCAATTATATAGACAACTGGTTGATCTTAGCCCAGTCACGAGAGATGGTGGTTCGACATCTGGGGCTCAGGCTCAATTCCAAAATGAGCATGTTTCCCGCCTCTTCTATCCAGTCTATGCAGACGGCAGTAACCAGGATCAGGCTAGGCCAGGCCGTCACTGTAGAACATTTTCAAAGATTGCTGTGGCTCATGGCAGCAGCATCAAACATGATACCTTTTGGCCTGTTGTACATGAGACCCCTGAAGGGGGTGGCTCAGCACCAAGGTATGATCAGGGTTATGCGTAGATGCCTTCATTCCCTGGCTATATGAAAGAAAAGTTGTTCATGTCCTAAAGTCCTGTGCTAGGACCATTGTGTCATCAGCATCTCAGCTGCACTTACGGGCTGGGGTGCTGCCATGCAAGGCCATTCAGCATGGGATCTGTAGAGAGGTTATTATCTCTCGTGGCACATAAATTGCCTGGAGGTATTGGCTGTATTTCATGCTCTTAGGTGTTTCCTCCCAGACCTCTGAGGCCATCATGTTCTTGTTCGAAAAGACATGACATCAGTGGTCTCTTGCATTAATCCCCAGGGGGGCCTGAGGTTGCGCCCTCTGTACAGACTGGTGCATCAGGTCCACCTTTGGTCTCAGGGCAAACTGTTGTTACCCAAAGCTATGTATATTCCTGGAGACCAGAATGTAAGGGTAAATATTCTGTAGAGGCAGGGGCTAAAGCCTGGGTAATGGAGACTCCATCCCCGAAACGGAGGAGTTAATCTGTAGGAAGTTAAAGTGGATGTATTTGCGTCTCGAGAGACAACTCACTGCCCTTTGTGGTTCTCGCTCATGCATCCCTTGCTTTCCCCCAATTGCTCCCTATGCTTTCAAACTCGATTGGACTGCTCCCGGGAGTTCTAGAGAGGGTTCGCCAGGATGGGAATCAGTCTACTCTTGGTTGCTCCATTCTGAGTCTGGTTCTTGGACCTCATAGCACTCCTAGCAGGCCCTCCATGGGAGATTCCAGTCAGAAGGGACCTTCTGTCATAAGCACAAGGTTTGATATTTAACCCTTGACCCAGGCTCTGAGGGTTTAGTCTCGGGTTGTTGAGACCATCCAAATCTTTAGAGCTCCCCTCCACAAGGAAATTGTAAGACTGTTCACTTTATGGTGCTGAGAGCATCAGTTGGATCCAGTTAATTGCCCAGTGGCTTTAGGGCTGGATTTCATTCAAGATCATTTCTCTGGGGGTCTTTCCCCATCCATGCTTAAGGATAAACATGGTGGCCATAGCTGCCGTCCATGACCCTTTAAGCGGTGGACCATTGGGTAGACATCACTTGGCTTTGTTTCCTTGTGCTCTGAGGATGAGGGCTGTAGCTCATGCCAGGGTTCCAACTTGTCTCCATGTCAAAGAAGTTCCTTACACTAATGGTGGCTTTCAGACTGCCAACAACATCCCTTAGAGAGTGGGGACTCACAGGCCCTGTCCATCTCTCCTCCCTGTTTGCTCCTGAGAGAGCTAAAGCCATTTTCTACCCTAGACCGGATTGTGTGCCGACTAAGTGCTGACTAATTTGGCACGGCCTATTGTTCTCCAGGCCTGCCATCCTCCACATGTGTTGGCGGATTAAGAGATGACACATTGTGTGCCTGGTTACGGCTCTGGAGGTCTATGTGCATAGGTCCTCCACATGGAGAAAGTCTTACCAGCTATTAGTGTGTCTTTGGTCTCCAAAGAAGGAGTCCCATGTGTCAAAGCACACCATCAGCAAATGGATTGTACCTTTGCTGATCAGGTCACACTCTTTGAGGAGTGTCGCATCCTCAAAGGCTCTATTGTTGGGGTTTCCCTTCAAGCGGTCTGTGATGCTGTGGTTTGGGCCTCCCCTCACACATTTTTAAGATTCCGTAGTCTGGACCTTCCTTCCACTCCGGTTCTCGAGCGCTTTTTTCCTGAGTTGTGCCCGGACAGGTTTCACACCAGGGCAGGCATTAGTCACTGTGGCGCTGTTGGTATTTAGATATATTTACCATTGTGGGTAAATTAAGTCTTGCTGTCATAATTTTGACAAAGCCGTAATTATGACATTAAAAGGACAAAAATTTAAATAATGAGATAAATTTTAATTGTTACATATTACGACTTCTGTCAATTTTGATTATTTTTAAGTGTAGTGGAAATGGGCTTCTATATATATGTATATACATACTGAGCACATTATATAACAACTTACAGCTTGTAATTCTGTGTCCCACAATGCAATGCGACTATACTTGATTTTCCAAATTGATGGATAAACGGGAACTTGGTGTTAACCTCACTTTTTCCAATGTATTAATTTAACTTACATTCTTGACAAGAAAAAAAAAACATTTTTACAAAAATTTTTAGAAACGTAAAATTACAGTTTTCTCTAATATAATATTTGGATGCCATTTGAAATGAACATGCAACTACTGTTATGTGCTACATATTTTTTTGTTTTTTAAATAGTAGCCAGTCTATAGTATACACTATAGTGTACTAGCTACATTGTACAAGTAGCTAGTTTTCCATTTCACTGCAGCAATGCTACTGCAGAAATTCATCTGATTCGAAAATGCGATTAAATATGCACCTATGAATCTGAAAAAAAATGAGCTGTACAGAACAATGTGCACTCGCTTCAATCCCGTTATGGACAGAAGTCTGCCAACAGACAAATATTGAGGACTTATAAACACACTGAGCTTTGCACACATATTATCTGATGTATTGATTTATCAAAATCATTCAATGGGTTTTGTAAGAATGCATAACATATCATACTGATCATGACATGTGCTTGAAGGCTAATGCTGATGCAACCATACATTCTTGTGTACAGTATGTATTGCATTAAGGTGCAAATAAGCAAAATATGCCTTGAGGAACTTGCAATGATAAAAACAATTGTCTGTGCTGTAACATTTGTGAGGTAACCTTCAAACATATTTATAAGAAAATGAAATATGATATCTCAATGAAATATGAGAATAACCCTAAGATGATCTTGTATTTTGTGATTAATCAAAAAAAGTGGGATAATAATGAGATCTGTAGGGAGGTGTCTTAAATCAGCCCTGTTGCTTTGAAGCACCTGAGCAGATGTTTAACCTGTATTCAACAGGACATGCTTCCATAGCCTTCTGCCTCTCAGTACATGACCTGACTACACTTCTCCAGATTTGGAGGGGGCAGCAGCAAACTACAATTAATTACAACCTTATTAGGGACCTTTTGGGAATTCAGTGTTTCTGTTCTGTGTGAGATTAATTGGCACTTGACACATAAAATAAGCATTATGTCAGTCTTCCACTTCTCTGCAGTAGACATTCCTCTCATTCAGGATTGAATTCCATTCGTAATCTCTTTCCTACAGTGGAGGTCTTTGATCCTGCAGCCAAGGGAAGGATGGTTCAATTAATCAGACTGTCAGCCTCTCTGTCTATTTATCAGCCCCATTCTGTTTTCCTAGAGAATCTCCATTGGCTCAGAGAGGAGCTAGCACTGCTAGTTTTCCCTCACACCATTGCATTTTAATCTCCTATTCTAGGAAACATCATTGTTCTAGCTCTTGCTTAATTATAGAAAATGTTTTTCAATGTCAAAATTTGTTCTCTCATCCCAGCTTATAATGTTTGGGCCTTCTTTTACCCTGAAAGGGATTATATTCATGTACACTTATTAACTATTCACCCACACACACACACACAAAAAAAATATTGTTGAAATAATGATTTGAGTTGAAATTGTTTTTTTTAATAATTATATAATTTCATTTATAATTTTTTAAAGCATTGCAAATGAATTTGTAGCTGTGAGGAATGGAAAATATTTGTTGCAAAATCATTGCTACAAAAAATCTGGTGCACAAGTAAAATAGGATCCATTTTTTTCTTCTTTTACATCTATTATTGATTTTTTAAATTAAATATATCTTTATTTTTGAACTTCTTAATGTACATAATTGAACATCATTACATCGTTATTTTAAATTTAAAACTTGTGTCTGATATGCAGTGTTGCCGTGAGCGTCAGTGAATAGTAAGAAATAAGGGTGTTCGACTTGAAGCTGCATATGGAGCCGTGTCGTTGTCATACACCGTTCGGTCTGTGCAGTCTTTTCCAGCGCCGCTGGTGAGATGGTTCTCACTGCGGAACATGAAATCCACGGTGAGGAGTCGGATCCAGATCCAACTCCTCCCATCTTACATACACCTAAACCTACCCAACTCCGCCCCCTGATCCCTAAACCCGCCCCTAATCCCTAAACCCAACCCTTTTTCAAATAGTCTTCGTTAAAGAGCTTGTAAGCCATGAACCCAGCCAATCAGACAAAAGATGAAATCACAACAGATTCAAGATTCAATCACAGATCTACAATCCCATGAAGCATTGTGAACAGCATAATCAAATTAAAAACAATGGAGAAATACAAAACTGCTCATTTATAAATTTCGATAAGCAAAAACAATATTTTAAGTTTATTGTAAAATATGCATACAAACATTCAATATTTTGAAAGTATAGGGAGATTGACTCGATTATGTCATTCACAGTGCTTCATGGCAGTGGGCGGAGCTAAAAAGCTATTTTGGAGCATGTTGTTTTTTTTATGCTCTCATTGGTGTAATTTACTGTACAGCTTCACTGGTAATGTCGTTTTTAACCTAGAATTCCACTGTTCCAATTCCTATTATGCCCTTTTATGAAGTCTTGATTTTGTTTTTGGGGTGTCCTAGTACCTATATTCTTTCATGATTGATTGTTCAAAAACACATTCTTTTTCACATATTTTCATCATTACAGCACCTCTCTCCTTAGTCTGTCTCCAACGTGCAGTTTAGGTCCTGTTTTGATTAAACCCCTTTCTGATATACAAATGTGCTGTAATTGGTGGCCCAATGTGCACCATTTAGCACATATTCGGGAAATGTTACTCGTGTAATCTAATGTAACCTGCCCCTTATCATAACTGCATGTTTCATATACTCAATGCTAAATATTAAGGATGGTCAATTTACCAATTCAAGCCTGATTCAGACCAAACTGAGCACCTTTCATTGGCTGATTTTTCTGTTTGCTTTAAACAACGTACACTCTAAAAAATGCTAGGTTGTTTCAACCCAAATTTGGGTCAAATATGGACAAACCCAACTGTTGGATTAAAAATGTAATTAAAAAAATGACAGTTGAAAGTTGAAGTTGGGTTACAATTTTAAATTACATTTTTAACCCAACATTTGGGTTTGTTTGTATTTGACCCAAATTTGGGTTAAAACAACCCAGCATTGTTTAGAGTGTAGCAATAACTAATGGTGGTGTGTCTGGGGTGGAACTATTAGCATGATGCGGAGTAGTGTTTAGGGAAACTTGCTTGAAAACATTTTTTGCACAGTTTTGTCAGTGGGCAATGAAGCTAAATGAAAATAGACTGATGCTTCAGGAGATGACATTCTGATCAGCTTATGATGATGGATGGAAAGATGGAGTCACATCCGGCCACATGTCGAATGGGTCAGTGACTGTATGGATGAACAAATGGATGGACAGCTGACAGACCAGAGGAGACAAACTCCTGGCACATGTGAGGAACAGTGAGTACTGTTGCTGTAGGATTTAAGATGATATGAGAGCGCTGGACTGATGGAATGCATGTGTGGGTGAGGGAGGAAATTTGGATCCTGATAAATGAAGATGAATGTTTGCCCATGGGTGTAGATCACTGATGCGTGAAGCAATCCACCGAACAGCGAGAACAGCATTCGCCAGATCTCCAATGAGCGTTAGATACAGACTTATTGTACACACCATCTTGCCTTTAACATACATTCAAATTCTCTGTTTCGATAAATTGTACACAATGGCTCATATTTCCATTTGATTTCAATTAAAACCTTGAAGAAGTTGTGACCCATTAAAAAATGTGTTGTCCCAATTGGTGAAATGTCAAACCAGATATTCAGACGAGGTCTATTTTAGACGTGAAATGACTACATTACCAATACAGCAAAAAACTGCATTTGTGCTCCTATAACAGCTCTGTAATTTAAATAGTGGAGAGTTTAAAATAGTGTATAAGGAGAGAAAGAGACTCCTTAGCCTTTTTCTAGATGCTGCTGGACATATTTCACACCTCTCAATGTAATGATAACCTATAACAGAGAAAGACAAGTCTCTGTGATGGACAGAGCAATTTCACTACTCACTGCAGGGTTTGTTTCTGACTGAGGCATCAGAAGAAAAAAAAACTGTCTCTTTGACACACCTGTAGAGGGTTGGAGCGGATTCTCCTACCAACACAGGAGAAAACATCAATTTTTATAAAAATGCAATTGGAAAAGATGTCTTATTGGTTGGAGACAAAAATTCATTCACTGCCCACTTTTGCTAAGAAACATTATGATTGGAATGTTGTTAAACAATGTGTGTGTGTTTTCACCACATTTTTGATGTGCTGCGAGTAATGAACTGCTCAAGACCATAGATCTAAAGTAAACAATCATCTTTTTTTTACCAGCATTAGAAGTTGTTCTCGCACTAGATTACAAGCTGTCTCACCTCTTCCTTTGGCTGAGCCCCTCAACAGAGGCATTGCATGCAGATTTAATGATTACTCTGATATTTGGTAATGCACTCCTGGTGTTATGTATGCCTGTGGATCCTTACCTCCTCAAAGCTATTGCTCCAGGGGTCTACCTGAGACAGAGTTACACCTGCATAAGTGCAGCTAGTTTGTTTGGGTCTGGGGAAAGACTGATCAATGCGGAAATGGCTTGTTTATTGTAAACACGCAATTATTAGACAAATTAGATTTTGTTGTCTTGGTAACAAAGTGCAATAAGGATGACAAATGTAATGTCATTGTTTTAGGAGCTGTAATGTCTGAAGATGTGTATTTGAAAGTATATTGTGGAAACTGGAAAGGAGGTATTCATATTTGCTGTGACCAGTTTCTCAAAACTCTTGAACCACTGGAGTAAATGCAATAGGGTGAAAGTCACTGAAAATATTTTTGCACTCGGATGATGGAAGTTGATTTGAAGAATGTGGGGACATGACAGCCTAGACAAGGTGGATTTAAATTATATCTGTGATGTATAGCCTACAAATATTACCTACCTACACTGTGTAAAAAAAAAAATTGAAAAAAACTGAATAATTCTGTAAAAATACAGTAAAACGTGTAAGCTGTAAATTTGACTATTTAAAACTAATTTACAAAATTTAAAAAACAAACAGTAAACCTAATTACCGTTTTCTGCAACTAAAATCTGTTTTGTACCTTTATCATACAGTGACAATCACCTTTACACAGGTGGTAAAAAGTAAGCCACATCCTGAAATAAAGCTTTTCCACAAGCGGAGTAGGCCTATACGGAAAATGCCTGCAGTGTCATACACACAAATACAAAACACTTTTATTTTAGCAACCATGACACTAAAATAATGCAATAAACATTATTTATCAACATGTAACATAATAAGATGTAACACAAAACTCTTAAACATTCAAATGAAAAACATTAAAGATTTTTTTCGCCGCTAGGGGTCGCTAACCTCATTAACAAAAGCCTCAGGTTGATGACGCAAAATTTCATGCGGAATTACGGAACTTGTCAAGCCGATGGATCTGTTTATGAATGATTGAATAGATGTTTTTTATCATGACTGTGGTAAGAACAAAGCAGGTCTCTGATAAGGAGAGATTATATTTCAGTGCACACTGCACACACGAGTCCCGCGAACCTCGCTGATGTAACGTTGAAGGAATAAGGACGTTTAATTCTAACGTTACCGAATTAACGTTACCTGCCGAATAATACTCACAAAGGTCAGTTTATTAGACGAATTAAACGTCAGGTAAAGTAACGTTAGCGCAGTTTCACTTGGTCTACACACTATCACATTAAACTGCATTTGAGTGTGTTGAAACTTATAACGTAATGATATTAACGTTATGTTAGTTTGTTGGCTGTATGAGACTTGCTGTAATTAAGCTAATGTTAGATCAACATTAGAATAACATACAGATCATATTCTAATATTCCATCATGTTGAGCTATATAACATTGATTAGTTTTATCTGTACATTTGCTTAACTGTCTAATAAAGTACATGCAAGAGCGGCGTCTCTGTCACGTCGAAGTTAGTCGCGGACGATAGCTCTTGGCATCTTGAAAACACCACGGTGATATTGATCCTGGTTTTAGTTCTCCTTTTTCCTCCAAGTTTGCTTGCCATGGGCCATGAAGTTCAAGTTTGACTTTATTTATCCTTAGAAAGGAAATTTACTCCGCAGCAGGATCTAAAAAACAAAAAATAAAAGCACCAATAGATGCAAACAACAATACTATTCGCTCCATTGCAACAGACCTACGCTTCCGCCATTTTGTGGTGAAAGCGACAACCCATATGTTGTTAGGTTATTTTTGTTTTTGTTTTTTGCACACAAAAAGTGTTCTCGTCGTTTTTATAAACTTAAGATTGAGCCACTGCCATTTTGGCTATTTTAACGATATCTTTAATATTGATTTTTTTCAAGTAAGACATGGTCCTGGATCAACATATTTTGATGATCCTGGAACAACATTCCTGTCCCAAAATGTTGTCCTTAACCAATCCCTACCCCTAAACCTAACTCTACTCATAACTTTTCCCTTATCAGAAGGTACAAAGGTGAATGACACTGATGTTTAAGTACTTAATTGTTTAAGTAATTGTTTAAGTTGATGTTTAAGCCTAAAATTGACATAAAATGTAAACTTGTTCCTCAAATCTGTTTGGTTGATTGAAAAGTTGATCCAGGATCAACAATGATGTTGATCTAGGAACATGTGGTACTTGATGAAATCACTTTCACTAGACAGGTCCCAGGCAAATTTAAATTTTCCAGGTAACCTCAACCTGTAACCCGTGTTTTTCCAACGGTGACCATGTGTGTGTAGTGTGTGTGTGTTTTCGTCTTTGTCTCTTGTGTGTGTGTTTCACACAATCCACAGAAGAGAAAATGTCATACATGTTTGGATCGACATGAATGTGAGTACATTGTCACTTTTGTGAGAATATCCCTTTAAGTCACACCTACAAAAATAAAACACGCACACACACAGTTGGGTCACCTCCACAGTCACAAAGGTCATCAATAAATGTCACTTCAGTAATTGGCTGTCACTATATTCTTTGTAGAGGACATGAAGTGCTTGTTCGATATGATCATATTCCATTTACTTGCCAATTTCAACAGCAAAATGATTTCATAGTGCACACAGAACAACACCACACACAAGACATAAGCATTGCACCATTAGTTTATTCGTCAGTTCTGAAGATATTTTGAAGAATTATACATACCGTTATTTAAACTCGCTGAAGTGCTCCAATTCTTTATTCCACCGCCACCACCTCTCAAGCTCACACACTCTAAATGTGCCATCATTTCATGGTTGCTTGGGGGATGAAAATGAAAACATTATTGACATTAGGCTGAAGCAATCCTCCCACTTCCACAGATAAGTTCATTAGTCCACACCAGACACAGATGGAAAATAGCTACTGAAGGAAAGGTGGATTGTTCAAATGACAGGCGTTAGATTAATGGCCTGTACTCTGTGTTCTGGAATTCAGAACACATGTTGCGTTGCATATGAAGCCACAAGGTGCCCTTCATATGCCACGTTTTAGCGTTTATAGAACTGCTGTACACTGCAGTACACTGTTCCGGTTATTATGACAGTGCATGCAGCGCATTTCTGTAAATCCCTCTAGCTATATTCTTGTCAACTATATGGGCAAGACACTAAGCAGTGATCATCACCACAATTGGATTTGCTTTTATCATGCTATCATACTCAAACAGTTGTGATGTTCATGTGATGCCAGCAATAAAGCAATATCTCTCTTTCTCAGATAACAGTGTTTCGAATGGGATCAGAGGGACACCAGGACATTGATCTGGCTATTCTAACAGCTCTTCTGAAAGGTAATATTAATAAATAAAAATACAGTATAAAATTCAAACAAAGCTAAAATCATTTGGAGTAGATCATTGTTACAATGTGTCTCCCGTATTAACGTAAAAATGTGCAATGTGCAAGTACATAACTACTCCAGTAATGATTATGCCTTTTTGAAGTACATTACATAAATACGATATAGCAGTGGTTCATTTTGACTGACCGAGACAATATTCAAAGGCCCTCTTATTTACGCTGACATGTAACTCTGGTACCTCTGTTGAAATAAAACAACTCGAAAATATGATGTCACTTTAATGCTGTACATCTTTATTTTTTTGTGTTTTTTAATTATAAGAAATTTTAAATAATGTTACAAGATATTGGGCCCCCCATGAATGTTTGCTGAGGCCCTCTAGTAGGGGTTCATTTTGGAGGGGATTGGGTGAATTAACCCTTGCCCTCTATAGTAGTTAAGAAACCCCTGTGTTGTAGTTTTGCCTGCTCTCTCTCTCTATTCAACAATTGGTCAATGAATGGAAAATGTCTGAAGACCCATTCTTTAAATATTTATTGATGGTTGTAAAAGAATGATGAAGGCCATCTAAAACATCTTTATGTAAATTAGTAAATCACGTAACTCTCACAGGAGTGTCCTCTAGATTATGTAAATCAAAACAAATGAAATCTCCCACAAGTTGTGCAGCAGAGATCTGACTTTTTCTGATCACACACTTACTTCCCTTTTACCGCCCACCGATTTTGAGTGTCCACAATCGCCAGGTTAACAGGACCTTTGCCGCTGAGAGGAGTGAGCAAAATGCAAGCTCTACTGGCTATGCTTCTTAAGACCCACTTTTAAATCCCTTTCAAAAGATGGGATTCCAGTGAAGCCCTTCCTCCATGGGCTCCATGTGTTGCTCTGAAAGCCAGCAGCATTGCTCCTGCATAATTCATTACACTTTGCGGCGCATCTAAAGAATGATTTACTCATGCAGTTCCCAGCTCACTTCTTTTCGCTTAATGAATGTATATGGTACATAGTCAAAGAACAGATAATATGCTGTATTTTTGAGTTTGCACAAGCAGTTAATGCCAATTAAAGGAGTAGTTCACTTTTTAAAAAAAACTTTTGCTGATAATTTACTCACCCCCATGTCATCCAAGATGTCCATGTCTTTCTTTCTTCATTAAAAAATAAATAAATAGTTTAAGTTTTATAAGCACAAATGCTCGCCTTGCTCTGTTCTGTGATGAGCGTTTGTGACTCTCCTGTTCAAACTCGTTCATCAAAATGAACAAATCTTTTTTGAGTCATGACTCGAAGGGTCCTAGATAAGACCTTTATTCATCTTCTGGTGTTGTTTAAAGCCCTTTGAAGATGCACTGAAACTCTAATTTGGACCTTGAACCGTTTGGTTCCCAATGAAGTCCATTATATGGGGAAAATTTAATTTCTTTTCGACTGAAGAAAGAAAGACGTGGACATCTTGGATGACATTGGGGTGAGTAAATTATCAGCAAAAGTTTTTTTTTAAAGTGAACTACTCCTGTTTTGAAAGGGAAATAACTGTGACCCCCATTACATATATGTTAGTCTAGTCCAGTTTTTATTAAAGTTTTCTGTGAGAGTTGGATCTGATAGCCTCATGGGTAGTGTTCCGACATATAGCACAACTACGCCTCCGATGACCTGAGTTTGATTCCTGGCTTGAGGTCCTGTGATCCCGTCTCTCTCTCTCTCTCCACCATGTGCTTTTCTGTCTGATCTCTACACTGTCCTATCCAATAAAGCCATTAAAAAAAAATCAGTGCCAATTTAGGCCATATTTATATCCCTGATGCTAACATGTATTTTAAAATGTATGCATCTTGTTACCTTAAATCTTTTTATAGACCATTTTACAAGATGTAAACAACACCGGTCCAGAAGCACTTCCTGTTTCAGTTTGTAAATGGTTTCTTAATTTCAAATGTAAAGAAATATCTTAAAGATGTTTGTTTAACTTCTTGATTCAGTTGTATATGTTCTGTTGGTTGTACTTTATCCCAACGTTTATATAGTGTTAAAAAACTGAAACAGGAAGTGCTTCTGGACCAGTGTTGTTTACATCTCGCGAAATGGTCTATAGCAAGCTAAGCGAATCATTTAATTGTTGATTTAGAGAGTGCATGATATGCTAATTACTTAAAACATGCAAGTTTATATTATATCATGCTTTTATCAGTAGCTCAGTATTTACCGTGCCATAATGGGTCACTTTTGAGGTGACATTTTTTTCTTCTGATTTGGCAAAATGGCATGTACACACTTGTGAATATCTGACTAATACAAAGTCTTAAGATTTATTATGATGTACTGTAGAGTGAAATTAAAACAAGAATGTAAAGATAACCTCTGATAGAGTTCAAAGCAGCAGAAAACAGCAATTAAAGCTCATCCTCAGAGACTTAATTAAACATAATTATGTGACCAATCTCTGCTGATACAGCGCCTTCCTGTTGCTGAGGACTTGTTTCACCGGCATCAATATTATAGTAACTCAATACAACATGAAATACAAATGCATAAAGTGCCCCATATGGACACTTTCACGTATTACAGGCCTCTATGTCTGTATTTTAGGTTTAACGGCTCATTAATGGAGTCAGGCAGGATATTTTCTGGCACTTAACTGAGATTATGCAAATATGGTTTAACACACGCGACACCTAGACAAGCCACTGAGGTGTCTATTTAATAGACTGTGTCTGGAAAGATTACCCTCATAAAAGTAAATGAAGAAGCACCAGGCCAGAGTAAGTTAAGACAAATGTCCTGCTGCTCAGGGGGAAGGTTTATTAGCTTGAAACAGGAGCGGAGCAAAGTGCCAGAGACCCTGGAGAGTGCTTTCCCCTGTGATTTATCTCTAGAATCAGCTTTTTAAACTGGCATAACGGTATGCATTGTAACGATGCGAAAGGCGGAAATTCCTCAGGATTCTCCGCTGTGAGAAGCACTTGTAAATCAATGGGAGTTGGGAGTGTTTAAGCACACCAATGATTTTGAAGACATTAGCCTGAAAAATTGGTGATATTTATCAACACAATTCATCCATCATTTTATACATTCTCGTTAGCATATTCCCAGGCCATTTTTAAGCTGTACTTTGTTGAATGTGCCCTTTTGTTTGTCTTTCCAGGGGCCAATGCATCAGCTCCAGATCAGCTGAGCCTGGCTTTGGCCTGGAACAGAGTTGACATTGCTCGGAGCCAGATCTTCATTTACGGACAGCAGTGGCCTGTAGGCAATATCCTCCACTCACACTAACTTCATACCTCTGAGTGCTTGTAATTCATTTAGGGAATGATACAGAGATACTTTATTGATCGCAGAGGGGACGTGAGGCACTTCTGTGTACCTCTGACTCTAATTAAACACGGTTGCTGCATTTCAAACAGATTAAAATTCATGAAATAGATTATAATTGCTGTGCACGTATATGTAAGTTGTATTATGTGCTTGGGTAGTATGTGTCCTGGACCTGTAAGCTTTATTTATGTATGGTCAGGTGGGCTCTCTAGAGCAATCTATGCTGGACGCACTGGTGCTGGACAGAGTGGACTTTGTGAAGCTGTTGATTGAGAATGGAGTGAGCATGCACCGTTTCCTGACACTGTCCAGACTTGAAGAGCTCTATAATACGGTAATGTAGCTTTCTGTTCATCAAAGAATCCTGAAAAAATGTATCACGGTTTCCACAAACTATTAAGCAGCATTTTTTTCATATGGTTTTCAAGCAACAAATCAGCATTTTTTTTTTAATAATTTTTGAAGGATCTTGTGATGCTGAAGACTGGAGTAATGGCTACTGAAAATTCAGTTTTGCCATCACAGAAATACATTATACATTTTAAAACATATTTTAATAGAAAACTGCTATTTTAAAATGTAATAATATTTCACAATATTGCAATTTTATAGTGCTTTTCATATATATATATATATATATATATATATATATATATATATATATATATATATATATACATTCTACCGTCCAAAGGTAATTGATGTAATTGATTATTAAAGGATAAATTTGTGTCTGTTTGTCTAAAACAGAGGCATGGTCCATCCAACACCTTGTACCACCTTGTCAGAGATGTGAAAAAGGTAAGAATTCACTGTGCATGTGTCTGTGTATGCGTGTGTTTCTGTATGCATGTGTGTGAGTGGATGTTAGAGAGTGAGTGTGTAAGTTGTAGATTAGTGTTAGATTTCTGTTGCATATTCAGCAAAGGTGTCTTTCCTGCTTCTTAGCCTACCAGAGAGATTGGGTTAATTAGTTGCCTATTTTGTTTCTGTCTGTGCCCTCTGCTTTTTTCAGTGATTTTCAGACTATAAAACAGTCAGAACAACGGGTTTGTTGCTTCTTAGGTTGCTCGTGTATAGTTTGTTTTTCTTTATTACTATTCATAAGTGCATTTTCCGAGACATAATGGGGCACATGGTTACTTTCTTTTTGCACTCTGGTGATTTTCATGGTCTTGCAGTGACATTTGTATGCACATGTTATTGAATATTGCAATTTCCACTTAAAAAAAATAGAAAAGAATGTACAATGCAGGTACCGTTAGGTTTTAACTTAGTCTGCTTGTCACTGGAGACTAACATGTTAAAATGTCTTTTGATTTTATATGAACCTACTGTACCGTAGTACAAAATGTCTTTACAAATGAAATGCAGCATCACCTATGATTCTGATCTGCCAGTTGTGCTATTTGCTGCGGTTGAAGTATTTAGCCCAGCTTAGAAGATCCATGGTGGCTCTGCGTTGATAATTACAGAACCAGAGCAGAGCCTAGTTATCATATTCTGAAGGCTGGGTGTGGGATGTAATTTTGCTAAGAGAGATTTAGCCCATAGATCTAATGAAAGGAAGAATCTTCTTGTTCTTCATGTTCTCTTCATGTTGTTAAGTCTTACAATCAAAATCTCGACACTCTGATAAGGAGTCTCTAATTGGAAAAGCTCACTAATGTCGGGCATAAACCTGAAGATGAGTTAAATCATTAAATTAACAACTGAGGGAAGGCTTCTTATCACTTTCCCCCATGGTCTTTCTTTGTCCCACCCATTATTGGACTCTCTTTATTTTACTCACTTTCTCTCTCTGTCTGATACTCTTTTGTTGTTGTTGTTGTTGTTGTTTTTCATTTGGGGTAGAAAGGCTTATTGTTTTCACGGTCAGTTCAATATGGCACCAAACCCTGATTCTAGACTTGTTCCCTAGTTGACTAGACCCTGACTCTAGACTCTAGTGGGATATTTGTCCCTTTAATATGATTCTGTCTCACTGACCTTGTGTGTTCTTTCCAAGCAAGAATATCCAGGGTTCAGTTGGATCTACCTCAAGGTGAATCAGACAATCTTCTTCAATTATCTTGATTCCTTCTAGCAATATGTCAGTGTGTTTGTGGAGTGAGAGTGGATGGGTTTGTATGTAGTTGAGTACGTGTTTCGTGTCTGACTTTACCGTTTGTCATTTTCATAGCCATAACCGTTAGCATGGGTTCAGTGTTGCCATTAATAACCTTTTTTTTACAGGGTAACCTGCCCCCTGACTACCGCATCAGCCTGATTGACATCGGATTGGTAATTGAATACCTCATGGGTGGAGCCTATCGCTGCAATTACACCAGGAAGAGATTTCGGACCCTCTATCACAACCTTTTTGGACCCAAAAGAGTATGTTATTGACCCTTTAAAAAATAGCATGTAGCTCGAAATCAGCATCATACCAAACTTAGAATTCACAAAGTAATATGAAGTTGCTAATGCTATGTTGCTAAAATATAGTCGTTATGTTATAAGAATATATTTGTCATTTGTGAATAAAATAGTCATAAAAATAGGAGATTAAAGGTATAGGATTTAACATCTAAAACAAAACAACAACATAATTCCAGGCCTGGTCCTCTGTCATCTTGCACTGCTTTCTCTCTTGCTTTTTATCCTCCGTGAGACTCGAGACCGTTGTGGTGCACAGGTTATGCTCATTAGCACTCGTGCCACCAGATTCGCTCTATTGTAGATGCACCAATTGCAATTTTCTTGGCCTAATTTAGATTTTTTTTTATGTGTGACTATAGGTTTAAAATTGTTGCAGTATTCCAAATAAATAGACTGAGATTCACAAATGAATGTAAAGAGATTCACAAAAATGTATCAAATTCACAAATAAATAAAGTTCCAGAAATAAATGTAATGAGTTTCACAAAAAATATAAAATTCATAAATAATGGCAATTTTGGCAAACGAAGTATGCTCAATTTTGAATTCATGGGACCTTTAAGAGTGTAGAGTGTATTAAATGAATAAAGAAGAAATGTTTAAAGAAAAATGTATAGTTTTAACTTTTGACTGTATTCTGCTTTGAATCTATCTCAAAACTTTTATATTTTCTCACACATTTTTTTAACGAAATTCTTAAAATATGCATATTACGAAAGTCTTTTTTATATATTTGTTTCAATTTTAATATCTTTGTAGTTAACTGATGACCCATTTAAATAGTCAATCACTTCTGCTATCTAAATAATATCTAAAATAAAATGTTATTGCTTTTCAAACACAAGGTTATTCTCTCAGGTTCCCATTAATGAAAAACATTTCCAATGTAATTTCATGTGTTGAGTTTCTATCAGCATGACTCACCTGGGGAGAAAAAAAAAATCCTATCTGAGCCACCACAGAGATGGCATATGGAACTAGCACAAACTAGATACTAGATGCAGAGCAAATTTCCATATAGCTGCACTTCAGAGTAAACAGGCGTCAAGACAAATTCTCAAGCCACTGACACCTGGATGATATCCCATTTTCTCACACATTTTTAACTCTGAAAGCTCAGGCATCTAAATCACAAATCTCTGCCCTCTGACGCACAGCAGATTTCAGAGAGAGCAACCTGGGTTACTGAGAGTACATGAAACATCACGGCTCCATCATGCCAATGTCATATTAGCATCCTATCTGTAATAGTTTGCCAGTACATGATGCCTGAGAGTGTGTATTCATTAATCTATGCATACACTTTAATATTGTGAGTACATTTTATCTTACATGAACAAACACATACATCTTTCAACATATGTGGCTGTATAGGCTTGAAATAGATCAGACTTCTGTGGTGCCACCAGAGAGATGCTCTAAATTTATCATTGCAAGGCGTGAAGAATCCTATTAAACACGCCATGTTTTTACATGTGCACCAGAAGGATGGTAAAACAATTTGGGAAATACATAAATCAAATCTAACGTGTCTTGCTATTTTTGTCTTGTATATGTTTTTGTGTGTGTGTGTGTGTGTGTGTGTGTGTGTTGTAGCCAAAAGCCCTGAAGCTGCTTGGAATGGAGGTGAGATTTATTTCTTAATTTTATGTATCCCACTGCTTTCCAATAAAATCCCCACAGAGTTTCACTGAAACGCTTTCTTTAAGCTCTCCTTTGATTTAAACGCTTGGATTCAAGTAATAAAGATTCACAATGAAAATGCTCCTTGTAATGCATGTTCAGAGGTTTTTTATAATTACCTACATAATTATCTTACATTTGTGCTTACTCTTACTAATAATAACCTCATTTTGACTATAAATATAGCTACTTTATTATCCTAATTTGCTCTTTATATTATTGTTATCATTACAAAACTAGGGCAAAATAGGACAATAAAGTACCTATAATTTATATTCTGAATGTGGTTATTACTATTATTATAAAAGAAAAATTATGATTATTATAAAATTTTTACCATGATAGGATGACATGCCCATTAGGCGAGGACGTCAGAAGACCACACGGAAGCGAGAAGAGGAAGTAGACATTGACCTGGATGACCCAGAAATCAATCATTTCCCTTTCCCATTCCATGAGCTGATGGTTTGGGCTGTGCTGATGAAACGGCAGAAGATGGCCCTGTTCTTCTGGCAGCATGGCGAGGAGGCAATGGCTAAAGCACTGGTTGCCTGTAAGCTCTGTAAAGCAATGGCCCACGAAGCGTCAGAAAACGACATGGTAGATGACATTTCACAGGAACTCAATCAGAACTCAAGGTATGAACGTAAAGATATGTTATGACCCGGTTACTTCAAGAATGAGTGTACACACGAGGATTTTACCTGCATGTCCTCTTCTCATTGCTGTTGATTGTACAATTCTTGGGTGGGTACATTTGGGGAGACCATCTGTTATGTACCAAACTGGCATCCAATCAAAGGAACAGTAGCTGGCCACAAAGACCTTAAAATTCCTAAAAGTCTAAGTGCACCATTTTCTCTTTGTTGTGGAATTTGCTTGCACACCTAAAACAAGCTGTTTTGTGTTGTGTAGAGAAGAAATTTTATGATTATGTGCAAATGAATGTATTTTTGGCACAGAAATATTCTGCCTTTTGTTTTTTCACCAGGGAGTTTGGTCAGCTGGCTGTTGAGCTACTCGATCAGTCCTATAAGCAGGATGAACAGATGGCCATGAAGCTGTTGACCTACGAGTTGAAGAACTGGAGTAATGCCACCTGTCTGCAGCTGGCAGTCGCTGCCAAGCACAGGGACTTCATCGCCCACACCTGTAGCCAGATGCTCCTCACTGACATGTGGATGGGACGTCTGCGCATGCGCAAGAACTCTGGCCTGAAGGTCAGATCTGGGAGAAAAAAGTCAGCATGAAATGGAAATTCACCTTAATGCATCTGAACACTTAATTTATGCAATTTATGCATAAATGGTTCTTCCAGTGAAGTGATAGACTTCTCTTTGCTAGTCTTCTCCAGTCATTTAGTCTACTTAAACCTGCCCCTTTCTTACAATCGACTGCAAGCTCAAATTCAGATCTGCCTCCACCCAATCAAAAACTGAAAGATAGAACCAAGTCCCAGACTTACATTTTTTCTTGTTCTATATTCTATTTCACTTTGATGAACATTACAATACATAAGAAATTATCTGTCGCCTCTTCTGTTACATCGCGACTATAAAGATATTCAACAGATTACGGTATTTGTGAATTTGCCTGCCAAATTAAGGCTATTTTTTGGGTGAATCTGTCATTTTTGTTGTATTTAGCATGTCCTCATCAACATGAGGCAAACAACTTGCATGTAGCATCTTATTTGCCTTTTCAGTACTCTAATAGAGACACCAAAATGACAGGGTGAGTCATTAATGACGTAATTTTCATTTTTTGGGTGAACATTCTGTTCTTAAAAAAAAAAAAATCAAAGTTTTCACGTTAAAATATTGTCTTTATTGTATTGTCTGTAACAAACGCAACCAATCCCAAATTTATTAATGTACACTCACTGGCCACTTTATTAGGTGCACCTGTTCAACTGCCAACTGTGATCAACATTTAGGGACATATTAGGGACTTTTCAATATGACATGTTTGTTGGTACCAGATGGGTGGTCTTAGTATATCAGAAACTGCTGATCTACTGGGATTTTCACACACAACCATCTCTAGACTTTACAGAGAATGGTCCGAAAAACAGAAAATATCCAGTGAGCAGCAGTTCTGTGGGTGAAAATTACTTGTTGATGCCAGAGAGGTCAGAGGAGAATAGCCAGACTGGTTTGAACTGATAGAAAGGCTGAAACTGAGCCCTGGTCTGATGAGTCTCGATTTCGGATCAGTATTTGGTATAAACAATATGAAAGTATGGATCCATCCTGTCTTGTATCAATGGTTCGGGCTGCTTTTGGTGTTATTGAGTGGGGAATATTTTCTACTGACTACTAAATAGTGAAATGTAACCCTCAAACTGTTTTTGTTTTGTCCACTAGGTTATCTTGGGCCTACTTCTCCCCCCTTCCATACTGAGTCTTGAATTTAAAAACAAGGACGAGATGTCATATATGCCTCAGGATCAGGACACCTACCTGCAGGAGAAGGATGTGGATGAACCCGAGAAACAAGTTAAAGAAAAAGAGGAGGAGGACATGGAGTTCACAGTAAGATCTTACTGTGAGACGCAGTACAACTCCGTGGTGAGAGCACCCACCTTAGCCTCGTCTCTTAGCTTGTAGTCTAACACACTCGGGCACACACACGTACACGCACTTAGGCACATCTTCTCTGCTCTGGCCTCAACCTGCCACCAATTTGGCCTCTTAAATATGCTTCCGAATGTATTTATTTTGTTCCTCGAGTCTGTGGCTCCTCTTCTTAGAAATCCGTACCAACCCTGGCGTTTTTCTGACCTCCCCTCTTCCACTTCGCCCTTTCTCTTCGTTCCTCGTTGTCAAAGCGAAGACGCGTGGTTGTGGAGTTGTATCGTGTCTCCGTCTGCCTCTGTCCTTGTCTCCTCTGTTTCTTTTCTTTACGCTAGGGTCTCGTCTGAAGTACGGTACTGTGACTGAATGCTGTGTCTATCATTCACACATCTACAACACCATTGTGCATGTTAAAGGCTTGTTTCAGTATTGCATTATGTTAGCGGCCTTGATCTGCCTTCTCCATGATTACAACCTTCACTTTTTAAGTTGAACCAGAAGTGCCTTCTTTCACACAAAACTGCACGAATATTGTTGTTCAATCTTCGATTGTGTTGCTCTAAAGCAGTGGATCTTGAACTGTTTCAGATGGTGGAGCACATACACAGCCCCAAATCTGAGGGAAAGCAGCAACTTCTTCAAAACAATTACTTAGGACAGAAAACTGCTATGTTTAGCTAATCAACCCAAATGAGCCATGTTTGATAATAAAGAACAATTAAACTGGACTGAACAATTAAACTACCATTCCATATTTTTGAAACACTAAGACTTTTTATATTCACCAATGTATCATTTCATTATTTAACATAACCAAAAACGGTACTATTTTTTTCTAAATAAAATAAAAAATAAATTAGTTGTAATTGCAAAGCCCTGTTTTATTTATTTATTTTCAGCAGCTATTACTCAATTCTACTAAAAAAAAACTACTGAAAATGGAAAAACATTCTTATTATTAGCACGGTCTAAATGTTTATGCTATTTAAAGAAGCGTTTAAATGGTAGTACAGTGACTTTTTTCAGTTGCCTAGAAACACACCAGTCTGTTGTTCTTTTGAGAACTGAAGGCTGTTCTGTACTCTACTGTTCTGATAGAAGAAAACAAACTTGATTTAAATAACACAGAGAGAGAGAGTCGGCCCAGATAAACAACAACAAGATAGAGAGTTCATTGGAGTCTCAGACAAAGAGACTGGTGTTATACTTGTGCAATTTTATAAATATCTCATAAACTTACTTATAAACGACTAGAATGCATAAGTTGTTAGTGATGCACATTGCTAACAGAGAATTTGAATAATAAGAAATTGAAGTCAGTTTTTTTTTTTATCAATTTAATGATGCTGAAAATTCAGCTTTGCCATCATAGGAATAAATTACATTGTGAAATATATTTAAAAAGAAAACATTTTAAATTATAATAGTATTTCACGATGTTACTGTTTTTATTCTATTTTTGATCAAATAAATGCAGCCTTGGTGAGGATAAGTAAAAATGTTACTGACCCCAAACTTTTGAAAGTAAGACACAAAAATAGTTTATCAGATTAGTTTAAACAATTATTTTATATTTTTATTGTAATTGTTGGTGCTTTATGTCAATTGCATTTATTTAATTTATATAGCACTGTTTTTTTAAATCAGCCAATCAACCAATAAATCCTCCTCGGTTTGAGAACCACTGCTCTAAAGAAACAGGTCAGCACAAGACACTAGTTTGGAAATGTAGTCCAAGAGTTTCTACTGTAGGTCGAAATAACTGAGAAGGACTACATTTCCCAGAACGTGACTGGGTTGACCTGATCTTATATACAACACGGTATCAAAAAAGGAATTTTTGCCCCTCACTTCACTATGAATATAATATAGAAATATGAGGTTACACAACACAAGATGACAATTGTATTGCAATCTATTTGAATGCTCTTCTGGAAAGTATAATTGCAGTAATGTTTCTTTGTTAAAACATTGAAATGCCTGTGCCAAAATTAGATCTTGTGCATTGCATAAGCTGTAAAAAAAAATGGTTTTCATTGCATTTAGGTTGACAGTGTGTCCTTTGTAAGATTGTAATGCAGCAAAGTTTTACCAGCTTCAACAGCAAAAAAAGTTGTTGCAATACAATTCTGCCATAATGTCCAAGAGTGCACCATATTTTTCCATTTACGGGATAAGCTCCCCACTCTTGGATTAAGGATGTGTCCAAATAACTCATGGGACTGGGCATTTTCATTCCCCTTTTCTTTTTTCCTCTTTCTCTCACACACACTCTCACACTGTCTCTTTCTTTTTCCGCACGACCATTCCCAGTGGAATCATCAATGCCCAACTCATAGTGAATATCTCACCTTCCTCGAGACTCAGGATTGCTTAGCAGTAAAACAGCTGCATGCAATTCTGGGTGAGAAGTCACATGTAAATAGTGTGTAAAATCAATGCTTTCTATTTTTCTCCTCTTTTTCTCCTCTATACTTTTTCCAGGCCATGCTGGGAAACGTCAGTACAGAAGCTTCACGTAAGAAACAGGTGGTGGAGGTTCAGAACCGCCATCGGCTGATTCCACTGGGTCGCAAAATATATGAGTTTTACAACGCCCCTATCGTCAAGTTCTGGTTTCACACGGTAAAGGCCCCAGCTGTGCCCTCATTTAGTACAGAAAGACACAAAGTATTGTTCAGTCTGTTTAGCATATCAAATGTATGAACATCAAAATACCTTGTTTGTGAATTCTTCAGAGGAATGTCCCAATCTTTCAGTTCAGTTCAATTCATATCAATAGCTACCATATCAGGTCCAGAGGGAGAAACGTTCAAATGCAGGCAAGTAGAGATCAAAACAGCTGTTTTTTTTTTAGCCTCATCTGTTTTAAATATAGGCCATGAATCTGACAAATCTCCAGGCTGCAGAAGATGAAAAATTCTGCTCTATGTGCCGTGTGTCTTTTGTTTTTTACTCACTCTTTTTTCTCTTGTTGCTAGTACTCTCTCCCCCTCTCCCTCTCTCCCTCTCTTCCTCTCTCTCTCTCATCACACTGTCATATTGTAGTTTACACTGAGCAATATTTCTGTTTTCCACTGGTTAGAGTTACAATTCTTCTACTGTTTGACCAAATGCATGTGTGAATTAAAATAATTTATATTTTATTAAATAAATATAAATAAATGTAACTGGGAACCACTGACACTAACTAAATTCATTTCCACGACTCCAAAACGAACTAAAATAAAATAAAGTACAAATGACAAATAATTTTTAGTTTGTGATGTATGGTATATTAACTTGACACCAATAACTTGAAACCATAACTTGACTTAACTTGAAACCAACAACAAGCCTGCATTAAACCTGATAGATAATTAATGCTAGATTTCTAAGTAATTTAATGCTGGTAATTTTTTTTAATTATATCTGTTAGCATATTAACATTGGTAGCCCTAAAATATTAAAAATGAATTAACCAAAGATGCTGAAACTTAGAAAACAGAAACTAGAGGAAAACCTCTTTTCCACGAGATATTTCCACGAGAAGCCAAAAATGATCATTAATTTTGAATTAATGTAAAATGCGTTGCGGCAGCATGCAGACATATGCAGGAGCATGCTGTCCTGCGGAAACTGCAGCAACCTTGAGAGAGGCGCCCACTATGTCACCTCCCGCCAAAGCGCGCATGGCCTGGGCCTATAAATAAAGCTTGATGGGTTAATATAATTGGGTTTTTCATGACCAAAGTGTGTTGAGGGATTTAGGCACATATCCGTGTCTTGGTTTGAGTATGACTTTCGAGTCATTTGGCCCAATTCCATACACATTGCGCTTACTGAGAGCACTTGTAAACCTCTATACGCTTCACTGAAGCAAGAGCCATCAAGAAACATCTTGAATGACGGATGTTTCATGTCTGACAAGTGGACTGGCTCGAACGGGGACACCTCTAATGCCTTCCAAAACTGTGAAAAGGTCCCACATGGGGACTGAGAGGGGTCTGGGAGGATTCAGCCTCTTAGCTCCTTTAAGGAAGCAGATAACCAGATCGTTCTTCTCCAGTGACTGGCCAGTCGCAGGATTTGTAAACGCTGCTATGGCCCCCACATAAACTTTGTGCATGGATGGGGTTCTACCCTTATCCAGTAGCTCTTAAAGGAAGGAGAGAACTTCAATAACCCCGCAGTCTAGTAAACAGCCCTCTAGCCTGCGTAGTCATGTTTAACACTCCCTCCGGGAGGTTTGCGGGTACCCGTTGATGGCCCATGCGTGCAGGGACCACAGCTTCAAGCGAGGATGCCAAATCGAGCCATTGGCCTGAGAGAGGGGGTCTTTCCTCATCGATATTGGCCAGGGGGACAGTGCTTGTCAGCTGCATCAGAACTGGGAACCAAGCCTGGTTCTTCCAGAGCGGAGCCACTAGTAGCTCTGAGAATCCGTGATTCGTTCCAACACCTGAGGCAGGAGGGAGACGGGGGGAAAAGCAAAGAGTGGGCAGCGGGGCCAGACGTGAGCCAGCACATCCCTGCTCTTGGTGAAAAACTTTGGACAGTGAGCATTTCCTTGGGACGAAAACAGGTCTACCTGCGCTCTGCCGAATGTCTCCCACAACAGTAGGACCATCTGTGGATGCAGAGACCATTCTCCTGCTAGAACATTGTTTGTGGACAGTCTTGATTGTGCTGAACTCAGACCAGGAGGTGTTTCATAAGGTTTCGGGACCTGACGCCACCTTGGCGATTTATATAGGCCACCACTGTTGTCCGAGTGGTCCAAGACATGGTGACCTTTTATTCGGGGGACAAAACGCCTCAGTGTGTTGTCGACTGCCACCATTTCTAGACAGTTTATGTGTAGGAGCTTCTCCCGTTCTGACCACTGGCCAAAGAACGGTCTCCCCTTGAGCAGTGCTCCCTATCCCGAGGTGGAAGGATCCGTGGACACCACTCTCACACTCTAGGAAGTCCCCAGGTTTACACCTGACTGGTACCAGTAGAATGCTCTCCAAGGTTTCAGATCTGTGATGCATTTCTGATCGACCTTGAGGCGAAACAGACCGGAGGCCCATGCCCGAGGTGGTACTCGCGCTTTTAGCCATAACTGCAGTGAGCGCAGATCTCAAGAATCGCCTGTGACGCAATTTGTATTTGGAAATATTTGTCCTTCAGATCTATTGACATAAACCAGTCCTCTTGGCAAGTCTCTGCGAGGATTTCCCTGGTTGTGAGCATTCTTCGCAACTAGTTTGTTCAGCTGTCTTAGATCTAGAATGGGTCTAAGTCCCCCGTCTTTTTTCGGAACCAGAAAATATCAGAGGAATTTGCTCTTTCTTTGAACTGTGTGTACCCCTTGCTCCACTTTTTTGGGAGCCAGCGGTGGAACAGACACACACAAATGAAGACTCCACCGGACTCCGCTGGGCGTCCCTACTGCGGCCGGCTCCATGCTGAGGCCTGGCTGGAGGCTGCTGCGACGGCCCAGTGGGAGCGGCAGCAGGGGAACGCCCTTGGCGACGAACAGGCGGAGGAACTTCCACTGGCTGCAGGGTGGAGGCAGCAATGGGCCGCCGGGGCAGGATGTGCCAGATGGCCTCCGTCTGCGCTTGGGCAGCAATGAACTGCTAAGCGCAGTTCTCCACCGTGTCGCCGACTAGCCCAACCTGGGAAATTGGGGAGACCAGGAACCGAAACTTTTCCGCATTCGCCATATCAACCAGGCTCAGCCAACGATGGCGCTCCTGAACCACTAAGGTGGATATCGCCAGACCGATCGCGCTCGCCACGACACTCACTCACTCCGGAGGGTGAGGTCGGATGCAGTGCAGTGCTCACCTATTAGTGCACGGTCTGGGCTACCCTTGTGCATGTCCATGAGTGATAAAACTATTCAATTTCTTTTAAAATCTTACTATTTCAAACTTATAAACAGTATTGAAAAAACTAAAACAGAAACCAAAATCAAAAACTCAAAACTATAATAACTCTTGTGTAAGGTCATCTAACATAATGAAAATCAGAATGCATTCTCTGTGAATTTAATAAACTTCATTGTTTGAGCTGAAACCGACCAAAGAAGTTATATATTTTCCCTAATCAAATCATGATCTTCTGTATTCTCACAGTTGGCCTATGTAGGGTACTTGATGCTCTTCAACTATATTGTGCTAGTGAAGATGGACCTGTGGCCCTCTCCTCAGGAGTGGATTGTTATTGCCTACATCTTCACTAATGGCATCGAGAAGATGAGAGAGGTGAGTCTTCATTAGACCTCAGTGAGAAAACAATATTGTTTCCTTGGATCCCTGAAATGTGGGAAAAGATAATTTATTATTCATAGGCAATGTCTAATAATTACATTTGCATATAATTACACAGCTGCCATTCAGTTAAAAACTTCCTGTTGATGAGACCTCAGAATGTGCACTCTTTCAAATAAACAGTCTACTACTGCCCTCTTGTGGAAACTAATAAATGCAAATATTTTTGCTTCTTGTCTGGTGGTTAATGGATGTTTTGAACTTTATTTGTCCTTGTCCATCCTGAAAATTTAGCTTTGTTATCCCAGGAATGAATGACATTTTATAAAAATGTTCAAATCGAAAACATTTATTTTAAATGAAACAATTAAAAGTCGCAATGTTACTATTATGCTGTTTTTGGTTTACAGTTGTTTGGAAAAGTTCATTTGTCCAACATGAGGTCTTTCATCGTGTTCTTAACTGTTTAAATCTCTCCTGTCCCTTAGATCCTCATGTCAGAGCCGGGGAAGCTCCTGCAGAAGGTGAAAGTGTGGTTACAGGAGTATTGGAACGTCACTGACCTCATGGCCATTCTCATCTTCTCCATTGGGATGGTACTTCGCCTTCAAGACCCGCCCCTGATGAGCTATGGGAGGGTCATTTACTGCGTCAATATCATTTATTGGTACATACGACTGCTTGATATCTTCGGAGTGAACAAATACCTGGGTCCATACGTCATGATGATTGGCAAGATGGTGAGGGAGACTGATTGATTGGTTTAATAATGAACTCTGACAGCAATTTGAAATTACTTATTTAGATGTGTAGCAGTTCCTAACACTCTTGATCTTTCTCTTTCCTTCCTTTCACCTTCTTCAATGATCTGGGGTGAACGTAGATGATTGACATGATGTATTTTGTGATCATCATGCTGGTAGTGCTGATGAGTTTCGGGGTGGCACGGCAGGCAATTCTCAATCCAAATGAGGACCCATCCTGGATGCTGGCACGCAACATCTTCTTCATGCCATACTGGATGATCTACGGAGAGGTGTTTGCTGACCAAATTGACCGTAAGGCTGGCTTATTACTAACATTTACCAGGGGCATATGGGCATTTTGCGTACATACTCAGTTTCACACACAGCACCTCAGGGTTTGTGTCTCATTTACAGAATATGAGACCATAGCACACAAATATGATGAAAGCTTTGCATTTAACAGCTGAAACGGTTATGTGGATCCGATTTTGTGATGTATAGTGCTTGTGTATGTTATTTAAATGGTCTCATATTCTGTAAATGACTATACTTATATTCTCATACGGAACAGTGCTTCTGCTATTTCAAAATGGTTTTAAGACCCAATTGTTCATCGTAAAATTGCAAAAGAAGAGCATCTGCAAAAGTGACTAAACCACAAAAGAAAAACACTCTTATATTTCAATGGGTAATTTACCTTTTAGAATTTGTGATCTGATATTATTTGATCTATATTGTTCATCCCCAGAGCTTAGGGTAGAAAAACTTAACTTTAACCGAGCCATAATTAACCCTATTCTCATGACTTTTGTTTTTATTTTTTCATGATTCTGTGGGTACAGAATAAAAATTGTCTGAATGAATGTTGGTGCTACGTTTTTCTTTTTTCTTGTTTTGGTTTCAGTAAAAACAAGAATATTATTTCATGGTTTGGCATTTTAATAGTTAAAGTATTGTAATATTAAAGGAAATCATATAAATGTGCAGCCTTCCTAGAAGTTTTCTGTTGATCCCCAGTTGAAAACCATTGTGTTAGAGCGTGAAATTGAAAATCATATAAATGGGCATTGGAGTAAAATCTCCCTTGGGATGTATAATGTAGCCTGACATCATTTTTGACTCTACTGTTCAAAAGGTTTGGGTTGTAATGTGTTTACAAGGCTGCATTTATTTGATTCGAAATACAGTAAAAACAGTAATATTTTTAGTTACTATTACAGTTTAATTATATATATTGAATTAAATGAATATACAAGGCTACATTTATTTGATCCGAAATACAGTAAAAACAGTAATATTTTTAGTTACTATTACAGTTTAATTATATATATTGAATTAATTGAATATATATATATATATATATATATTTTACAATGCATATTATTCCTGTCATGGAAAAGCTGAATTTTTAACAGTTATTACTCCAGTTTTCAGTCACATGATCCTTCAGATATTCAAATATTCCCATTATTATCAATCTTTACAACAGTTGTACTGCTAATATATATATGTATATATATATATATATATATATATATATATATATATATATATATATATATATATATGTGTGTGTGTGTGTGTTGTGTGTCATGTACATGTCTTTACTGTAAATTTTGAACAATTCAGTGCATCCTTGATGGAAAAAAATCTTTTGAACTCTAGCATATAAAATCTAAATCTATATATATTAAATTAAACTAAAATATAACTTGAATCATGCATCAGGTTTAGTTCACTCAAAGTGAATTAAAGACAATCAAATCAAAGAATCACATTCAAAAGGATACATAAAAATGTGAATAATTTCTTAAATTACATATATTAAAAGTTGGAAGGAATGTGATGATTAACTTGTATTTTACCCCAGGACAATCTTACTCTACTGCTGCAAAACCTAAGCGCTTATATTGTTATTCTTTTGTTGTTAGATTTATGCTTTTTCTTGTGCCTGAAATAAATCAATAGCCCTACACTCATTGCAATATAGTGCCTTGGTCACGTGGATAAGCGTCTCTTTTTGTTTTCTCATTAGTTGTGTGTGTGTGTGTGTGTGTGTTTGTTGTTTGCATACTTTCAATTGTTTGTTTCTTTGTGTGTGTGTGCGCGCGCACTGAGAGATTGATGGCCCAAAGACAAGAGAGCTGAAATAACGCTTTCGTTCTTTGTTTCAGATGTGAATAGTAGGAAGCTACAGCACAAAGTGAATGAAAAACTCTGGCTGGTCGAAAATTACTTTCGCACTCATGGACCTGGGCGTAGCAGTGGTCCATCCCATATAGGCAATTTCTAATATATAAATTCTGCTAGATATATCTCTGTTACCAGAGCCATTCTAATTTCACAATCATGCCATCACCTCATCTCCGTCCCCTGATGGTCATTGAGTGTATGACACCCCTGCACGGCACTGCAAGGCTAATGGACAGGTTTCCGTGGTGGGGGAAATGTTCAAGGTGCTATGACAATAATAAATTGCTTAGGTCCAATTGCAGTTTTTTAAAACCCTATCATGGAAACTTGAAACTTGGATAATGCTAAGTTACCATCATGAGCCTCCCACAGCCAGCTAGCACTAAATGATGTCCCATTACTATGGTAGTCCGCAAAGTCAGTGTGATTCCTTCTCATTTCACAATATATCTTACATTGGTGAACAACTTACTGGTGAAATATCCACTGGGTTGATATTACGTGCTATAAACATCTAATAGAGCATGAGCATCAGCGTTTCCTCAAATAAGCTCCCAACATGTTTCTGGAAAGAGACCATCTCATATGTCCGCTATTTACATCCTTTAACAACAAAATGCATTTGCCTCCACTCATCAGTATGAAAGTTTTTTCACGTGGTTCAGTTGTCAGAGTTTTTGACAATTTGAATTTGGAATTGAACAAAAAAGAAATTAAAAATTGCGTTTTCAATATTACCTGTTACTTCAGTTCTCTAACTTTGGGCTCCTGAGTGTGATTTATAAAAATTGAAACCAGTAAATGGCATTCTTATAAATATGTAAATTAATATGAACCTGACTGACTTTCTTCTCCTTGAAAGCTACAGCAACTGAACCATCCCATTTGGAAAAAACGTATGATGTATTGTCAATGCATTCTAACCAACTACAAGCAACCATAAAAAAGAATGCTGTACATTTAATAACAATATATTTTAAACATTGCATATGTTTAAATATATTGGGGATGCAACTTTACACATGGAATATATTTTTAATTCCACAACTTGGTGCATACAGTCTTTCCATTCAAGTTTTATCCACAACCCACGTTTTTTCTTTTATTTTGATGTTTTTGAGCATGTGTCAGAAAGGTAGAAGGATATGTTTTCTTTTCTAAAGTGGCCTTTATTGCTATTTGTCAAAGACAAATCAAATATTTTCTTTTCTTTTCTGGTCAGACAGTTCATAGATTTTTGGGAAACACTCAGTTGTATGTATATTTTAACAGCTCCATGTGGTCAGAACATCACAACAGAGGATGGAGCCATCGTTACTCTCCCACCCTGCAAAACCGGAGCTTGGATTGTCCCCGCCATTATGGCCTGCTACCTGCTGGTGGCCAACATCCTTCTGGTTAATTTGCTCATAGCTGTCTTTAAGTAAGTTAAATGCATTTTTATGTTGTGTGTGCTTGTTCTAAACAATAGACAAACTAAAAAAACTTTGGAAACACATCTACTTTTTCATTCTCACAGTAACACATTCTTTGAAGTGAAGTCCATCTCCAACCAGGTGTGGAAGTTCCAGAGGTACCAGCTGATCATGACCTTCCATGAGCGTCCGGTCCTTCCTCCTCCTCTCATCATATTTAGCCACATAACTATGGTCCTCAAACACCTCTGCTGTCGCTGGAGGAAGCATGATGAGGATGAGCGTGACTATGGGCTGAGTGAGTGATAAGAAGATGCTGTTGCAATATACTGAAAGCCTCAAAATGACAGCAGGAGTCTTTGTTTTCTCAGATCATACAGCTCATGAGAGTGAAATCAACACATGCCAACTTAAAGATTCTCTTTGATAAATCTTTTGCCAAACATGATTATTTCGTAATAGCGAGACATTTCTGTGCTCAAATAACTTTCATACTGCATCAGTGCCATGCAAACGTGATGCACAGTATTTGTACTGCATATTAATATTCTACAGTATGTGTAGTATGATGCTCTGCTACAGTGTGGTGAAGACACAATTTAAAAAAAAAATGTTAAACAGAGATCACTTGGACTTCACTAATATAATGTGAAAACGTCATAGTGACCAAAAAAAACCTCTCCCCCCCCCCCACAGAGCTCTTCATTACTGAAGATGAACTGAAGAAAGTTCATGACTTCGAAGAGCAGTGTATGGAGGAGTATTTCAGGGAGAAAGATGATCGCTTCAATTCCTCCAATGACGAGAGGATACGTGTGACATCTGAAAGGTTAAAACATGACAGGCAACACAAAAGAATATTAACTCTGTAGAATGTATTTTAAGCAACCTTACTAGATGGCCTAATATTCATGCAATCATCTAATGTCTGATCACTCAGGGTAGAGAACATGGCGATGCGTCTGGAGGAGGTGAATGAGAGGGAACATTTCATGAAAGCGTCCCTGCAGACTGTGGACATCCGGCTCGCTCAGATGGAAGAGATGATCGGCCGCATTGCTGTGGCACTGGAGCGGGTTGCTGGTATGGATCGAGGCGAAGTCAACAAAGCCCGGTCCAGGACATCATCTGACTGCACAGATACAAATTACATCCTGCGCCAGAGCAGTTTCAACAGCCAAGAAGGCAATTCCTACAGGCTACAGGAGTCTCTGGAGCAGGGTGGTGAGGAGTCCATTTCTCCGACATCTCCAACCGCTCTGGCCCCGCGTGTCCGCAGTCACTCCTTCTACGTGAGCCACTCTTCCAAAGATAAGAGTGGAGCTGATCGGGGGGAAGGCTTCTTTAAAGATAGGCTGTTCAGCCTCCATCGGGCCAACAGCTCACAGTCTGTGTCCTCGGGAGCAGGTCCCAAAGAGTCCAAGCCCATACCTTTGAATACTTTATCTGTGCAGCAGCAACTTCGCCCTTCTTCCTGCATAGACATCTATGTTTCTGCCTCAGAGGACATCCCGCCTACCGAGAGCTTCTTGGAGCCCGTCCGGACAGTTCCAACTCTTGCTCGAGACTCATCTCTACATTCGGAGATCATGGAGGCCGTGCTCTCAGGGGGACGAGACTGCAGTGGAAGGGCAGGGGGCAGCGAAAGACAGTCGGACGGTACGGTCCTATTTGAGGACAGCGCCGCCGCTGACCTATCACTCTGCTCTGCCCACCTGCTGCCAGATAACTTGCCCCCCTGGGACCTGGACCCCTCGCCGCCGCCGTCAGCTGGCGTGCTGGAGCGGTCCAAGAGCAGTCGCTTCCTATCTGCAGCAGGGCCTCTGTTTCTGGATGAGCCATCGATGGTTAAGTCGCACAGCCTGATGTTCACTTCACGTGGTTACTACGGCGGGATGGGCGTGCAGGTGAAGGCAGCCGAATATACCAGCATCACGGATTGCATAGACATCCGTTGCGTCTCTACTCCTTATCCTGTCCCAGAGCGGTCTGACTCGCCTGGAGGCTCTTTTACATTCGATAAGCCTCAAGACCTGGGCGTCTCGCACCCTGAGAGAGACGCCGAGCTCAGTCACGCCGAGTCTGATCCAGAGGAACTGGCTGAGGGCTCTGCAGATACAGGTAAGGGGGGGCAATGTAGCAGTAGTGGGGGAATGGGTGCAGACCTGGGCCTGGGCCTCGTACCGGGCCCGTTTTGCTCACCGATCTCTAGACTAGAACGAGCAAACAGCTGCTCCTCCTCGGAGGAGTCGCACTCCAACATCTACTCTCGAAAGAGCTTCTCCATAAGTGAGAGAATGGACAAGGGCCGTGGGAGCTCGAAGAATCCTTTCCAGAAGGCCAGAGCCGGGGCAAGACTGGAGGGTAAAACAGACTCGCTGTCCATGAGAAAACTGGCCAAACCCTCAGCGTTCCAAAGTTTCGACAGCAGACACAATTACACGTGATGATGTCAGAACGGTAGTGATGGCATTGTAGATCTAGTTCCTGTAGGGTGGCTCTACCTCGTTTAAAATCCAAGGGCCAGTCCGTTAATTAGTACTGTCTGATTGAGTAATTAGCTGTACACTGGAATGTTTTATAATGGGTATCAAATTGCTGTTAATTTCCTATTGTAACACTGCAATGCAAAGTCAGATTTTCTTTAGAACTCATAAATTCAGAACTTGACCACTGCCATTAGGCCAACGTTAGTTCCAGTTCCCTCAAACTTGAAAGTGCTCTGAAAGTGTTATTGGGGCTATATTCTTAATTAAGGAAAACTTTGAGATTTAAAGCCTATTGACACCAAGACGAATGTTTGGTACGAAACTTTGGTGCGATAAACATTTTCATTTATTTTATTTTCAGAGAGGTCTTCTAATTGCATTTTGAAGAAAACTAGCCAACCAATATGATTTCTGCTTTTAGTCACATGGCCAGAGCCTCTGCCGTTACATAAAACAATGACTTAGTGACAACAGTAAATAGCAGAGGCAGAATCTAAAACACTAGTCTCACTAGTCCTCACTAGTCTCTGTACTTTTATGTTGTTTATTACCATAGTATACGAAAAAATCTGAATGGCTGTTAGAAAACATGTAAATACTGCTTGACTTCCTTTTTGTCTCTCTGACAAGTGAGTGTCAGAAACGGAAAGTTGTGTCGTACTTTGCGTGACGGGGTAAACTATAAGCATTTCTATTAGTGACACCTACCATCTAAGAGTGATTTTTGCGTTTTGTCTGCAATTTTAGTCTGAACAGACAAATCTCACGTGCAAATCATGCTGAACTTTTGTGTCAAACATTCATGTTGGTGTGAACAGGCCTTAACAATACTTTGCAATGCAACTTACTGTTTTAGCTTATATGGGTCACCCTTGTCACAGCATGAATCATGCTCTCTCTCTCTCCATAGACTATATGTACTACAGGCCTGGTAGAGAGGTGGTTTCATTCCAAAACGACTGAACGACTGAAACCAAAGGACTATGACAAGGTTTTTAACACTGAAGTTCTGTCATTTCAAACCCACACAGCAGATTAGTCGAGTATGAGGTGTCTGAATAAAGCATAAGTTAGTGCATCATTTATATAAATAAAAAACAGATTACTTACATTTTAAAGCACTAAATGATCATGTTTAGTCATATGTAGTCTGTATTGTTCTAAATATATCACAAAAGGGTGCCCATTTGAACCTATTTAAAAAAGAGTAACCAGTTGAACTCTACACTAACTGCATGTTTGGCATGGAATGCTAGTATACTATAATACACTGCAAATGAAAGGTCAAGCACATTGTATTGTCAGCTGCAGTAATAATATAATATCTAAGTATTTCCATTCATGCGTGCTGCTGTGGTAATAGTAGTATGATAGTATACCATTCCAAACATACTTTTAGACTGTTGAAAGTGTTAAAATGCTTAGAAAGCCTTTCCAAACAGGATTCAATAGCAAAAACTCTGATTGTCTTTATATAATGGCGTTGTTTTACACAGAAAAGGTACTATATGTTGACTTGCTATGCAAGATGCCACAGAGAGTCGGAGAGTCAGTCAGTAAGAAGTGTTATGCACTTTAAAGCAGGAGTTCTTTATGCACACCAGTCTCATCACTAATCAACCGGATTGAGTTATGTTAACATGCTGGAAGGACATAATGAAGACTAGTACATAATATTATCTTTTTTTCAGAAAGTTATCTTCCTGTTTTATTCTTAATGGGTATATATAATTTTTATTGACTTGATTTAACATAGTGGGAATTCAGAAGGATATAAGGAGATCTGGACAGACTCCGTTTTTAACAATTCACCTAAATCAATCAGTCACTTTAAATAAAGTAGAACAGTTACTGCTCTACAATTCACTGTTTTAAATGGCTGTTTAACTTATATCAAATGAAATAGAGAAGTTTAAAGCAATACAGAAATGGCATTTGTATCTCTGGCGTAAATTATATTCAGTATAGTCACTTTTTAGTAAATGAATTACTCAACCTATTCCATTTCCACCACATGCATCACTCATTGGATGTATTTTATTTGCCTTACAGATGTGCAATACTGCTAAGAGATTTAACATTATTACAGTCACAGTGTTCTGAAATGTAAAAAAAAAATGTACATTTGGTATTAGAGCTTGTATGTGAACCAAAAACATAAAATACGAAATGGCATTATTATTATTATTATTTTTTTTGTGCATAGCAGTAATTCTAATCACTGTGGTTTTCAAATAACCAATGATTTTCAAATCATTATCAGTATGACATTCAATATATTTATCAGATTTGCTTCATTTTATATGATTTTAAACATTGTTTCTTATTTGGGCCTGCTCTCCTTCACAAGGAAGGCGCTAACACTCCTATACTGCAAAGAGCCTTAAAACAGGTAAAAGGAATGCATGAACAATACACAGGCCCTTAAAACATGTCCATGCTCTATTATTTAGGGTAATGTCATTTAACAAACCCTCTTGTTGGACTGGTTCCAGCAAAAGAAGACAGAGAGGGCGTTTGATCGAAGTTACTGAATGCAAGTTTCTCTCACTATCCTCCGTTTCGCTCTCTTGTTTGTGATAGAAGAGTGGGCATATTTATGACACTTGTTTTTTCACATGTAAATGTTCTGTATATGATCTGTAAATCTTTCTGTGGATGTAAAAAAAGAAATTGTTTAATATAATAGGATTTTAAGAGAACGTCTCTGTGTCTGAAAATGTCTTCAAGACATTACACTATGACAACCTACCCAGTGTGCCAAAATGACATGATGACTTATAACTTTATGTACAGTATTTTCTTAATATTTTCCTATACTGTAGCATAAAAGGTTGTGACTTGTATACCACTTTTAGTCAAGTTTCTCCTCCCGCCACTTCTTTTTAAACTTATTGGTAAGCACTTCCCTGCTAACAAGTCCAAGCACATGTTTTCTGCAATAATGCTGTAGTTTGAACGGAAAGGTCTCAGTTTACTTATAGTGTCTTTAAAATGCATGTTGTTCTTCCAAATGATACGAGCTGAACGAGAGATATGAGAGAACAGAGAGCAGGGATCTGGGGACTCTTGTCCTACGGTAGAAGGCTAAGTATTTGGATGCAAATACAAATGTGTTTACTGTATTCCTCAATGTGAATAAGATGTTTGGCATGTATTAACAAATAAAAGAATATATATAATTCAAAACATCATTGTGGTTCATTTTGTTACTAGGGGAAATTATTAGGTCAGTGTGATGGATTAGGAAAAAGTTACATTATTTGAAGATAATGGCATCTGATTTATTATTTCATTTTGATTGTTGAAATTTATTTATTTAAAAAATCAAATTCTGATACATTTCATACATTTTAAAGAAATTGCTTTGGATTTTTTAACAACTTTATTTATTTTAAATATAAATATGATACATATTTTAGCATGTAAATTTGACTTGACAATAGTCTCATTTTGTGACGGAAAAAAAAGGTTGCACCCAAAAATAAGTGATCGTGTGGTCAAGTTATTCATTTGATTTGTATTTTATTAATTTAGCCTAGTCTAAATCCGCAGTCTATTATGGATGTGTTTGGCTGTATGTTTTCTAGAAAGCTCCTTAAGTGTGCTATGGTTGTTTACATCCTGGAATCCCAAAGAACAGATCCTTCTTGAGTTCGGAGTGCTGTTCTGCACAAGCATGACTCTGCATTCGAGCGGAAGTGTTGCTTGCACTGTCCTTTCTGCATCGTAGGGAGGCGTTCAAGTTCACTTCTAGTTCAGGGTACATTCTGTTCTACAAAAACAAACACGTGTGTGGGGCTGGATAGAGAGAAATAACATCAACGTGACCCATCTCGTACTGACTGCGTTGTTTGAAACGAAATGATTTATTAGACGTGTTAACATGTTAGGCCACTACGTCGTTTTTTAAACAGTAAAACAAAATAAACAACACAGCCAAACACCTGATGACATCTCAAAGAAAAGTAGCAAAATAGACAATGTCAAGAGCCCATAATCAAGTATTGTTAATAGAAAAGTGTTATGATTCTAACTGTTTAGAAACAGGCTATCTAATAAGACAATCCAACTATTTAGATTATCACAATATCTTACTATGATCTGATGCATTCTAAGGGGATAACCTCATGTTGTCCTTCTATTGTAAATGTAGCCTATATGCTTTTTGGTCTTCATATAGGCTAATGCCGTTCATGTCTGGACAAACTCTTGAAAAATAGGGTCGTTTGTGTTGTTCCCATATTTTCCTAGAACTGTCTCTCAGTGTGAACCTGTTCGGAGATTACTCTGAAAAGAGTCGTGTTACGTTTGCTCTCATTGGCTAATTTCTCCTTCTCCAATGGCCCTTCACGATGGCCCGCCTCGTTGTTTTACTAGCACAAAATCATCTGCTCAAATGCACGCTATATTTAAGGAAAGGGACTGTTGGGGATGAAACGTGTTAATGTCGCGTGTAAATCGAACAATTGCTCAATTCTTCCGTGCACCCAGTTTCCATGAAGGCTGAGAGATTAAAAAAGGCATGTCAAACGCTGATAGGGGGCCTAAAATTGTTCGAAGAAATAGATATTTATTGCTGTGGTTGTGACCCGGTGAAGCAGTTCATTTCAACATGCATCATTTGAACAACCTCATTAATGATGTACAGTTCATATTGACTGTATGTGTATATATATATATATATATATATATATATATATATATATATATATATATATATATATATATATATATATATATATATATATATATATATATATATATATATATATATATATATATATATATACTTTTAAAAGTCCCCTTTAAAATTTAAAAAGCACTTATTTGGTGCAATGTTCCATACACTAATATCGATATCTGCCTTTATTACATGGTTTATTTACTGATTTTATGTCAATGTTATGTATTTTTGCGCTGGTGTCTGAATAACGCGATACAACGTGAAACTGACCCACATTGTGTTTAACTGTAATCTAAATGTCTGATAGACCAACGCTAAATCTGATTAACGCAAACGTGTACAACTTTTTTTAGAAACGGTGTCCTCAACTGTAAAGTGTGTCAACTCTGGAGGCACAACATGCTAAGTTCCTGTCATATAGCACGCCCTCCGTCTCAAACTCTGAGCACTATTGGATCCACGACTCTTCAGTCTCAGGCTGCCTAGGTGATTCCTGGTAGTGCATTCAGAGCGTCGCTCGTGGCTTTTGCCCAATCAGCTGCGAGCTGTATGATGACACCTTGGGATTCCGCGAAGTAGTTTCTTTCAGATATAGGAACAGACAGAGCAGTAAACAGCGACACAGAGTTGACGCACTTGTGAGGGAAGAAGAGAATAGCCTAGCCTACGCAAAGTTTCCACGCTCTCTATTGTTCTTGAAATAATATTGAGATAGACACCTGCTTCGTGTGCGTGTAGACGCAAAAAGCGACACAAGCTATTTCGCCGGGAACATTTCATCCCAGTCACATTGGGAAAAACACGTGTAGGCGTGAAACCACGTTTACTGGAGTCGTCTGGACCACGATGTCCATGTGATGAGCATCCACACTGCGCCCTGAGTTTTGTTTTGAAGTATCTGAGGCTCTGGTGACTTCTACAGTTACAGCACAGTTTGTTTAACTACAATGACGGACGTTGAAATTGCGGCAAGGTCCTTGGATGCGGTCTCAAACGGATCGAGCTCTGACCGCACAGACAAACTAACCGGCGAGGAGGGACCCGGGGAAAGTCAAGAGAGTCGGACTCTGTTGATGGTCGCAATGATTCTGCTGGACCTAAATCAGTGCAACCCGAGCGGAATCAGCACCAAGCGTATGGTGGTGGACTGTGATGCGGAGAATCAAACCGGCGTAAAGGAAAACCGGGAGAAATGCAGGGTGAAAAGGACATGGAACTGTGACAGACTGCATGTATCAGCTGAGAAGAGACACTGTTGTCCCTATGCTGGCTGTGGTAAAATATACGGCAAATCGTCCCATCTCAAGGCGCACTTCAGAGTACACACCGGTATGAAATGAGCACGGTTGAATGAATTTTGTGCTTATATGTACTCAATTACTTGACTAATCCCAGTAATTCGATACCGACTGTTTTGCTGGAACGCCGATATATACGCCCCACACTCGCGTGTTCTCAGGAACTGTTCGGTTTCAGGAACTGCCACTCAAGTAACAGTGGGTGTAACCGCAGGCGGAGCGCACAGGGTGTACATCAGGGTGGAACGGTACACAATGTTTCTAACCAAAATGAGAGCAAACATGTTGCTTAGTTCACATTGTTTCGCAGGTCACAGTGTGATCATAAAATTGCGTAATCGTTTGACGGGAAATTGCTAGAGGTAGCCGAACGTTTTATCATTATTTCAGAGTTAGACATGCTAATTTGCAATCTAACGATTTTGTTATGGTTATTATGTTCGGTTCTATTGAATTATAGTCTAGTAGGATAGTCGTGGTTATTGGTCGCTCCTTGACGGTCCACACATAACGTTACATCAATGCGACATTCACTAACCCCAAATAGACCTTGTGTTGCCCCGCCTCTTTTCAGCGGTGCTCTCGTTGCCTTGTCTTCCTGTTTTTATTTCCATAACATGCAAGATCGTACGGATAAATTAATGAACCGCTAGTTTTAAAATCTTCCCGGTCTACTGACATTTGTTACGACATCCGCTCCAAATATTACAATGCTCATGATAATTTTGTCAACTCTTCAATAGGCAAAGTTAATGCACTTCACTAACGAATTACTCTTCGACACAGCAATGTCATAGAATAGGACTACCGCAATGACGGAAGTTCAAACACAGTTCTAAAGATGGCTGCACGATTGTTTCTCTGGCGCTTAAGGTCCATAGGAATGTATAGTTAGGTTACAAGTTCGACCGCTCCAGACACGTCAGCGCACCCGCCATCTTGGAACGGTCAGCATGTCGTCACTCACAGTAAGAATCAATGATGCCACAACATTGCGCAGCTTCTGGTTGTGAAGCCGCAGATGTTTAAATTCCTGAAGAAATTGGACAATCTTTCACAGGTGAGAATGTGTTGGTTTTGTTTAAACTAACTCAGTATTTTTAATTATAGTTTACTATTGTACTTTTTAAAGGTTTTACTTTTACTATGGTAACCTTTTTAATGTCGTCTTAGCTGACGCCTTCGTCTTGTTGTATTGTGTTAGTTTAGCAAAATCATCTGCATTAGCAGATATATTCTAACTACGGTTGCAGTCAACTTGCTCTCAAATGGCCACAGACAGCAAATGAGGCATCTATGGGCTTATCCTATAACTCAAAGTATGACGTCATGTACACACCTCCTGATTTCACAGTTGTAAACAACCGGCACGTGGTGCCGCATTGTAGCCGAGTGCAACCCCTCCCAATCCCAACAAGTGCGTTTACATCCAGCGCAAAACGTCCATAACTAAATAAAAAATCAGCAAATTCTTAAAGCTTATCAACGAAAGAAACGGGTGTATAAAGCGTTACCAAGTCACCAATGAATTGCCTAACTATATTTAGTTGTATTATCAGTAGGCCCTTACATTTCTCCTATGTGTGTGTGTGTCCTAGGTGAGAGGCCCTTTCAGTGTACCTGGTCAGGCTGCACAAAGAAATTCTCCCGGTCAGATGAACTGACACGACACTTTCGTACGCACACAGGGGAGAAGCGTTTCATGTGCCCGCTCTGCGACAAATGCTTCATGCGAAGCGATCACCTCACCAAGCATGCCCGCAGACACGCCGGCTTTCACCCCAATATGCTCCAGGGTCACGCCGGACGAAGACGACACTCTTCAACATCCACATCGTCCTCTGGCTCCAATGATCACATGTCTGCTGGTGTTTGAGCAACTACGTGACCCCCACATTTTGGATGTCTCTCTTACCTGACACACCCAATTGGTCTTAGAGCCTTTATTTATGATTAATGACATCTATGAACTATCTATATGATATGAAATCCATCTGGTATATACTAATGATATCTATTAACTGAAGATTAAAGATATCATCAGGTGGAGTCATACAAAACATCATAATCGAGTCTTACAAAATATGCTTGCATACTTCAAGACAAAGACTGAAAATGGGACTTCTCAATGGAATGGAGAGAAACTATGCATTTTTGGCTGAAATAATGTAATAAAGTCCCAAGGGTTATTTTTTTAAAATAAGTAAGGATATTTACAGTATAATTTAATCTATATAAATGACAGATATTAACATTATATCACAAAGATGGGATTGATGTCAACAGAGAGGAGCCAGGTGATTTATTACAGTACTTACCCACTGTGACAAAGGGAAAAGAACAATATAAAGAAAAATATATTATGTGAAACAGACACATTTCAATTATCAGGTTAAAGTGTCAACATTTAAAGTGGTCCAGTATAGGAAGTGAATATGTTTTAATTTAAAATAATCGCTGTGAATGCTTTTTGTTCCTGGTGATATTTAGGGGGGCAGCGGTTGACTTTAGTGTTGAAGACAGGTATTGAATTATATTAAAACTTTTGGGAACCTATGAAAATAACTTAACATGATAAGTTGTCAACTCAGTCACACTTTTGTTTTAAGCAATTATAAGTAATTATTTGCATATTCTAATCAGTTATGCAAAATAATGTAACATTTAAGCTAGAGCATTGAAAATACTCTTTACTCAGAACACTTTAAAAGCTTTACATTGTTTTTTACATTGATCAGCCTTCATAAGTGATGTAGTGAGACCCGCCAACAGTTTTACTCATTAATAGTTTACCATCGCCATCTACAGTCGTGTTATATTATAACACGAGGCAAGATCTGTGCCTTTAATCTCCAAATATTGCACAGCTGAACCATCCACAACTGAGATTGTATTTTTTTTTTCTCACTACCTTTAGTTTTATTAGTAGCCTAAAGTATTTACTTTCAGTCAATGAACCTGTGTAATATATTCTTTTATTAGTTTTATTTATGGGGGTTTCAGATTCCTATTCATCAGTTGAAATACTTGAAATAATTAATAATGTTATTTGGATGTAGTTTTAGTTAGAATTTGCCGTGATGATCAGACATTTAAAAGACGAGCACAAACAGAATTTTGAATGTGAACAATAGTCAATGCATCTGTTAGATCTTTATTCAAGTTGTATCGATTGTTATATTTTATGTTATGATAACTGATCAACAAATATTACGCTTTTTATCATCACAGAATATCTGTGCTAATTTATTTTCCAGATGTTCCATATGTTTAATAGGTTGTGAGCTTGAATTCAAGAAGCAGGTCATTTGAAACACAATCATTGTAAAAATACTCAACCTGTGCCTTCTGTTTTGAGGTTTAGTACTCTTAGATTGCAGAATTTAATTAGCAAATTGTAGAGAAATACTTTGCTGTTGTTTACAAAAGTTCCGTAGTGTGAATCCTGATGTTGTGATGTGTTTCTGCATATTACAGACTTCATTGTGCATATATATTCTGTATTTTTTACATCACTTTCATTTGTATATAAATATTCTGTATTTTTACATCATATCATTTTTGCAACATTCATCATTCGTTACCTGTAAATTATGCGTAAAGAGGATAACTAATTAAAACAAAGAGAAGTCTAATTCAGGTCTGCTTTTATTGATATCACTGAAACCAATAACAACATTGTTAGTACATAAATGGACTTTCTCACATAATTAACATATTTATAACATAAAAACACAGCTTTTGTCCAACAAATGCTCACCTTTGATTATGCTTGAATTGAATACATCAGGTCATTACATTGTTTTAAAATTCACAAAAAAGTGAATATGAGCAGTTCAAATGAAAGCAATTTGCCTTTTGAGATACAACTTGATCAATACAATATGTGTAAAGACAACACAAAATGTGACAAAGCTGACTTGAAGGGTAAAATCTGTAAAATATTGAATGTGTAGATTAACAATGCAGGTTAATCATTGACAGCTTGAATCATTTTTAATAATAATAATAATGGATGTTAAGATCGACCAGGGGATTTTCGTAACAGTAGCCTAACATTCATAGTTTATTTCCAAAGACCAGCAGAAAACAGTACTTTTAAACAGCCCACAATGTCTGAAAAAGTAACCATTTCAATGAAATGCAGTGATCGTATGAAATATGTTATATCTGAGCATCTTCCTGAACAAAACAATACTTACCGTAAGAAAGCTTACAGGTGCTTTAACTATCTAACATGTTTGGACATTCTAAACAGAACAGGGGTTCTGTTTACAGGGGTGATGAACTGAGCAATCAAATTTTCCTTGAGCTTTTGACATCTAAGAGGTCATCATATTATAACAATATCCGGTTTCAGAACTGAAAACGTCCTTGTTAGTCCAATAAAAGCTTTTATTGACACCAGCCCCAGCAAACGATCGATCGACGCGATCGTCAACACGGCCGGTTTAGCCCCGCCCACCGATTCGCGCATTCACGCATAGCTAAATAACATAGACGCCTACCTCGCGATGACAAACCGGATCAAGCTACCGAGCAATACAGAATATCGTGCAGTGCCTGGTTGTGGAAGAAAACAGTCGCTGCATATCCTCTGGATTCCAATAGGACTGCATGGATAAACTTTATTTTTAATGACGTTCTGCCGATGAAGTAAAACATTGTCTGTCTGTTTGCTTCATTTCACTGAGGATTGTTTTGTAAACAAGACTGGATTTGCAGACCGATTAAGAGTAAGGAACGGTGCTGTGCCGTCTATATTGGATCTGACAGCATTTGTGCAACACGGACTCTGGGTCGTACATGTATGGGTGAATCATTCCGGTTGCCATTTTACAACATTGGACGTTTTCAAAGCAATTTCCTCCACGTGCACCGACGACGGGTGAGTTGTAACTCATTATAATATGCAAAACTGTTATCCATTCACACCAGTGGCCGTTTACTTCCAAGTCTTCAGTGTGAGACGCCCATACAAACCTATTGTTTGTCAGCTAGGCTCAAACCTAGGGTAGAAATAGCCTATTACTTATTCATTTTGATGTTTTTGAATGCAAAAACCAAGCAAGGTAACCTCAGACAACAATATAATAAAATTTAAAAAGCCAGTTCATGACCCCTTTACAAAACTGCATCGAGAGACACAAAAGGGCTTCATGTAATCTTTTTTAGAGGTACTGTGAAAAGAACAACAGTCCAGGCCTTGACATATCAAATCAAATTCTCAAATTGACACATTCACATCAAATCCAGTGTAGTTTCAAACATGATTCAATTAAATACATGTATGTGACACCAAGAGTAAACAAAACAAAGTGTGATGCCCTGGTGCATGCCAGACAAGGCTACTGTTAGCTCTGTAGTACGAATGCACCAACATGCAAAAATGTTCAACAAAAAACCCAAGTATTGCCTCAATAGCAGCCACGAACAATAAACATCCAACCAGATCCGTACGGAAATCAAATCTTACCCTAACGACAACGTTAATGCAATGAGAGCGACATGAAAGCAGATAATTCTGTGGATAAGCTATTTCAAACTCTCTGTAACATCAAGTTGCTGTTTTTAAACCACAATTAAAGCCGTTTTAAAGCTTCATTTGTTCTACTTTCACTTTTACAGTATAACGCAATGCAGACTAGGAGGTGAAAGTGAGCAGACTCTCCTAGCGTATTAGCAAAACAGTGCATATCCTGCCATAGGAGGAAGCAACCAATAATAGTCATGTTAATAATCATATGTTACAGTAAATGTGTGTAAGTGTGTGTTAGCACATGTAATGCGTTTTTGTGTGTATGTGTGTGTGTGTTCACATTTTCCTGTACACTATGTTTATCGTAACGTTTACTGTACTGTACATTTCCCACTGTAATATTGATTAGATGTCTTATCTGAGATTATGAATGGGAATAAGGGATGGAAAAGAGAGAGAGGGAGCACGAGGAGGTGAAAAGGTGATGGTTTACTGGATTTGACAAGCAGTGGAGGAGGTGGCTTGGCAGCACATGCAGGTGGAGTTGACGGATTTGGGCGGTATGAGGTCCAGGTCTTCATCATCAGGGATCTCATCCAGCCTGTATCCATCTTTCAGTAGTTGGATGTTCAGATCCTGGTTTATCTGCTGCAGGAAGCAACGAACAGCATGTCAGGCCGTGCTGCATAACCGTCACTAATTAAATCATAGTAATTCATTTTATTTTCCTGGAAGCAGCTATGTAATAGATTAATAGGACAACAGGGTTGGTTCAATAGCTTGATTGGTACATTTATTGGTTTAATGAATCAATGACACGTATAACAACATGAACATGACAATGGTGACCTTTAAAGGAAAACAAGGAGAGATGAAAGGGAATTTAGTGCGTAAAAGATTGTGAGCGACTTGAGAAAGAAATCCACGGTCATGATGCTTGTGGTATGGGGCTTAATACATTAACCAGAGTTCATAGGTACCTGTTCCCATAGAGACCTCACCTCGGCTGATGAGTATCCTGATGAGGAATATCTAGACATGTCAAAGTCGTCATCGCTGCAAAGGCAAGTGAAAATAGTGAGTTTGAAGCCTGTAGCAAATGTGGACGTAAATAAATAAGTGGAGGATGTTTGAAGAGCTTACCTGTCTGTGTCTAGAGCAACTAAAGGTTTCTCATCGGGGCTCTGGTCTAAAGAAGAGTAGCCTTTATTGGGAACCACTAACCTGGTTTGAGAAAGAAATACAGAGTTAGCAGTCTGTTTTTGGACTAACTGGAAAACGGTGATTATTTTCTCTAGTTTGTACCTTGTTCTGGCCATCACATTGTTTTTCTTGGGTTGTTGATTGACAGGGCTTCCTGCATTACCATTTTTCAGCGAACCTTTCCTAACCATCTCTCTCTGTTTGTCTATATACAGAGAAAAATCATGTCATATAATAATACATAATTGCACAAAAAATGCATTGGCATTTGGCAGTATGGACAAACCTATCTTCATATGGAGAGGAGAGGGTTTATAGTTCAGGGTGGCAGGTTCATTCTCCCTGGTATCTGAGTCTGCCTCTGATGTGGTCGATGATGCTGGATCCTGGTGAACAAGACAGAAGTGTCAGGACTGTCTAGTTTTATCGATTAAGTCAATTTGATGAGATGTCTGTTCTTCGTAGCTTTGCTCTGTCCATTTCCATCAATGTGAATGAGTAAAGCATCACTGTATGTCAGCTGTATGATTTATGTCAGCTCACTCTAAAACAGTAAAACACACCCTGGGATTGACAACACAACATTTGCAGAAGCAAAACGTAGATTTTGTCAAATTCAAATAAGGAACGGTTAAAGAATTATGTCGATTTTAATATTACAAAAGCCTAAATATACTAAAACTGGAAAAATATAGGCACAGTACAAGACATTTTGGTATGTTGATCACAATATATTTTGTGTGTTGAGTACAGGGAGCAGAAATTTTGGGAAAAAAAAAAAAACATGTCGTCAATTCTTCAATTAATTCGGTCACATGCATATTATTAGATCTATGCAGTTCATGTGAATAATTTCCACTTATTTACATCTGTATATAAATAGTTTGAGTTTTGTGTTGGGTCTCCACTTACTGACTGCTGTAAAATCTGGGTTCTGAAGCAAAACCAAATGAGAACCATCTAGAACTAACCAAAGCAACACGAGCATCTGCTGTATGGGCCATTGGTTAAATATGGGCCATCCAGATGTCTCTTCGAGCAGAGCTGGTTATTTTCCTGAGAATTATTGATGAATTTGGGATGGGTGGGAGGGCTATGACATTATTCAGGTACTATAGCACGTATTCTGCATGATGAAGCAAAAGGATGTGAAGGCCTCTATGAGATTGAAGAAAGATCACGCAGAAAGATATTTAACAGTGTTTCAAATAAATGTTACAGACAGCGTTACGATGGAAGTACGAAGAGATAGAAGGACAACTCGAGCTGAACTTATGAAATAAAATGAAGCTGGTGTTGTTTTCGATGCAGGGAGACACAAACAGTCTCAGTGCGCAGCATCATCATATAGCATCCATACATTTGCAAGCAAAAATTCACATCAGACACAGAAGAGACCATCATCGATCTCTCGTAATATAAGATATTTACCATTTTTTGAAGAAATAACGGTCTATGATGACACAACATGAGACTAATGAAATATTCCACGGGTCGTTAGTTCACATTAAGCTACAATTCGCCCATCAAAATGTTATTAAAACCGCATACTGACAACATTTGTGCTTTAATCGGCTGGTTTAACTTACAAAAGGCTGCATCTCTGCCTCAGTCGGCACTTGAAATCTGTCAATTTCTTCCATCATCTTGGCGGCGGGGTGTCTGAGCCTTTTTTTGTGAGCGTTTGCGGTGGATTTCTGCGGATATACCGCAAACCAATTGGTTAAAATTTTTATTTCACTACTGTGTCGTCGGATATTTGTCAGCCCCAAGAATATCCCCGACTCTCCTTCATCCCAGCGATCGCTCGTCCGTTAGCCAGCAGTGACCGAGTGGCGATCTAACCACCCACTTCCGGGAGAAACGAGTCTCGAGACGCGAGCAGCACCACGGATTCCGCCCCACTCAACGCCATCGAGCGATGTCTGCTCCACCCAAGACTAGTATCAGACACAGACATTGTGCTGGCAGGGTTGTCTGTGGGTGTTTGAATAACCTCGAGATGACAAGATTTTGTGTGGGACGAACCATTTTTGTGAATGTCGAACCTGTAATCAGGGATTTCGAATGGGGATTAGAATAAATTAATACAAAAAAATCCCTTATAAACGGGATCAGTGTCCTATTTGTGCTATACAGTGTTGAAAAGAGGTGGGTGGGGGTATGGTTATGGTAACCCTAACCATACACCTGTCCAATACCAGGCACAGAGCAAGTGACTTCAGGACCCTGGACAGCTTCTGGATATTAACCTTAATAACAACTGCCTACGATTAGGCCAGCCCAGTATGAGAGCAATCTGAAAAATAGTCAATGTCTTGTCTGATATTTGCTCTTTTGTTTTTTTGCTCACTTATTTTCTAACCATTAATTCCAACCCAACCCAATATAACAGAATACTTTTAATCAAGCATTGACTAGAAATTAAATTATTTTATATGTTAACAAAATTAGCTCAAAATAGAAGTAAAACTGTATAATGTCCATAAATCGTATGATTTAGGCCGCTATTCCCCACTATCTTAATTATGGTGAACTGCTAGAATATTTACAATTACTCCTGCATATAGCCATACATGTTTTTGCCAGTAGATGGCGCTAATCAACAAGGCATGAAATATATCTTACTGAGGATTATTTCAGAAATTAATCACATTTCTAACCAGGCAAAGCTGTATGCTATGAAAAAAAAATCATTCCGCTCGTGACATTGATTAACATTGTGAGATGAAAATTAAATGTTGTTTCTTAAACTTATAGAATTAAATATTCGTTAAATAATACATTCCAGCATGTTACAACTATACTTTTAAAACTATAATCACGATAAATGTAATGATGGGGTTCCCTGATTGATTGCAATTGTATTATACTGTAGGTTAAGGAAAAATGCAATAATTGTTGTATGAACATTACAAACACCATTGTAAAAAGAAAATGAATAATGGTTGCTATAGTGAGATGATTTTTTGGGGGGATTTCATTATCTATTTGATAACCTCTAATTAAGAGGTAATCTATAATAAAAGCCCATGTGAAACCCCATATGACCAGCTGTTATAAGATTCTCTGTATGAAGAAAACCTTTGCAGTCAGATAAACTACAATAAACATATATGCTTGCTCTTATCCATGTCATTTGTCACATAAAGACAAATGTATCATGTATGTTTGTTTCATATAGCTTAGGTTATGCAACCATGACATCACAGATGGCGATGTAGATTATGGTTCATTAGTAATCTGGATTTTATTCCAGTAGCCCGTAATGTTGTTATGTAATTCTTCACTTTACTTCACCTCAGGGCAAATCAGTTCTGAAGCTATGTGTCATTATTACACAGCCTTTTCCTTCAAAACAACCAGGAATAATCACATTGAATCACATGTCCATAGCAAACAAAACAAAGAGAGTTCCTTCAAAGTAATTGTTTTGAATTGGTAATACACAAATAGCACAAGTGTGTAAGCAGTTAAAAAAACTGAACTGTTGAAGAAGGTTCATTCGGCTAGTTTTGTTACACAGTCCTGGCAACCTTGGCTCTTATGCCCTAGAGTGTCTCATAAGCTGTATGACATGTAAAGCTACAAAGACTTTAAGATAGAAAACCTTTCTTAACAACGTCTGCATGCTGAAACGTGTTTGTTGACTGTTCATATTTTTCCCTACTAACCTATAAACAATAGAGGAGGTTAAAGCCAAAGCCCATTACAGTTCCCAAGACTAGGCGCCCTGTGTGATTTCACGCAGCATAAACATGCTCAAAAATTCAACTTTATTAGTATTTTCCCTCTCCTTGCCCCCTCAACGTTTCTCCATCTCCTACTTCTCTTATCTCCTACTTCCGCTACCCTCTTTCACACAATAATTTCCCCATTTTCTTGGTCATTTATGTATTTTTGATGAGAGATACAGTATACTGTAGTTTATAACTTGACTGGAGATTAGCAGTCACACATAGCCCTTGGCTGAAAGTGAGGCCCATTTTGTTGGTTCGGTTTGGGGAAGAGAACAGGGAACTGATCCTAGCACTATGTCACTAGATGTCCAGTGAAGAGCAATAGACTAACAGATGGACTGTATCCACGCACTTTAAAACAGATAAGAGGCTTTGTTGTCTTTACGTAATGATCCTCCAGTTGCAAATCACCAACACACACACAAGGGCAAGACTTAGATACACACAAGCAAACAAACACATACAGATCTATGTGAGGGAATGTTGGTGCTAAATAAATTTCAGTTTTAATACACTGCAAACATCATTGATTTCAATGTGCATGATCTATAACTTTTCTCAACAAAGAAACAAATGACCAGCGAGTCCCTATGACATTTTATTTTAGTATAAAACGTGTTAAAATAGTGAAATGCATTGCATGCATCTCAACACAGGCTCTGCATTCATAAAAATATTTTAGTCTTTCACCAATTGACAATAGCTTGATTTTTGACAGATTTACCATATAAGCGAAATAAATTGTACAAATATAAATTGTAAAAAGATGCAACAAAGTGAATCACGCATTTTAGATATTTGATGGGTAACTTGAACAACTGAGCTGAACACTGCTGAACAATCCATACTGTTCTCACTGGCTGACAAGTGTGTATATTTTTGAGATCCTTTTGCAAACCTTATAAATTGTAGAGCACATGCACATTTTATGACATGTTCATTTCACATTTAGCGGGACAATTAGAAATGCCCTTGGCCCTGTGATGAAAAGCGCTCCTCTTGACCTTAAATATAGGGAAGAAGGGGGCTCAACCATAAAAAAGATTCTTCAAGCCCCAGTGAATTTAAGCAGCAGCCCTGTATTCACGTTTTTCAGTTTCACGCTGCAGTTAATAAGTATTTTTGCTCCGTTATCCGTGGCTCCTGAGTCTCTGCCAGCACCGGAGCCCTTTCCGGACAGGAGGGGATTTTGCAGGCCTTGTACAGTATAACAAAGAGAATGAGAATAAGCACAGCTACTACTGAGTTACATACAATGGCCACTATGGCAGCTGCGGACAGCCCAGCTCTGAGTTCTGTCTCCATGGTGAGTTGTTGACCTCAGGGATCTGACGTTCAAGAATAGGGAAGACACATGGAATCACAGTTCCTCTCAATGGGTTACTGTGTTTCAATTTCTGCTGCCATTCTTGAAAGAGCCAACATCATCTGGTTCTTCAGTGAGAGTGATCTATTGAGGTTTGCATCTCTGCAAAGGCGGACTGTCTTGTTTTTTGCTAGCCAGATCCCAAGGGAAACATCCTTAGCTTCTGAATGATTCCTGAAAAACAGAGGAAACAACATTTTCTTAATGTAACAAAGTATAATCAAGATTTTTAAAAATCTATCAAAAAACATGCATACAGTGGGATCCATAGGTCATGAGGTCACCAATGAAAAGGTTTTGCATTCTTTTTTAAATGACCAAGTTTAAACATGAATAAAAAGTACTAGTAAGTAAAACTATACCACAAACAAAAGGAACAATGTGACAAAACATTACTTTTGATAAAATGCGCTACCATGTAAAATAAAAAATCTCAAACCCATTTTCTCTCACAGACACATTTAAAAGTCCATGTATCTAAACCAAAATCTGTTTCTAATCTCATCTCCAGTTGTTTTCACTACCGTAAGTCTAGGTCAGTTCCCCTTTCAGAGCTCAAATTACTGTTAGAGGGACAGTTTATACAGACAGAGCAATTCCACTCACATCAAACTCAAGTTAAGAGCCCCGGCTTGAAGTGAGACAACACATGGGCAAGACTGATGAACATCAAACTCTGTTTGAGTAACGAAGGCACTTAGGGCACAATTTCATTTTACTTCCATTATGTTTTAAAGTGCCTCCTCAGATACAAATACCCTCCCCTCTCCAATCCTATTACCACAGCTCTGTATGCATATTCTGTGGCTGATATTATGGTAGTGCTTCTTTAAACACTATTTGGATGTAAAATAGATCATTCTGTTGAGAGGACATAATGTCTAACTTCTCCTCCTGGGAAAAAAAGAGTCCCATTGATGTTATACACATAGGTCTGAAAATGTAAACTGCACTATGACGTGCACACTGTATATTCTGTAGTTAAGCTGAGCTAGTCAGAATCAGTGACATTCTGATCAATAATAAGCTGAAAGCAATTGATGAGCCACAGTCTAACATGAACATCTGATTTAGGCTATACTGCTGTCTTCCTGGTCCATACATGGATATTTCTTTACAAACAATACTAAGGCATGACAAATAAATAATAACAAAACAGCATCATTTTTCCATGCAATCCTACTCAAGACAGTTTGGAGACTAGATGTATGCTAATTTTTACGCCATCTCAACGCCTCCAATTTCATTGATGAGATGACAGTTATGTCAAATGAGAGGTGAAAAGTTAACATAAGGAGCTCAAATAAAACCACCCACAAATACAAGTGTGATTGCTGTTTTTGTCAGTTTGCTTTGAAACGCAAGGAAGAAAGATGCATGAAACATAGGCTATCTTATTTTGCTGACCTTATTGTGGGAAGTAATATGCATATGCCCCTGTGTTAAACAACATGTTTGCATGGCCAGGGTATATATTTGCGCATATCTATTTGAGGAATACAGCAAATAAGTTGCCAGGTGTTCACAGCACTACAGTGCAATATGAGACAACTCATGATAATGTCAATTTAAAATACTTCTATTATAGGTCTACTCAATTTCTCAGTTTCAATTATAGTTGTTTTCGTTTCACAAATAGGATGTTAATTAATAAAACAAATATGCTAAATGAAACCATTCAAGTTGACATCCAGCCTTTTAGAAACAAGTCATCCTGTAGGCTACCAGCATTATATAGAACTAATTGAAGTAGCCTACTCGTTTGAGAAAAACAGCCCTACCCCCCTAAATGAAACATGAGGGGAACAATGAAACACTTGTCTGTCCAACACTATGTGGAAGCACAACAGCTCACTCCTGCTGAATACAGCAGACAGACAAGACAAGCCTATATTCAAATTGGAGAAAAAAATGGTTAGACTGTCCAAGACTTTATAACATTTTTACATAAGCAAGAAACTTGCCTGGTTATAAGATGATAAAATTGTGCTCCCTATTCAAAACAATGCGATGCAAATCGTCTGGCGCCGCGCTGCAGCTTCTCGTCTCATCCCGATCGTAAATTCTGCTGTTATGGCGATGCTGCTCTTGCAAAGTGAACTTACCCGCATCTTTTACACTGACATAGCCAAGCAGCCTACTTATGATGCGGACCAATTATAAGAAGCAAGTAAAATGAGCTGATGGCCTGATGTGCAATCAGATCAAAAAGTTTTCGCTTAACAAGAGACGTCGAAACAGACCGCGTTCAGCATCCAGTGAATCAGGTTGATTTGAAGCGTCAGCTGCATGGAGATCTCATCAGTCATTCACTCACGCAATGTTTACTTTTCGAGTGTACTAGCTAATATGCAGATGAAGTGGCATTATTCAGAGCAGCTTAGAGCTCAGTCTCCCTGCAGTCACTGCCTGTGCCTTGTAGGCGTGGTTGTCATTGTGTTGTCCTGTGAACGAAAACAAACGTTAAACTCCGTTAACCAATGACAGCGCGAGCGATCCCAGGTGACGCGAATGTCCCTGCACTGTCCGGTCTCGGGCAGGCTCGGGTGGAGTCGGGAGGGGACTGCTTGGTGTTAAAGAGATATCCTTTTATCAGCGTGTAGATTGAGTACATTTGGGACACACAAATAGATAGTGTAAAGAAGTGAATTTCGACATGACAAACCACATGACATTTCAGTAGCTTGTAGACTAAGATATTATCAATCAATAATAGCTAGCTACCCATAAGTAGTTTATATTTTACACAATTAGCTCATAATATAAGGTGTTTTTTGTAATTTTTAATGATGTAAAGGTGACTAACTGTTCATTGCAAATAGAATAAATAAAGAAAATAAAAATTGGGCAACATGATTTGCCTACATCCATTTAAATTCATTAATTTTACTTAAATCAGAACTGGTTAAATTTAATTTAAAACAGAAACAATATATTTTATACATCCATTAATAATAGCCTACACAGTTTAAATATCACAAATATCAAATTTTATTTTCATTTGCATCTTATGTTGGCTAATTACGACGTTTAACCTGTTATAACACTGAACAACTAAACTGTGTGTTTCCTACATTCTAAAAATTGCTGGGTTGTTTTAACCCAAATTTGGGACAAATATGGACAATCCCAGCCATTGGGTTACATTTTTTAATTACATTTTTAACACGTTTGGGTTAGTCCATATTTGACCCAAAGTTGGGTTAAAACAACCTAGCATTTTGGTACAGTTGATACATCTTTCTTAACCATACCCCGCTGGCTTATTTCTCTAGATTTTGCAATGACCTTCCATGACACAATATCATATGCCAGTTTTTAGAGCACATATAATAACATTTGTGATGATACCAGTTAAGTTTAACAGTCACATATAAGGATAATAAGCATTCGTTGTGTTGCCAATATGTTCGGATCGGAGATGCATCCATTGTTCAAATATCTCATGATTAAAGAGGACACTGCACATGTGCACAGCAAAAACTTGTGCTTGCTGCACTAACTGTGGGCTACACATTTCTCAACTTTACATATTTAAAGCTGTAACCAAATACTCAGTATTGTGGGAAATCTATTCCATATAGGCTAACTTTTTTAACTGACATTAATGGCTGTTGATTTAGCTTCATGTATTTTGCATGACTAATTAAAAACAACAACATGTTAAAAGGATGAATAATACAAAAGCAGTTTTTGTGAAATTGTTCCAGATATATTAAAGATTCTATATAATCTGCTAAAATTAATTAAACTAAATTAGTACAATAATTTTTGTAACATTTTATTTTATATAATTTTTTCTATGAATGGCCCCCTTGACAGTTTAGGGGGATCTCAAAGTGGGTCCCGGGCCCTAGTTTAGAACCATAGTCTATTATATGGTGGACTAATAGCCTAAATGTAAATTGAGGAATTAGTCACTGAAAAAAAAAAAGATGACGAGCTAATCAGATGTGCGTATCCTTTTCAATATCTATAATGGTCACAGTTCTGTGTGTTATTGCCTTTTTGCGTGCTCCTTTATAAATGTAATACAATATAAAAGTCATTTGCACTGAAGAACGAGTCAATAACGAGTCAGGGGTCCCCGTGGAGCCATTAGGAGTACTGCAGAGAGAAAAGCTTCACGTGAATGTCACTCTTTGAGATATAGAAGCAAAGAGTTTCCTAACTCTAATTGGAATTTTTATGCCTTGTAGAAATCCAGGAATGAGAAATAATTATGAAGATTTATTTTTACACCTTGCGTCACAAAACAGCCAACAGGCAATTCTCGTTCCCCAAACTCTTTTTGAATTTCAGAATTTCAATAAGTCTCATGTGGAGCAAAACCAGGTAAGAAGCATCCATCTAACCACATTAATGAGTGTAACGCTCAAAAACTAAACATACGTTTTCTTTAACAGCCCCAGTTTTATTTTTCCACTGGCAATCACTTGACATTATCGTTAAATTATGTTTTGAAGAATTTGGCCATGAAAAATACACAATTTTATTTAAACCCACAGATCCCTGATCATCCATGTGCTGTTTTCTCATGTTATAGTTGCATGTCAGCAGGTCATGATTATCATCCTTTCCTCCCACACTTGAGTGGGAAGCGATCATAGACAGCCTCACCTCCTTTGGCCAAATGATCTACTGTTATCGGAGATACTGCAATCTTTAAAATACCATCTTACATTCATATCTACTGAATTCATCATGTTTGACATAGATACAACATAGCTGCCTTCCTAAACTCTCAGGTGCTTAATTAGAGGATGCTTTCAATCAGCTAATTGGAGTATGGATTGATATTTTGGCAAGCATTTGGCAGTTTGTTTTGAATCAGTGTGGGAGACTGGATAAGAAAAAAAACATTGACGGAAGAAGTTGATCCCTTGTTGAACCATTATGTATTTATTTAATGTTTTCTTGGTGGGTAGCTTTTTCTTTTTTTCTTTTTTTGGAATTAAAATTAGTCAGCATCCTTGGTCCGCCTTAATTGTTCATCATGACCTTTAATGAGCAAAGAGAAAAAGAAAATCTAATTAATTCAAACCTAATGCAAATCTCTCTTCCAAAGCTCAGGGATTTGTTAACCGTAATGGCTTTAGACAGAACTTAAAGGGATAGTTCAGCCAAAAATGAACATTTTGTCATCATTTACTCACCCTCAATTTGTTCCAAACCTGTATGAGTTTCTTTTTTTTCTCTCAAACAGAAAAGAAGATAGCCTACTTTGAAGAATTTCTGTAACCAAACAGTTGACCGTAGCCATTGACTTCCATTGTAGGAAAAAAGTATACTAAAAAGTCAATGCTAACTATCTGGTTACCGACATTGTTCTAAATATCATCTCTTGTGTTTAACAGAAGAAAGAAACTCATACAGGTTTAAAACAACTAGAGGTTAAATAGAGCTAAATTATGACAGAATCATTTTTTGAGTGGACTGTCCATTTAAAGAACTGTTGGCTATTTTTTTTCTAAAAAATAAAGCATGCACATTATCCATTAAATATTATCATACACATTGTTGTGAATACATTATTTCTGCAAAAGCACAGTGTACCTTGTCGATCCAGTCATTGAAAGAGGAAACACGGGTGAAAACAGTAGGCTTCCTGATGGTGTTACAGCCCAAACCAGAAACGAAGCTGGCAATACCGTGCACCTCCCAGATGCCGTCAGCGTTCTTACAGTTCAGAGGGCCGCCAGAGTCACCCTGCATGTTCACAAAAAAGCAATTTAGGCTACTTACTAATTAATTGTCATATATTGTCCTAACACAAAGAGATTCGGACATAGGACTAACATCAGTTTGTCGAAAAACAGGTAATTTGGGGGTGGAATTTTTTACAGAGGTTGCGTGAGAAAACACAAACTTGGCAGATTCGTATGCGATTAAAATCGCCTAATAGCCATTCATTCAACCGATTCGTTTAAAACACTGAATCATTCAGTAACAAAACAACACGCGGTTGCTATTTCGCGGTTAAATTATTTTTTTTTTGACGGAGTCAAAACAGAAAAGTGTCTACATTGTGACATAATTCGCCTAACTATGTCAACATATTAACGAAATTGTGTCTAAAATGTAAGTTTCTCAATATTAATTGTTGGTTTACTGCACTATAAAGCAAATTTGGAACAACGTGGCTCTTTTGCTCGAGGGATATTGCTTAAATTAGTCCCGTTAAGTTAGTCAATAAACTTAAGCTAATGGGCCTAGATGTCTCACAAATGAAGTGGCACAAGATTAGCACGATGGATAAATTGAGTTTGAGTTTAAATTGATAACTTTTTTTTTTCAAATAGAGATTATGATTTTCCCACAATTCTGAACCCAGATAGCCCAAGTCTATTTGATGTGATTTTTTTTACATCTGGAAGACGTATTTTTAAGAGTGTTTGCTCATCTGCAATAGGAAGTTTCCTGACAGATGTCAAATAGATGTTTAGTTTGGAAGATCTCAGTTTAACATGCATTCTAAATCATTACATCTTAAAGACATCTTCTAAACGTCTATTTGACATCTGGCAGGAAACGTCCTAGACATATTGCAGATGAGCAAAACCTTTATCACCTGCTTGTTGATTTAGTTAGATTTTGTTCAAATCTGTAGACATCAGTGTTTATTGATCAAACTATTAAACTTTTATCCCAGTACTTCAGTGATAAATAAATATTTGTAACACAGAAATAATGATATTGCGATGTTGAAAAGCTGTTTCATTCATACAACTGCTCTCTCAGGGTCAGCCACTGCCAGCACCAACGCAAATTCTGAATGTTCCGGTGTGATTTTTTTGTAAAAGTTTAATAGGCCTAGACACTAGTGAATCGTTGTCATTGTTGTACAGCTCTACACAAGATACTTGTTTTTGAACACTGACTGAATAACTTCACTCACATTGCAGCCAGCGACAATGCCGTCTCCCCCAGCGCAGACCATAGATTCCTTGATGGTGGAGCCCCACCAGTCAGACCTGGAGCAGGTAGCGTGATCCACAGCGGGCATCAGTGCTTGTTGCAGTCTGTCAGGAAGAGAGCCTCCAGCTGGGACACAACCAAGTATGTTTATTAATACTGTTATGTGCAGATTACCTCACATAAACACTAAAAAATGGCAAGGGTGGTCAGGTTTGTTTTATGCTTTAGGAATAATAATAAAAAAAAATCAGCTATTATTACATGCATGTAGGCTATGTCAGGTTAGCCACAAGCACTTACTGGAGATTCTTCCCCAGCCTGTGATGTAGCAAGGGTAGTTGTTTGGGAGGATGGAGCCAGCTGGAGGAATGCAGCCCAGATGAACAGTGTCACTCAGTGGCACAGGCTGGGACAACTTGATCAGGGCAATGTCGTTTCTGAATAAGCACAATCACAAGTGAAAGCTGTTGTTTGCACTCACTGTGTTGATGTCCACAGTCAGTGTCACAAAATAAACAGGACTGGGATGTGAAGCCATATATGACTTGATGACTACTGTATTTAAACTGATTTGAGTTTTACATAGTAATGTAATTTTATTATCCACCTTAACGCCCAAGTAAGCTATTTTTTCTTGATGTGTGAACCTTCCGATTCATTGGCCACTACAACTATAAGAATAACAAAGTGCAGTAAACAGTAAATTATTCACTGCTCAAACCAATGTGTTTATGATTGATAAATAAAAATATGAAAACCGTTTGCCATATGAAGCAACATCATTTAAAAATGAAGTGGATAGAAAATTGTTTGCCTGTCGTTTTAAAAACGGTCAGTTTTACAGCATCTGGTCTTTATTTAAAAACACTTGCTCTAATATCCTTATTAAGCATTTCATTGAGTTTAAAATCTGTGAATTCGATTGTATCGACCAGACATGTTTACCTTTCCATTCCTTAAAATGAAATATTAATAATTTATGTAATGTTCTACAAAGTGTAATACTTACCCAAGAGCCACAAACATGGAGTTCCATTTCTCATGTACAATGATCTTCTGAGCACTGATGGCCATTGAGCCGTCCTCATTTGCGGACAGGTCGTGCTTACCAACGTACACCCTGTAGTTGCGCCCAGAACTACAGGAGAGAGAATAATGCATGATGGTTAAATTCCAGTTGAAAGCTATTGAATTCCTCATGTTCAAAACCTTTAACACATTTGAAAAAGAATTGGATTCTGCACTGACCAGAGATTAATATACTAGATGAACACTGGATTGGACTCTTATACCTGATGCAGTGAGCAGCAGTCATCACCCAGTTTTCGGCAATGATAGATCCACCACAAGTGTGATACCATGAGCTACCGCTCTGATACTGCAGAGAGATCTAATCATGGGAAACATAATTAAGCATGTTGCTATTATGTTAAACATACAGCAACAGTAGACCTTTGTACTAGCAATGTCAAAATTAGGCGTTTGATTCCCAGGGAATGCATGAAGTGATGAAATTTAAGCCTTGAATGTTGTAAATTGCTTTATAATGTAAATGAAATCGATTGAAAAAAGACGGAACAGATGCAAAGGCAAAGTGTGGATAGTAAATCTGAGGCAAATAGGGTGGCTAGGGTGAGACGGAGGTAGTAACGAGAGGGAAAAAAGGCAGACAAAATGGTGCTACATACCTGCCAGGGCCAGCTGTTGGGTCTGGCTTCCTCTCCATTGACCACACGAGTGATGAGAGGCTCAATGGGTGGTTTTCCACACCCAAAGGCTGCAGTAGAAATTCAGAATAAAACCTTTACAACAACATCTGTAATCATTATGTTGCAGGAGACTAAGTCTAAGTCTCCTGACCACTTCTGTTCAGGTGTGCAAACTTCTTACCGCTAGCGATGAGCACTGATGCTAGGATGAGGGCGAACATGTTGACTCCGGTCTGCTGCCCGAGCACTGGCATTACCCACTTTTAAACTCTTTATTAGTGATGTCACACTGGCCACACAAAATTATGAAATAGGCGCTGCATGAATCATTCCACCAGTTTTGCTTGGAAAAAAACTATCAGTTTCTGAACAGCTGCTTTCCATGAATCCATTCACATGGCCTTCATGCTTAAACCTCTGTCTTGACTCAGTTCACTAAACCCATGTGCTGTGCTGAAAACCCTGAGACCCCTTATCACCAAATATTGGATTCAATCTTTTTGTCAACTTGTTTTTTTCAATTAGCACAGGTTTTGTATTTCTATTTTGAACTGATTGATCGTAGGCCTCATGGATCTGAACTTATGCACCTCAGTTTTTGAGTGAAAAAAAAATCATTATTTGTGGATAAATTTCGTCAATATTCAACAAAATATGGGTGAAAAAATGTCAGTTTATCAAACTACTGTGTTTTAATGTTTTACTAAGTTTGTTTTCAAATGCTTTTATTTTGTACAAAATGGTATGAAGTCGCATTTATGGTGTTCCCGATCAGAAAATATTGAAAAGCCCTCCGATGTGCTTGCGTGGATACATACACACTCGTGCTACTGCACACAGACACACACACAAACACACACATGTTCATACTGTACAGAAAAAAAAAACTATTTTGAGTGTACAGGCTTTCTTTTTCACACGGATGACCTTTATTCTCAGATCAATGAGGCCAGCTCAATCAGTCAGCTTCAAAATATAAATACAAAACCTGTCGTAATTGAAAAAAAAAAACAAGTTGAAAAAAATATTGAATCCAATATTTTGTGATAATATAACATAACAAGAGATTTAGGCTATTTTAGCTATTTTTTCATAGGTGGGTCATTCACTGGTCTTCGTGGTTAAACATTAAAGCACACTAGTGTGAAAAATTGTACAGCATATTAGGTCGAAAACTGAGGTGCATAAGCTCAAATCAGCAAGAAAGTAAAGGTGATGGTGGGAAAAGAATGGGGGAAGTAGTTATACCCTGACTGAGTAAAGTCAGTAAGTTTTAGTAATGTGCGATAGCATTTACTAGCTTTTTTGGGAAAAAGAAAATCCTTTCTGAGTAAAAAGGACCTAAACACAACCTGAGGTAAACTACATTATATATATATTAACATACAGTCTTTAGCATACAATATAGCATTTACATTAGAAAGAGCATCATTTGGATGGAAATAACTTGTCAAGTCAGTGGGTGTGAGTTTCCTAAACTGTCTTTTTTTCTGGGCAATGTTTGAAATGTTTATAAAGATTAATAAAATGTATGTAATAAATAAAAACAAATTAATCTCTATTTTCCCCAAGTTGTAACATGTTCTAATATATGTTGTTAACCCCCTCATAGCCGCTGTGAGCAATGTAACATTTAAACCTGCGGTCAGGTTTGAAAGTATTCAGCACAGCAGATGGTAAGTTCTCAGAGAAACAAGGTTGGCAGCAAGATTGACCCATGTCTCAATTTCTTTTTTTGGGTCAGAAAATTCAGCAAATAATATTGCACATTTGAACCCATTGAGCACTCCTCAGACTTTATATGTGTATTTATGTACTTTGAATGACATGAAAGTAAGAGGGTTTGATGATTCCTCTGTCATTGTCAGACTGAACGTCATCATATAATAAAAACAGTAACTCTCTATTTCATCATGCATTGAATCAAGCATTGGTTGAAAAAAGCACATCTTTCCATTGAACATTTTAATGTAAAAAACAACAACCAGTAAAATGAGATTTAGTTGTTGTTTTTTTAATGTTTTTTTTTTAGCGAGATTTAAAGCGGAGGAAAACAGGATTATGGCAGAGTCTTCAAAATTTACTTTTCTCCCATCTTTGAAACAAAACTATATTAGCCTATGTTTAGATGTTATTTTATATAGGCTAGTTATCTTTATTTAATATAATAAACAAATAAGCATAAACAAAATGAGGGGTGACTGTTTTGTCTGTTTTTGTGACTAACGTTCCTTTAGTATGGCCATAGAGTATAGAAGCCAATATAAAATCTCGGTTTAGCATAGGACTCTCTACGATCGGCGGAAGTAATCCAGCATCCTTAGACCTTCACCGGAAATAGGTCATGCAGAGCCTAAGCCCATATTACCACATCTTTATATAGATAGGCCAAAGCCTTTCTTTTACTGTCTATGGGCAAAGCCCATATTAGACTTTCTCTGATAGAGCCAATCATAGATATCTATATAAAGGCTAGATGTCTCACGGCGGAGTGTTTATCGTCATCACTGGCGGCCATCTTGTCACAAACAGGCTTTCTGGCGGGCTCTGTGGTATCTGATGTAAGAAATACTCTTATCTCGTTGAAATCTCGACAGATTTACGAATGGTTTGGTTTCTTACAAACGTTATTAACGTGGCTATAATTCTGGATGATTATTTATTTATACACTTATTATTCATAAGTATGCAGTATCATAACTACATCTCTGCCGTTCATAACAAACCAGACCGTTTGAAAATCGGTAGAAAATTGAGCAAGTTACGGTGATTTAAAAAGTACATGCACCATTAAAACAATGTTACCAGTGAGCGAGCTGCCTGTGACAAGATGGCCGCCAGGTGCTGACGTCGACCTCCATTTGCCAGCAGCGCGGACGAGATATCTAGCCTTTATATAGATATCTATGGAGCCAATTATGAGAGATGTAGTTTGTGAGGGAATGACAAACGGTCTGATATGGAGTGCCCTCTGGTGGCTCTCAAGCGCACTTTCAAGTTTTTCATTTAAGATGGTTAAACATTATAAAATAAATATTATAACACTATATATATATATATATATATATATATATATATATTACCATTTCTTTGTACTGAAGCTTTTTATTTTGTGCAATTGTCACAATATGATGTCCAACCTTAACGTGTGTGTGTGTGTCCGTCTGTGTGTGTCTCCGTGTGTGTGTGCGTGTGACGTGTAGTGTAGCTGGTTTTTCGTTAGAGAGAGCAAATTGTGTAGTCTCCCCCCATTAATCTCTTTGTGTTATTTTGTGGGGTGGGGGAGATGTTCAGATGTTCTGTATGGTGTCACCCTTTCTGTGTATTTTCTGCATTGTAGCTAATTATTATTATTATTATTATGATTTTATTTTATCGCCTCCTCATGAATATCCAATTAATATCCAATGTGCGGTCAACAGTGAAAGAGTTGATCTGTTGCTCAAAGACAGTTGCAGCAGAATGGTCAAGTGTCGGCTTGCATTTTGACATGAGGCTTAAAGTGGACATGTTTATTTATAGTGTTTAATATATGTTGCGTTAAAAAACAGCAATACAACAATATCAGTAAGCTGATGAACCTTATTAGTTGTGATATTTGTGCATTGCAAATATTTTACTAATAGATAATAGAAAAACAACAGACCCACGTCATGACATATATCTGTATAGGTGTATGGATGTATAGAACAACATGATAATAATAATATAAAATTGTAAATGTAAGACTGTAAGAATTTAAGGGGTAGGAGTATATAAATTTTACTTCTTCCTACTCCTTTTCGCACATATAATAGAAGTATGTCAACAGCAAAGAATTATACATATATATTTTTGCGGCTCATTTGTTTTGAAAGTTTTTTAAACATTGTTTTATTTTATATACTTTCTTTTTATTCTATTTGTTCTTTTATTTTATTAGATTTAAAAAAAAATTAAAACATGGATGCTGCGTTCTGGTTAATTGACTCATTCATTGAAAGGGGCGTGTTTAAAATAATAGTATTTATAAATGTTTATAAAATTATTAAATGTATTCTAAATTCTAAAAATGAAGGAGCAACTGATCACACTTACAGTAAATGCAATTTTATTTAAAATTTATTTTTATTTTAAATCTTACCTATACCCCCCAAAAAAATCTTAAATATATTTCATCATATATATTTATGTCATATCAGTAAATGGGAGAAAATAAGAACAGAATCATGCACGTACGCATGTGTTATGAATTAATTATATGAATACTGTAAAACTACCAGAATTACTTTTCTGATAAACACACAAATTTACACATGATCTCAAATGTAATTTAATGGTAAATAACCAGTAAAGACGAGTTGAGTTAATTGCTCCTCTAAAATGTTCTCAAATGCTTTAAAATGGCAACAAAAACCTGAAACACACAGAAGAAAACTAGCATCTACTATTAAAACTGATTAGTCAGATAGTCAGAATGGCAAAGATTCACCAGAAAGATCAAAGGTTAATCTAAAAATACCTGTAAACTGTTACAGTCAGATAACCATTGATCAAATCAGCAAAGACAAAATTTGCCAAGGAAAACATCGATTGGCCCAAAGAGAAATGGTGTAACATTCTGTGGACTGATGACAGTAAATTGTTCTTTTTGGGTCTTTGATAGAATGTCATGTGACCCCCAGGTACTGAAGTCAAGCCACTGTGCACTGTGAAGACAGTGAAGCATGTTGCGGCAAAAATCATGGCATGGGGATGTTTTTTATACTATAGTGGTGGATCTATTTATTACACTAGGGATCATGGATTAGTTTGAAAACATAAAAATGCTTGAAGAGATTATGTTGTCCTATATGCCGAAGAGAAAATGCCCCTGAAATGGATGTTTTCTTCTTCCTGGGTGGGTTGAAATTCCTGTTTCTAGGTGCAGTTGGTTGATGATGCAATGATGCAGCTGTTAACATTGGTCAAAAACAATGGTTATGCAACAAAATAGTCTTTAAAAATGTCTTCAGTTTAAAAGTGTTTGAAGAGAAAAATGGTTGGGAAATGTTGTTTTTTAATAGATTAATATTGCTTCCTGAAATGAATGCAAACTTGATAATTTATTATTTATTAATGCTTTGATTTGGATTTGAATGTTGTTTAATGTTTCCACTGGGTTTGAAATATGGAAATAAAAAATATTGGCACTGCTGTATCTTTGAACATATCTCCAACTTGGGAAGCCCTGAAGAAAACTAATCATCCTGATTAAATTATTTAGATCAGTGGTTCTCAAACCTGTCCTGGAGGACCCCCAACACTGCACATTCCTTTGTCTCCCTAATCAAACACATCTGATTTAACTCATATCTGCTCACAGTGCAGGTTTGAGAATCACTGATAGATGACAGGATAGCATAGAAGTCTGTCAAAAAGGAGATTTTGAATCTCTGATTGTTTTGCTTTTGTTGTGTCACACTCTACTGCTGATTAAGGCTTTTGTTATCTGTAAATTTATGTTGTATTGTATGTTGGCATGATATTGTCATTTTAGTCTGTTTTCCCAAAGTATCAGAATGTTCAAATTTGGAGTTTAGCAGTGGAAATTAGCAGTTTAAAGCTTTGAAGTTGTAAGCATTATATTTGTTTTTGTAGGAAAGTTTTATTTCCTCCTATTCCTGTGAATAGTCATAAATTTGTAGAACATAATCTAATGTAAAAACTAACAAATATCTGTCTCTCGTTAGATGGCAGAAAAGAAGGCTGGTTTTAAAGACTGCAATTACACTTTTAACAGTGATATAGGACCTAAAATGAAACAAATTTCATCTTTATCAAGAGGAATAAATAAAGCAGTAGATAAAAATTGAATTTGTCAACTCTGAACAGTGACACAGTGGCTCTAAAAAAAGTCCAGTTTGCTTTAGACTTAGCCCATCCCACCCTAGCATGTGTTTATAAGACGGCCTTGTATTATTAGAATCTCATTGTCTGTCTGTCCTTGTTCTTAGTGTTTCATATATTATTAAGATCACGAATCTTAACACCCAAAGTCATGTCTAAGCCTGTGTATAAAGTCCCAGGTAAGTCTTTCTATGCTCTACTATAGTCTTATCTTAGTGTTTTACGTAATCATCATCTCTCAGGCCTTTATTTAATGTTTTTCCACATGGATGGATGCGCATTGTATTTTGTCAAGCCATAACTTTTGTTGTTAGATATTATGCTAAGATAAGCAAATTTAAACTGATAGACTAGACAATACCAACTGTTGTCTGATCGTTTTTAAGAGATCGATGGAATTTAGTTATAAATCAGTCAAATGTGCATTGTCCATAGGCTAAGCTAGCTAATTCTCTTCTTGTTTTTGTTGCCATTTGGTCAAAGGGAACTGTAGCACAAATAGATTGAGCCAAACCAGCATTCATTCAACAAGACTTTATTTAAAGAATGTGAACTTTAAAAGCTAGTGATGTTCTACAGTAATTGAGGTATATCATCATGATGGATGGGTCAAGGTTAGGGAATGTTTAAGGCAACACACACAGAAGAGATCATTTAAAAAGCAACTTGAGTTTTGCAACACTTTATTTCTTTACATTCTCTATATTAATGCATTTCATTCAGTTTATGATCATAGTGATACAATTGTTATTTATTTGCTCTGATGTCCTCCAGAACTCTGCACAGTCTAATCATCTTCCACATTGTCTGTGTCACAGCTCTCATGATTTGTTATGGTGTGATTTCTTCTCAGCTAACAAAAAACGGCCATCTGCCAGTGGTCTGGAGTTCATTGGTCCTCTTGTGAGCTCTGTAGAGGAGACCCCAGACCCCATCTGTACAGTTATTAAGGGTCAAATTCCCTCCTGGATCACTGGCAGCTTCCTTAGGAATGGACCTGGCAAATTTGAGTTTGGTGAAAGCAAGTAAGAGGGCAAAATATTGCTATAAGCAAGATCAATTTATTTTCATCTGTTTTGTTTTCTTTGCTAATTAGGCTTCTTCTCTTCTTCCTCAGATTCACCCACTGGTTTGACGGCATGGCCTTGATGCATCGTTTCCACATTAAAGATGGTCAGGTGACCTACAGCAGCCGCTTTTTGCGCAGTGACTCTTATGTACAGAACGCAGAGAACAACCGAATTGTGGTGTCTGAATTTGGCACCCTAGCAACACCTGACCCATGCAAGAACTTCTTCGCTCGGTTCTTTTCACGTTTTCAGATTCCAAGTAAGTTACAGTTGGAGGTGAAAGTGGCATCCGTACCTGATCATAAATTTAGACAGAACACTGCTGGCATATCTATAAGGAAAAGATAAAAAAGTACAAGTACAGGACTTGTCAAAGTTAATGCAATTACTACAAAACCTTCATCTGAACCCATTCTAATCATCAGTTGTGCTTGATTAACAGAGGCAACTGATAATGCAATAGTGAGCTTTGTTAAGTACAAAGGAGACTTTTACGTAAGCACAGAGACCAACTTCATGCGCAGAATCGACCCTGTGAGCCTGGAAACCAAAGAGAAGGTATATATGATAATATTTCACAGATAAAGAAATTAAATGATATAGCCACTTATCAGACTGAATGTGATTTTGTTTTTTTAAAAGGAGGATTGGTCGAAATATATTGCAATTAATGCAGCAACAGCTCATCCACATTATGACAGTGAAGGAGCGACTTACAACTTGGGAAACTCATGCAGTCAAAAAGGTGGGATGCTGATATAAACCCTTAAAGGCTTTAAATTAAATGGCCTTTTTGTAAATTATTTCAGACCACAAAGAATTGCAAAATTAATGACTGCTTCAAACTGAATCTCTTTTACCATCTGCCAACAGTCGAACAAATATTCAAACAATGTTTAGACAGCACCACAGTGCCACACTTTTAAGGAAATCAACATAGAAATAGATTACATTTTTCTTTATTACTCTGGGATATGAGAAAATATTTAACAACAAAAAAGGCACTTCACCTATTTTTTTTTTCCTCAAAGGCTTCTTCTATCATATCTTCCGAGTACCCCCAGGTGAAGGAACGAACGATGTTGCTGATCTGTCTGGTGCTGAGATTCTTTGCTCTATTCCTGCTTCTAACCCCAGAAAACCATCATACTACCACAGCTTTGGTAATTTTTTTTAAATCTAATCTACCTTTCTGCTTCTTTATCCATATGTAATCTTATGAGAATTATTTTGCATCCATTTACATAGGGTTGTAAATGTGGGCCACACGTTTGTTCGTGGAGATATGTCAAGTATATTATAATCTCCTGCAACAAACATTTTTTTTTTACCCAACTGTTTGCAGTGTTGTCTGAGAATTACATAGTCTTCATTGAGCAGGCGATCCAGCTAGACCTGCTTAAAATTGCTGGAAGGAGTATTAATCAAGTCATGTCCTGGAACTCGGATCTAGACACCATCTTCCATGTGGCAGACAGACGCACTGGCCAGGCAAGGCAGAGTCTATAAACAACATCATACTGACATTTAATTGTGGGCACTGTGTATTTCTGCCACTTCACCTCTGTTTATATCCCTGCAGCTCATCAAGACAAAATATTACAGCAGTGCCATGTTCACCCTGCACCAGATTAATGCATATGAGGATAATGGATATTTGATTATGGACATGTGCTGTGGAGATGACGGCAATGTGATGGCTGACTACACAATAGAGAACCTTCGTCAGGCATCTGGGGAAGAACTTGACAAGGTAATACCTTCACAATCCAGTACATGACAAATTGCGATAATGTTGACCTCTTTTTTCAGTTTCATCAAAAGTAACTTTAATGCAACACGTCTGTTGGCTTTTTCAGTTCTTCAATTCATTGTGTACAAACTTACCACGGCGATATGTACTACCTCTGGACGTTAAGGAAGAGGAGCCCAATGACCACAACCTCATCAAATTGCCGTACACCACTGCCTCTGCTGTGAAGACTGGAACTGGTGTAAGTGAACAAGATGTGGAGAGAGGGGGATTGAAAAAAATGCTAATAATAGATATCAATAAAAGTAATTTCTCTTTGATTATAATAGGTGTTCCTCACACATGAAGATCTCTACAATGATGACTTGTTGCAGTACGGTGGTCTTGAGTTTCCACAGATAAACTACACTTACTATAATGCTCGACCTTATCGCTATTTCTACGCCTGTGGCTTTGGACACCTGTTTGGTGACTCTTTGCTTAAGATGGATCTAGAAGGAAAGAAGCTAAAGGTACCATCTTAAATACTTTAATTTGAGATTTTTGACAGTTCACTTCAATTTGGAATATAATGTTTGATCTGCTTTGTTGTATATAGGTGTGGCGCCATGTTGGTTTGTTCCCATCAGAACCAGTGTTTGTTCCAGCACCTGATGCTAAGGATGAGGACGATGGTGTGGTCATGTCTGTGGTCATTACACCAAGAGAGGTGAGTTTCATGGTGTCATCATACCCTCTTGTGACACTAATATTAAGACTTATTAGGGGTCAAGCCCCAAAGGGACTGTAGGCACTATTGGAATTGTTGATTTTCTTTATTATTCCACCCGAATGGGAGTCTATGGCCTCTCTATGAACCGTAAGTAGGAAAATAATGAAAATTGGCACAGTTGTAGTGATAGAAATCTGAAGCACCAAAAATAACAGTTATACAATAAGTTAACTGAAACAGTTATAACTTTTTAATCTTTTGATCTAGAAATATGAAACTTACAACATCTGATTCCTTTCATCATGCTGATCACGCTAAACATCTTACATTAAGACTCCATCCATTACAGTAGTGGCAATTTTTTTGCTACAAATGATCTTTGGACCTAGCTGCACAAACATGACGTAACTGGATTTTTTTTTATTCGTCATCGTTCAAAAGTTATGATGTCATGGACTTAAAGATATCGACCTTATCGAACAAAGTGGTAATCGCACCAGCTACAGGTCATGAGATATGAAATTTCTTTACATGTCAGAGTTCACTCTAAAATTTCAGTTATGAGATGCCTGATATTACCTTGTAACTCTCTTTAGAAAAAGAGCAGTTTCCTCCTTGTCCTTGATGCCAAGACCTTCACAGAGCTTGGACGAGCAGAAGTTCCAGTGGACATCCCATATGGCACTCATGGACTCTTCAATGAGATGAGCTGAAATAGAAAATCAACAACTTCAGTCAACTCATATGAGTGGAACTATTTTCAAATATGTGAGACCTGCAATAACTTGCATACAGTTTGCAGTATAGTGATTTTTGCATGTAATCTCTGTCATTTTTGTATCAAATTAATCTTTTTTTTTTTTCATTATTTGTTTATTATGTGTATTCTGTGTATTTGTATCTGACATTAAGTAGGCTACTTTTAAGCTATACATTATAAAATTAATTCATCAGGACCATTAATAAAGTGAAGGTGTAAATGCGTTAAAATTATTAAAACCCTAAAAGAAGTGGTTTCCAGTTACAAATTAAAGTTATACACTTTGCATTAATTATAATAAACCAAAAAATCTTAATACTGACGGAGGAAAGCACATGGACATTTTATGCTTGGGGTAAAATGACCCCTTTCGCTTTTATTAAAACCTATAGGTTAATTAAGTGAAATCATTTGATTTGATTTCACAGTGTTTCTATTACGACGTATCTTAATTTAAAATTATGTCAATTAATTATGTAAATATTCATATGCATGCAAGTCATAGAATAATTTTACTTTTCAGATGGGCCTAAATCTTTTTTCACTGGGATTCTGTTTGGTCTGTTATCGGTTATTCAAAATTGTCAAAACATGCACATTTCATTAAAAATCCTTTCGCCATGAGAAAAGATGGAACACGCGTGAGACCTTTTCCTCTAATCGAATACCGCCATTGGATCGAATTAGACGGTCTTTCACAAGCATATACTAAACACGTAATACGCATTTGCATGCCGTCACTGTTTCCACAGTAACAGTTTCTTTTTTTAAGAAGTTTGCATTTTCAGGACCCTTAAACAGCGTTGTCATATAAATGAGTGGCCATTAAATGTTTTCCGTTTTTATTTAAAAATGTTATATGTAAACAGGCCCTACTAGCGGGGTTATGACTGCAACCCGGCGTTATGACTGCTTTTCACAAGTTCACACGAACAAATAAGTCAAAATAAGATAGAATAAATGCATATTTGGCGTGCTGTTTAAGGAGAGGGCTCCAGGCTTGGTATTTGGCCCGAACCCGGAGTAGGCTACCCATGCGTTTGTCCAATCAATGACACTGACACCGCAAATATGCAAATAAGGATGTTAACCCAGGGTTTAGGAATGTACAGTGTGAAATGGCTGCATACTAATATGATTAACTGTTAACCCCTGGTAAATTATGAGCAATGTGAAACGTGAATCAAAAAAACCCAGGATTCCCTTTACCCTGGATTTAGAATGATCTAGGGATATATATTTGAAGTATGAAAAGAGTTTTATTCTTATATATAGACATCAAACTCAGAATTCAACCTTGCAGGAATTGTTGCCTAATTTGCTCTCCTCTTCTTCAAAGGATATTGTTATGAATGTTCTCCTTAAAGCCCCAAAGAAAACACATCATTTGCATACCTGTAACTTAATGTTCTATGTTGCCATGTGTAAGGAAGAGGTAGGCCGAATGGATTCCAAAAGCAGGTCTTTATTAAAGGATCTGAGCATAAGATCCAAACAATAGTTCCTAACATAGTCAGGTCACAGGCAAAGCAATTCATGGCAGACAAATCGAAAACAGAAATCCAGAAAGAGCAAAAACAATTGGCCACAACATCAACAACAATAGCATGAAGAATGCTTAGTATGGCAGTGGGAACACATGGCTTAAATACAGGGTGATCGGAAATGACAAGATAGGAACTGATGTAAAAGAAATGATTTAAATGATATTTCAAAGAAAAATAAATATCGTTTCAAATTCTTCACCATTATTGCTCCTGGAACAAGATTATTTTTAAATGGATCCCTATATTGTAGATGAAAAATGCAGCTTCTGCTCTCTGGAAACAGAAATGTTAGGCCATTTATATCTCTGTGAAATGATGTTTTATTAATGGACACTTTGGCTCAAAGTCAGACATTTATCTAATTTTGACATCTTTTTTTTTACTTTTCTGACTGAAACTCCTCTGTACAATATATAGTCAGCTTATTTATTTTGCTTGGAAAATTCTTTATTCATAAATTTAAATTAATGAAGAACAAACCTCTTTTCAATGTTTTTAAACTTGACTTAAAATTATATAGACTGTACAGTATATTTATTTATTTTTATTTTTTATTTTATTTTTGTTTTATTTTTTATGAAAGCATGAACTGTAGCCTAACTAAATGATTTTTGTATAACATGTTCAATTTCTTTTTTCTGAAAATTGTAACAAATGTGATCTGCAATTAAGAAAAAAAAACTTTGAAAGGTACAGGAAATCGCTGGTTATTCCTATGTGCCCTGCTATGTACATCATATAGTATCTCCAGAGCCTCTCTCTGGTATCTCTATATGATATCTATGGGTTATTCTTTGTTATCAATTTTAAATGTGTCAACTGAACAGGCACACTCTGTTGCTTTGGCTCTGTACAAGGTCCAGTTTGCTTTACATTTAGCCCATCCCACCCTGTCATGTGAATGTGACAGTGTTTTATTGTCAGAATCTCATTGTTTGTTCCACCTCTTCTGCTTAGTGTTTCATGTTATGAAGATCACGAATCTTAACAGCCTAAGTCATGTCTAAGCCTGCACAGGATCCAGTGTATAAAGTGCCTGGTAAGTCTTTCTATGCTCTACTATAGTCTTATCTCAGTGTGTTATGTAATCATCATCTCTCAGGCCTTTATTTAATGTTTTGCCACATGGGTGGATACGCATTGTATTTTATCAAGCCACAACTTTCGTTATTAGAAATTACACTAACACAGAAGTTTGAGCTGATAGTTTACACTATCTGTTGTCTGATGATTAGAGATACGTGAAAATAAACTATCAGTTATGTGTATTGCCCATAGGCTAAGCTAGCTAAGGCTTTTATTGTTCCTGAAAAGAAACTGCAGCAATAATTATTTTATTGTGCCAAGCCAGTATTCAGTATAGACATTTTTATTATTATAATTAAAACCTAACTATTCCTTCAAATCTATGAAATCGTGTACTTTAAAAGCTAGTGATGTTCTACAGTAAATCATCATGGTGGATGGGTCAAGGTTAGGGAATATTTAGGGCAATACACACATTCTCTATATTTATGCATTTCATTCAGTTTATGATTAACGTATAATACAATTGTTCTTTATTTGCTCTGATGTCCTCCATAACTCTGCACAGTCTAATCATCCACCACATTGTCTGTCTCACTGCTCTCATGATTTGTTATGGTGTGATTTTTTTTTTTTTCCTCAGCTAACAAAAAACGGCCATCTGCCAGTGGTCTGGAGTTCATTGGTCCTCTTGTGAGCTCTGTAGATGAGACCCCAGACCGCATCTGTACAGTTATTAAGGGTCAAATTCCCTCCTGGATCACTGGCAGCTTCCTTAGGAATGGACCTGGCAAATTTGAGTTTGGTGAAAGCAAGTAAGAGGGCAAAATATTGCTATAAGCAGATCAATTTATTTTCATCTGGTTGTTTTCTTTGCCAATTAGGCTTCTTCTCCTCTTCCTTAGATTCACCCACTGGTTTGACGGCATGGCCTTGATGCATCGTTTCCACATTAAAGATGGTCAGGTGACCTACAGCAGCCGCTTTTTGCGCAGTGACTCTTATGTACAGAACGCAGAGAACAACCGAATTGTGGTGTCTGAATTTGGCACCCTAGCAACACCTGACCCATGCAAGAACTTCTTCGCTCGGTTCTTTTCACGTTTTCAGATTCCAAGTAAGTTACAGTTGGAGGTGAAAGTGGCATCTGTACCTGATCATAAATTTAGACAGAACACTGCAGGCCTATCTGTAAAGAATAGATAAAAAAGTACAAGTACAGGACTTGTCAAAGTTAATGCAATTATTACAAAACCTTCATCTGAACCCATTCTAATCATCAGTTGTGCTTGATTAACAGAGGCAACTGATAATGCAGGAGTGAGCTTTGTTAAGTACAAAGGAGACTTTTACGTAAGCACAGAGACCAACTTCATGCGTAGAATCGATCCTGTGAGCCTGGAAACCAAAGAGAAGGTATATATGACATTGTTTCACAGGTACAGAAATTAAGATAAGAGATAAGATGGACAGTGATTTCCTAAAATTAATAATTATCTCTGTTATTTTGGATTGAAAGGTGGATTGGTCAAAATATATTGCAATTAATGCTGCAACAGCTCATCCACATTATGACGGTGATGGAGCGACTTACAACTTGGGAAACTCATATGGCCGTAAAGGTGGGATGGCTCATTTATGCTTTTTAAAACACAATTAAACTCTAACGTCTCCTGTCGGTTTTCCAGCATCCCTCCAGCAATCCCAACTCCTCACTCTTAACTGTTGCCAGATTCCAACCAGGGATGGGGGAAGTACTCGGGCCAAAGTAGGTTTGGGTCAAAATCCGAGCTCTGAGACCCTTAGACACACCAAATTTGAATAGAGCATCACAGTCCACAGCCGCGCCGGAAGTAAAAACTCAATACAATTTTTCCATTGACAGTTTGGGTATAAGCCATTAAAACGTAACCATACATGGTACAGTAGACTTAAAACCAGCTACGGCTGTACTAAGTGATTGTATATGCTCATATAAACGCCAAAAGTTCATGGGGTACTAACCTTGTTTTAAGATAAATGCCTTTTATTTGCGATGTATTGGATAAGTACTTCATTACCCACAATCCTGAACAATCCCACAATCCCACAGTGATGCATCTGATTGGTGGAAGTCGTGCAATGTGTCTGAAACCCAGCAAAAGCACATGAAGACCTGAAGATTGTGTAATGACGCAGGGCTAAGTTCATTGGTCGCACCTCTGAGACACCCCCACGCCATTAGATGTGCCGCAGCACAGCCTATGAGCGAGCCAGATACTTTAGTATGTGAAATGTTTTAGTATGTGGAGCTGCAAATGCGTTTTACATATAAGCTTCAGTAAATCGAGGAAAGGGAGTTTCCCTGCACATTCACTATATAAAATTCACTGGAGGAAAAAGTTAATGTGGCCGTCGTCAGATTTGGAAGTCACTAAAAAAAGGCTCTTTCACGGTGGCGCAGTGGTTTATGGGATGAGTAGTTCCTTTGCTCGGAAATGAAAATACGTACACAGGCTTGTACCCTTGACTGTTTTGGGATTTTCTCTTCGTTTTTTCACTCGAAATGATATTTTGTATGCTTATGAGTTCAGCTGTAGCTGGTTATCCTCAGACATGCTCTAATACTCTTTAGATACAAAATGTCAATGGGAGAAATGAATGGGAAATTTACTTCAGGCACCAATGCTCTCTCAGGCTGTGGATGGGACTGTGATGCTCTATACTATTTACCATATTGATGTATATGTAAGTGTGAACTCGCAAATGACTGTTTCAAACCGAAAGACTCCTCCCATCTGCCTATAGTCAAACACATATTCCCACCCCAAACATATGGGCCAATGTTTTGAAAATATTTTAACAACAAAAAATTCACTTTACCTTCTATTTCTTTTCTCAAAGGCTTCTTCTATCATATCCTCCGAGTACCCCCAGGTGAAGGAACGAATGATGTTGCTGATCTGTCTGGTGCTGAGATTCTTTGCTCTATTCCTGCTTCTAACCCCAGAAAACCATCATACTACCACAGTTTTGGTAAATTTGCCTGCCATATTTGCATTTTTAGATAAAATTATCTGCCTTTCTGATGCTTCACCCATCTGTAATATTATAAGAATTACTTTGCATCTATTTACATAGGGTTGGAAATATGGGCCCCACCTTTGTTCCTGGAGATTGTCCAGTATATTATATTATCCACCAATAAGCAGATGAAAAATAATGAATTTTGCTGTTTGTTCTTTTATATTGCATTTCCATTTGCAGTCATGTCGGAGAATTACATAGTCTTCATTGAGCAGCCGATCCAGCTAGACCTGATGAAATTCATGCTGTACAGAGTTGCTGGAAAGAGCTTTAATAAAGTCATGTCCTGGAAGCCGGATCTAGACACCATCTTCCATGTGGCAGACAGACGCACTGGCCAGGCAAGGCAGAGTCTTTAACAACAGCAGACTGACATTTAATTGTGGGCACTGTGTATTTCTGCCACTTCACCTCTGTTTATATCCCTGCAGCTCATCAAGACAAAATACTACAGCAGTGCCATGTTCACCCTGCACCAGATTAATGCATATGAGGATAATGGATATTTGATTATGGACATGTGCTGTGGAGATGACGGCAGTGTGATTGGTGACTTCACGATGGAGAACCTTCGTCAGGCATCTGGGGAAGAACTAGACAAGGTAATACCTTCACAATCCAGTACATGACAAACATTGACAATATTGACCTCTTTTTCAGCTTCATAAAAAGTCACTTTAATGCAATGCGTCTGTTGGCTTTTCAGTTCTTCAATTCACTGTGTACAAACTTACCACGGCGATATGTACTACCTCTGGACGTTAAGGAAGAGGAGCCCAATGACCACAACCTCATCAAATTGCCGTACACCACTGCCTCTGCTGTGAAGACTGGAACTGGTGTAAGTGAACAAGATGTGGAGAGAGGGGGATTGAAAAAAATGCTAATAATAGATATCAATAAAAGTAAATCTCTTTGATTATAATAGGTGTTCCTCACACATGAAGATCTCTACAATGATGACTTGTTGCAGTACGGTGGTCTTGAGTTTCCACAGATAAACTACACTTACTATAATGCTCGACCTTATCGCTATTTCTACGCCTGTGGCTTTGGACACCTGTTTGGTGACTCTTTGCTTAAGATGGATCTAGAAGGAAAGAAGCTAAAGGTACCATCTTAAATACTTTAATTCGAGATTTTTGACAGTTCACTTCAATTGGGAATATAATGTTTGATCTGCTTTGTTGTATGTAGGTGTGGCGCCATGTTGGTTTGTTCCCATCAGAACCAGTGTTTGTTCCAGCACCTGATGCTAAGGATGAGGACGATGGTGTGGTCATGTCTGTGGTCATTACACCAAGAGAGGTGAGTTTCACGCACGGTTTTTAGCTTTGGGACGGACTACACTTTTAGTAAGGATCCTAAGCACATTTTATAAATGAATTAATTTTTTAAAAATTAATTTATAAATGACCCCTGAAACCTTTCAGCGGCACACAATTTCGAGATTCATGATTTATAGATTTCACAAATGGAAGAGAGCCGTACATAAAAAAAATATTTATTAATTTTTTGCTTCATTTTCCTTTTAAATTTCATCATAAAGTTCAAGTTCATTTTTCTAAATCACATGTGTGCGCATTTGAGAAATGATCTTAGATAAAATGTGATCAAATATCACATTTGATCACTCCTGGGCCCTGGAGATCAAAGGGACTGAAATTTGTTTAATAATTTTAGTCATACATAAGATGCATAATTTGGTCCAAATTCAATCAAAGAATTCAGTTGTGACAGACGTGATGTTGTCATGTAACTCTCTTTAGAAAAAGAGCAGTTTCCTCCTTGTCCTTGATGCCAAGACCTTCACAGAGCTTGGGCGAGCAGAAGTTCCAGTGGACATCCCATATGGCACTCATGGACTCTTCAATGAGATGAGCTGAAATAGAAAATCACCAGGTCAAATCAACTCCTAAGAGTAAAGCCATTCAACATACTATTTTGCATTTTTTTTGAAAGAGTAATTTCATCCTTTGTTGACCCTTTCGTGACCCCCGCCACCACCCCCATCCATCTCATCTACACACTTAGGGAAAATACATTTGTGAAATGTATGACTCTTACCTGCAAATGCTTGCATGTGCAGCATAAAGAGTCAACTATGTAATCTTTTTATATATATATATATATATATATATATATATATATATATTGTACAAGATTAAAAGGCTTGTATTATATTTTTATTATCTGTTTAATGAATCTAGATCATGTTATGGTAAAAACTTCTTTTTACTTGTATTTTGTCTTTTGTAACTGACATTAAAGGTCCTGTTCTTCGTGATCCCATGTTTCAAACTTTAGTTAGTGTGTAATGTTGTTAGAGTATAAATAATAACTGTAAAATCATAAAGCTCAAAGTTCAATGCCAAGCGAGATATTTTATTTAACAGAAGTAGCCTACATCGAACGACTACATCCCTCTACTACCTCCTTTAATGACGTCAGTAGAACAGTTTTTTGACTAATGTCCGCCCACAGGAATGCTCCCTCAACTCCCTCAACTTGCACACTTCTTATAACTTACTGTGTTTACTCAGCTCTTACGGTGATTTTCTGAAGTAAAACAACTGACGTTTCATCTTTTGTGTGATGTACAATAAACTTAATTAAACTCATCAGTATATGTTTTATCATCATTCAGACCTGGTAGGCTAGTAAAGTTTGGTATATTTGTTAAGTTATTTGTTTAATAAAGATAGAGTAGGATATAGAATTCTAATAGAATACATATATAATACTGGATTAAGTGAGAGGGTTAAACATTGAATGAAGATGCTTTGGTCTATTCCAGATTTTATAGTTCAGTCTGGAGGAGTTGAACACACAGAGCCAGGTGGGCTATGGGAGATGGAATGAGATGGAGCATCTAATAATTAGATAAGGATGGATATGTGAGAAAGAAGCAAAGAAAATAATAATAAGGAATCATAGGAAATCATGACTGTATAACAGCAAAGGTAGGTGGCGATATGCACTAAAGAATCTAAAGTGCCAAAAAAAAAACAAAAGAAGAAGAAGAATGATCCACTAGGTGGCGGTCGTGCTACACGGAAGTGCTGATCTAATTTCAACTTAAACAAACGGGAAAATGACAAAATAGAAATAGTTTACGTTCTGCAAACTACTGGCAACTGTTTCCTTATACAAATTTGCAAAATTTGTCAAACCTGTAAAAAAAACTGGAGCGAGGAAGGTGTTATCAGTGATTTCTCATTACTACGGCTTAAATATTACATTTATAGGCTTCAAACTTATGGATTTGTGTTTAGACTGAATATCAAGGTAATGTCTTTGCCAAGGAGCACGAAACTGATCTTCAAACTGTTGGTAAGACCGATTTTGTGTAAACTTAATTTACTATTATTTAACATTTTCAGTTTATTGTTGTATTTTGGTCAGTTGTATATTCTAAAAAAGGTTTTTTCATGAATATTTAACCATGCCCTGAGCTGTGAGCACAGATCTTTACAGGTGAGGTGTGGTTCTGTGAGGCCATTGTGCTATGTCGTGATATATGCTTTTATTGTCTTTATCTATGTCAGTAACTGTCAGAGTCAAATATGCCCTTGTTCCGGCAACTTGAGCCCACATGGGAAAGGGAAGGTCAGAAGAAGAAAAAATGCAAGAATAAATGGGCTGATGATGAGGACAGACCTTCCACACTGATTGGCCTTTGTCTTCAAAGCCTAGCTGAGAACATGAAGGAAATGTGGGTGAAAGATTATGCCCAAAAATACATGGACCAGTATTTCTTCAGATACGTCATGGGTCCTTTCAGCTCATTACGTGAGTATTAAAAAGACTTATGCATATGTGTGAGTGAGTGTTTATCAAAGTATTTATCTTATCTGTGTTTCTCTTTCAGCTGGTCAGTTGTTGGAAGAGCTGTTGTGCATCCTGTCCTCGCGTAATTTGTTGACACGTGCGGCCCTGCACCTCCTTCTCCTCCCACAGCTGAGCTGTCTGTCCCTCTCATCTGCATGCAGCCTAGTCAATGCCAACCTCTGCTCTCTTATCCAGATACGCTGCCAGGTTAGGTTATATCCCAACACACACCCCTTCTAACTTGGGTATATTACGTTTTTGCACACAGTTGCACACGCAAACATACAGATGTGCTTGTAAAGCTTCAGTGAACTTTAAAGTCACCCTAACAGACAGCAAATACCAGATACGCCAATTAGATCGGAATTTCCATTGGTGAATATCAGTGCCGGCAAAGCAGCAAAAGAATAGTGGTTTAAGTTTTAGGTAAGCTTTGATAAATAATATACTGTTGTTGTTATCAGTCAGTTTCACACAAAATTGATCACATTCATTGTGCAGTGGAAGCCATCCCTGGTCATTTATTTAATATTTCCAAGGAGGGTAAAAATATTCAGTATGAAAATATTAAAATAACATCACTGTTGGTTACATTTTGAATGCTGAACAATCTATCATACATCAATGGGATATTTTTAACTTTAACAGTTAAATGTAACAATTAAATGTGAATTACTAGTAATATATATATATATATATATATATATATATATATATATATATATATATATATATATAATATATTAATTGGTATGAATTTTTCCCTTTATTTGGTCAAAAATAGAGTAAAAGTTTAGAGTTTAAAATATTACACCAGTTTACACTGTCACATGATCCTTCAGAAATAATTTTTATATTTGGTGCTCAAGAAACATATTCTCTTATTATTAATATTGAAATTTTGAAAACTGTTATGCTTGATATTTTGTGAAAATTGTGATGCATTCTTTTCTGGATTATTTGATGAATAGAAATTTATTAAGAACAGCATTTACATGATTTTTTTTTTTTTTTTAAACAATGTAAAAAGAAATTCTGTCACTTCCATTCAATTTAATTGATCCTTTCTTAAAGTGTTTTAATAAATCTAACTGACCTCAAACTTTTGAATAGCAGACATACAGTATATATTGTGGTTAACATAATAAAATAGAGCAAACCCTTATTTCCCCTAACCAGAATGTTTGGGGAATGTTAGTAAAACGCTGCCTTGCAAATACTGTAAAAACATGCACGCAAATTGTGAATGTTGTTAGTCTTGCCTAACAATACATGCAAAGTTCTTACAATTCTTATTTTCACTCACTTGCCTCTGTCTTGCACAGAATCTTCAGTCTCTGGATCTTAGTGGCACACAGAATATATCTGCATCAGTGCTATGTGAGCTCCTAGGCAGTCAACGTCATCTCCGTTTCCTCTCCTTGGCTGGAACTCTTTGTGATCAGAGAGTGATAAGGGTGGTTTGCCGCCAATGCTCCAAGCTGAAACACCTGGATGTGTCACGGTGTCTTCACCTCAGCCCTGCGGGCCTCCTGCCTCTGGCCTACCAAGAACCTCCTATCATGAATGCAAACACCTTCAGCAGTCTGCTTGCGTTAGATATCGGTTTAGCAGAAAATGAGAGCGATGCAGTAGCTGCTGTTGCATTTCTCCTGCTTGGCTTGTCTGGTCTTCAGAGGTTGGCAGTGGAGGGACTGGGACAGGCTTGTGTTCTCATACAGAACAGACAGTTTGAGGTGACCGAGGAGTTCACTAGTCGAGAAGGTGTGCCACATCTTAAAGACATGTGGGCAAAGAGGATACAGGAAGACCACTTGAAAGATAGCAGTTTACTGAGCGCAGATGTAGAGGAGAGTTTTACTTTGGAAGGAAAAATAGATGAATGTTTATCAATAGAGGAGAGTCACATGGATACTAGTGATATTACAGAGATAAATGAATGGACAGGGACTTCAGGAGAGGGTTATAAAAAAGATGGTGGTAGAAGAAGGGATTGTGTGACAACATCTCTCAAGGATGTACAAGGACTATCTCTGGATACTTTGGAGGCAGTAGGGAAGATCTGCCCAGACTTGCTTGTCCTGTCATTGGACTGTCTCCAGAGTAATGCTCATAATGCTGACAACTTCGAACAGGCAACCATTTTAGCCAGAGGACTCAGTAGGTTTTCTGGACAGCTACACTGCCTTTCGTTACAGTTTGCTGGTCCTCTGTCTGATTTGGTTCCAGCCCTGAGAGCCTCAGGCTCACACCTGCTCTCGCTCACCTTGGAAGGGATCAGAGCTGATGGACATACTCCTCTTCTGGAGCTCATCCATGCCTGTCCCAGACTCAACTCCCTCACTATTCATTTAGACCCACCCAGCACTAATTTGAATGGAGATGATGATGATGATGCTGAGGAGGAGGGTGAAGATGAAGGCCTTCTTTCTAATTTACCATGCCTTCCACACCTCCACTCTTTAACACTGAAGTAAGTCAAGTGTTGTAATTCTTGCTAAACTTCATGCTGATGCCCTTTTCCCTTTAAATCAAATGTGCTACACTGCTTGCTTTCCATTCAGTGTTCTTTTTTTCCCCAACAGTTTTTCGTTGGATGAACGGCAAATGAAGCCTGCGTTGTGTTGGATGTCTCTGAAGGGAGTGCTGTGGGCACTACTTAGGGGTGCTTCACACCTTCGGAAGCTCTCGCTAATCGCTGTTCCCTGTCGATTGGACCCCGTATTTAGACTTGTCCTAAACCATCCGGCAAAACCCCTCGGGGCCCTAGACAGTCCCCCACTACACTGCCTTAGATCTGTTAGCCTGAACCGCTCAGATATCACTATGGAGACTGTAGTACATATTGTAAACACTTGTAGGCGCTTGTCCCATTTGGATTTAAGTGGCTGCTGGGCAATGACTTTAAACAATATCACAAAGTTACAATGCAAAACCAAAAGGAGGCGCCATACACTGCAAATAACATGGACATGAGCTGGGAAAGAAAAGGTCATAGTTGTACTTTCAGTATCTTTTTTGTGTGATTATTCTATAAAACTGGGATATTCTAGGAAATATATGTGTGAATATAAAATACAGCTATACATGTAAATAATGAACATCATTCATCAAAGATGCAAGGATAAAATAGTTTAATACAAGGAAATAAAATTACCATGCTCTGTTCATAATTAGATTTATCAATTGTCTTGTCCATTTTCTATCCATATAAGCCCATTATGGCCTTTGAGTTTAAAATAGTTTACCACGTTCTGTTTTTTAAAAGATGAACCGGATTGTTCTTTACATGCTGTGTCATGCACTTTGATATATTTGAGTAGATCTGTTTTTATGCAAATAGATAAGGATTAGAACAAGGAACAATCATATTTAAAATGTTTCTATTGTTTTATCACAGTGCTTTGATGTTGCTGGGAAATGTGTAATAAAATATTATTTAGAAAAAATCACATGTGCCAATAAAATCTTGTAAACTGTAAAAAAATATTTTCAAGATTAGTTATCACAACATTTTTTCTTTTGGCAATATAAATAATTTATTTAGTTCAGATAACATTATTTTGAGTTTCTGATGATTAAATTAATCTCCTTCATTGTATTAACTCACCTTTTCCAGTTCAATCAACTTAAAATTTTAAGGCAACCAGGTTGCTTATTTTTTTAAGTTAAACCAACAATATTGTTTTACAGTGTACTCTCGTATTAATTTTACCTTGAAATTCTAAGGGTGCTCATAAACGCTGCTTTCAGTATGTGCACTTTTTTCTTGATGGTCTACTTTTCGATACACATGTGACAGGAAGAGTGACTCTTTCACAATAATAGAATAAGTTCATTGGACAACGTACTAGCGCCAACACAGTCCTACAGCAAATGAGCTTACGAGCGTCACGTAACGTCGTTCATATTAATGAGCCATGCGTTCTACGTAGTACGTACATTCGTAAATTCGCTGGCGGGAGGAAGACCCTGGAAGACCTGAGTCTGACAGTGCGTACTAGCTAAAGTTTGAATTGTTATTTACATTCATGATAGTTATGTCTCGAATACTCAACTGTATAGTAGCAGTTTGTCCAGATATGGGAATAGGGAAAAATGGAAATCTACCATGGCATCCAATAAGACTAAGGTGAGCGAGAAGCCGATCGTTTTTGTTTTTACTCTCCATGTTCTGTTATATATAGTGTTATATTTTCCAGGGCCACGTGTTGCAAGTTTCATATTTTACAACAGCTATTGCTATAGCTTTTCAAAATGACTATAAACAAATGAAAACATTTTACAAAGTCATCAAGACAGAAGGGTAAAAAAACACGAATATGAAATCGAATAGTTTATGACTTAACTGACAGGTTGAGTTAGCTTGACCTTTGTCCTGCAGAAAAAAAAAACACCTGACATGTTCCTTACCTTTTACACAACGCAAGCCTCAAAATATATCCCAAGTTCCAACCCTTAGCATTGATTCTTCTCTCTTATATTTTTAGCAATGAATTCAAGCACTTTCAGAAGATGACCATGACCCCTTCAGTTGAGGGTAACACAATGCTTTCCTATTTGCCATTCGTCTTTTTATTCGTTTTATATATTATTTGTTCTGAAATTAGTCAAATCTTTTACCCAATCTCAGTATTGCTGTCTTTTGCATTCACCCTGCTTGTCATTTGACAGGCAAAAAGAATGTGGTCATCATGGGCAGAAAGACCTGGCTCTCCATTCCTGCACAAAACAGACCCCTAAAGAACAGGATCAACATAGTTCTCAGCCGAGAGCTCAAGTAATCTAAATGCTTGCAATTTATTTCACCTTACAGTAGACTGCTACCACTTATAAGTTAAAAATGTTTCGTATTTCCTATCACTCATTGCACAGGACAGCCCCAGAGGGAGCTCACTACCTTGCTTCAGACTTGAATTCAGCTCTCCATCTGTTAGACAACTCTGAGGTTGAAAATCAAGTGGACCTGGTTTGGATAATTGGTGGCAGTGCTCTGTACAAGGTTGGTACAAGTCTGATTGCCTACACCAAACACTGATCCCTAAACCTTCCCGTCACTGATAATCCCGTCACTCATTTACTTCTTCTTATATTTCTATTTTTGATTTCCTCCAATTTAATGAAATTTATTTATATTTGTTTTGCAAAGTAATGTGATATTTCCTAATTTTGGGGTAAAAATGGCTGTTTCACCAGTTATACAGTATGCATGCGACAACATGCATACATACATATACACCCACCTATACTTTGTTATATCTCAGTTATAGCTCAGTGTAGTTCAGATCTCTGTATAATCAGTTGTTATGGAAACTGCCTCAAGGTAAAATGCACAAAAGACTCCCTTCCTTCATACTCCTTCCTTTTCATTCTGTTAATATCTTGTACATTGTACATCATACACTGATTGTGAATGTTGTGCTGTGTTCTTTAGGAGGTGATGGAGCGCTCTGGTCCCAGACGTCTTTTTGTAACACGGGTCCTTAAGCAGTTTGACTGTGACACATTTATACCTGATATTAAAATGGACAAGTACAAGCTCCTGTCTGAGTGAGTGTTTATACAGTTGTTTAAAGGCTTAGATTGAGGTCTATAATACATGGAGAGAGGTTAGGATTGCAGTTCATAAGTAGAAAAAATGTTTAGCCATTCACCTAAGCCATAAATGCCACATGATTAATTTCTCTAGAGCTGCTTTGAAGTCTTTCATTAGCAACTAATTTGTTGGTGTATGCTGTGATGTCATGGATAGCAGGCAAGGAAAAATACACCGAACCCAAGAATTCAAGAGTTTGTGTTCAGTAAGGTTGTTGTTGTTTTTTAATAAATTAATACTTTTATTCAGCAATGATGCATTAAATTGATAAAAACAACAACAAGAAATATATATGGTAAAGACATTTATAATGATTTATGTTTCAAATTAATGCTATTCTTTTAACTTTTCTAGTAATCAAAGAATCCTGTAAAATAAATCACAGTTACTACCAAATTGTTAAAGCAGCACAACTGTTTTAACATTAATCATAATTTTAAATATTTCTTGAGTACCAAATCAGCACATTAGAATGATTTCTGAAGGATCATTTGACACTGAAGACTGGAGTAATGATGCTGAAAATTCAGCTTTCGAATCACAGAAATACATTATATTTTAAAACGTATTCAAGTAGAAAATGGTTATTTTAATAATTTTGTAATAATTTTTAACTGTTTATTTCCTCTTCAAACAATGTTGCAAACAATTTGTGTCATAATGATTTGTAGGAGCGATTTTACATTTCTTTTTGTGTTAAGCTTCAAAAAGGCCCTTTGCCAATGAAACACTTTAATATAAAGTACAACCATTTTATACATATGTTTAGGAGTATCTGTCTTGTCGTATCCTTGAATAAAGTAGATAGATTTATTGGCACTGGAACAGACATGCTGTTTTGTGTATCCAGAGAGAATAGTGAAGAGAATTGCATCAATGAGGAGAAAAAGCCCTCTTGTTATGTAAAAATGGCATCAAAGGTGGATTGCATCAAATGTCACATCTCTCAGGCTCACAGTAAGCATTTAAAGAGACGTTAAATCCACACAGGATGTTGATCGCTGTCACTTCATCTGACAAGGAGCAAAATGGATTTTGTTCTTCACAAATTCATTTGATTTTCAGCAGTTAATTGGAAGTTAACAAGAATCTATACCATCCAAGTAGATGAAAGTTGAGTATTTATGAAAGTTCAGGTTTGAATCTATGTGGTGTTGTGCATGTTATGCAATTGTGTTGTTTCCGTATTATGTTTTGTTTTAAAGGTTTTCTTCCTTAGGTTCTTGGATGCAATGCATGTTTGTAAAATCAGTCTTGACTTAAAAAGTTGAAAATGTCTTATTGCTCCCTCTGTTTCTTTTTTCTTGTTTCCTTCTGGTCAGATTCCCAGGTGTACCCACCGGCGTACAGGATGAGAACGGCGTTCAGTATGTGTTCGAAGTGTATGAGAGTACCGACCACTGAGAAGAAAATCTTTTAAGTAGGGAGACGTGGACTCGGACATGATGCATGATGTAGGAGTTTTCATGTAAATTATGCTTGTAATTTCCTGACCCCTTCTTCTCTCTATCACTTCATATCTCATGTCCACTTTCCTTTTTAATTAAAATATCAAAAGCGCAAAATATGTTATGATTCCAAGACAATTTAAAAATATGATGTTGAAATTTTATGTGTGGGCTTAGCAGTTTTATATACAAAGTGAAAAGTTGATAGAAAATCGTGGGAAGAAAGAGGGTGGGTAAAGGAGGGGTAAAATCAGGCAGATTCACTCTCCAATCAGCACAATAGCTCAACATGTTGCATAGGGGCTAACTGCTGAGTCTCTGCTGATTTGTGGCCTTTTCTTAATGATTTATATGGGGTTGGAGAATGAATCTGAAGCGCCTGGTTTTGGACCACAATAATTTATTAGCATGGTGTATAGGGCATCGTTTCTAAAATTCGGTCCTGTAGTGCCCTGCGGAGTTTAGCTCCAACTCTAATCAAACACACCTGAACAAGCTAGTCAAGGGCTGTGTACCAATTCAAAGGCTGCATTCTTCGAAGGACTCGGACTTCAAAGGCAGTCCTTCGATGGCCGCTAAGGTCTGACTGTTGTTAAATGGGACACTCTAGCCTATGCAAGACTGTTCTTGTCTCCTAGCAACTGACAACTGCCGTTGAAGAACGGCTTTAACATTTACTGGACCCAAGTTATATCCAAATGCCTTAAAACAAAACAAGGTTCACAACTTGTCTAAATGTTCGCCTTTGTCCATTTATGTACATAAAAAAGTGGGTAAAGATGTAAAATCGCTTCTTGGTAAGATATGTCGATATTTGAATTGCATTATATAAGGGTAAATTTAGGTTGTTTGGGACACAGCCATTGAGATGAGTGGGGAAAGTGTCCCAATCAACCTGACTTTACCCCTATATTATTTTTATTTTTACAATTGTACCATTAGATAAGTCGAGTAAGTAGAACCCAATGCTAAAATTTTAAAGCATAATCAAGCAATTTCTCTACCAAAAAGTCCTGTCGTTACCGGCATGTAATGAATTCTGGGGTATGTGAGGCCGATAAGGGTCCGTGTGTTGTATTGATCATTTCCTGCCAAACAGAGGCCGCATTTCAAGGCCTCATTTGAAGGCGCCTTCGTCGCACAATGGTGATGTGATCAGTCTTCGAATTGCGGCCTTTCAGCGATGCAGCCTTGGAATCAGGACACAGCAAAGGTCTTCAGTTACTAGGAAATTGCAGGTACGTGAGTTTCAAGTTTATGTCAATGTTTATTGTATGTTGGTTGTTGTAGTTACTGTCATGCATGAAAAATTTCAGACTTGCCATAGTTCTCGATACACCACAAAGACTGGGTGTCCTGGTCACACAGATGAGTCAGAAACACCCACACCAAATATTTTCTTTTAAACTCTGATATGTCTCTCATTGTGTGAATTGCAATATTTTGTGTACAGATGTGCTATTGCTATTCTACCTTTACACTGCTCTTACTGATGGAATGTAAAATCTGAAGATTGGCCACCAGTCAATACAGTAAGTCATCTCTATCATGTTTTGTTTCTGGGCTATAATTTTAGATATTCAGAAAACAATATACCTAAATTTGATAGTAAATTGTCTTTTCCACATCTGCTATCAACTTAATTATTCTTCGTCTTGCCAACTGCAAAAGACAACCTGCTCATCTCCATATCCAATAGCAACTGAAGTGTCTGCTATTACGCCAGTCTGAAGATCTGACTGCTTCATGAATATGCATGTTGTGTTTCATCCTCAGACTGGCTGATTGACAATAGTTCAGAGAAGAGTCACAACACTAAAGCTTTCAGGCTCACCCACAAACTCCTTCATGACCCCCATTTTAAAAAGCCAAATGCTGCAATCAGGCACAACCTTTTTAAGCTGATTGTTTTTGATATGTCAGCCTAATGTACCAAGCGTGTTTACGGACAGGCTGAAATAAACCTGACTGGAATTCCAATTACCCAGCACGTCATGCACCTTAAGTAGCACTTAGATATATTTTCAGGGTACAAACAGTATCTAGAGACCTGACAAGGGTCTTCATAAGCTTATTCAAGTTGCCATTTTTAGATTAAAAGGTAAAAGAGAGGGCTCTGTGGAGGGCTGTTTAATATGTCTTTTTATTATCAATTGAAACTTTTTTTTCCCATTTTTAATCCTTTGGGAGTCTTATTATTGGCCCTTCAGTGCCATCCTTGCAGTTTTATAAATAGTGACTGCATCACTCAAACAGATCAATACACTCCTCAGGGGCAACTGCTGCCTCAAAGGCGAGACAGTTGTGTCATAATGATGTAATTGCACAATAGGTGCCATCATCGTGCGATCATGTTGACATCAGAGTTAGGAACAAATGAGGGTCTGCGTACAACCTCTGCATACGAGTTCAATAACTCCTTCGCAATGTGAGAATAATGGAGCTATCACTTACTGACGCTGGATGTTCTGGGACTGGCGTCACTTCGCTCTATTAAGCTTGACTGTCCTCATGATACACAGGGACTTGGTCTATGGTGAGCTTGGCTGAGCACAGGCACTTGTTCTCTTTCTCTCTCCTGTATCTATGCCACTCTTTGATTCACCTTCAGTGAGTGCACATCTCCACATGCTCATCTCCCTCTTCAAGCTCCAGCTTTAGTCTCACCCCAGGATTACTCATCTATTTACAAAGATGACATGCCACTGGAACAAGCTATTGGAAATGTAAAGCAGTGATTGGTTCATACGAGGTAAGGGCATCATTTAATCTCCTTTAAAAACATGCATACTTTTTAAAATGAAATACAAAACTTTACCTTTTTATGTGTTTAGTGAATATGAAGGATTTCTTGCAGACTTTTTTAGATTTGTGATGCTGTTGGTCTTACGGTATGATGTGAGTGGATATAGCTTTTTTATTGGTGTTGACCTTGGATCTGTTCTATTAAAATAAGAGTAAAAATGGTTCACACGAAATAGCATATTTAGATGATAATACATATGATTTTGGAAAAAATGGACATTGTTTGTGTAAAATATACACAGACACACATGTGTTTAAAAACCTCAACAATGTCCGTTTCTGATAATCATCTCTATTATCATATATTGGATTTCAAGTAAGGTTCATTTACGTTTAATTAAAACAATTTTTTAAATAAAATGATTAAGCAAAAACTATTTATGTAGGCCTACATATATATTAACTGAAGTTCACATATTAAATACACATGATTGGGTATAAAATTACATTTATTTTAAAACAATCTTATATTACAGTACAAATGTAGTTTAAATGAAATATAAACAAATCAGCTTTAAATACGTCATGCAAATAATTAATTTCCGAATTAACCAAAAAAAGTAAAGGGACTACTGTTTGCTGTTTTCACTGTTTAGCATAATGAATCTATATGGACTAATGTATCTTTATATCAGCTGAGGAAGCTCATAATTTATTCTTCTGGCAAATCTCGAAAGCACATTATACCCTCATTAATCAAGACACACGAAAACTATTCTTATCCACTTATCGGTTGATGTCACAGAGAGTGCGTTTTCATTTTCCCTGCAGGTGTTTTGAGAGGGACAAAATTCAGCCCACCATTTGCGAGGAGAATTAAGCATTGCGTGATCTGGCATGAATCAGATGCACACAGGTGCGTGGAGTGGTCTGTTTGGTGCTCCACTTCAGCACTGCCCCTGCAACAATCACCACCCTCATCTGTTTTGGGCCTCATTTGCTCCATGCTTTTTAGCACGAGGCAGCAACAGAGGGAGAGAGGCCTGTCATTAAAAATTCTCTCTGTTCCCAAGGGCGATTGAAGACTAGGGGAATGGCACACAAAGCTGTGGTTTTAAATGCCAGCCCAGGGAGCTGTAGGAATTAGCAGCTTGAACCGAGATGTCCTGCAGGCATCAGGCGGTGTGCTTGTACCAGACCAATCAAGACTTTAGCCTGTCTGTTACAACTTGATTTCAAAAGCCAAACTGTCAGGACAAAGTGGTTTATTAGCATAATAAACATCACACGCAAAGAAAGAAAGAGATGAGGAGGCTCTAGTTCAGGAAAGGGAGACATAATTAAAGCTATCAAAGTTAGGTATAAAAGTATTATAGTCTGCATGTGTGTCTTTTTAAAGAAAACATTCATCCAAGGTGCTGACGCACTCTCTAATAGAGCATTTATTACATGCAGCTTTCACTGCTAAGAAAAGCTACCAGGAGAGTGTCAGCCCATGTTTTCATCCCTTTCATTTTGTTGGAGGACACAAAAAGATTAATTTCCTTACTCATCTTACCTCAACTCAAGTGAATTCACATTTATAAACCTGAGCGAGGCAGTCTCGCGCTCGCTGTTTGTTAAATAAAGAGTGCACCGCAACTGCACTTTGAGTTAAGAGAACAAGGCCACATGCACAATAGACTTTATAAAGGAATGTCTTCATTCTGTGTGGCAAATACAGATTGCCTCAAGCTATTGAATTTCAACCTACTGACAAAAACACTGCTACTGCTCTTATAAGAACAGACTGTGCATGCCTGGTGCAATCTTACATGCTTAAAGGGATAGTTAACCCAAAACTAAAAGGAAACTGTCACCATGTCACGCTCAAGTTGTTCCAAACCTTTATGAGTTACTTTCTTCTGTTGAACATGTATTAAGATATTTATTCAATTTCGATTAACAATACGTCCAATATCAAAAGAATGTTGGTAAACAGTTAATGGCCCTATTGACCTGTTTGGTTTCCATTATTCTTCAAAATATATTCAGTTTTGTGTTCAGCAGAAGAGATATTCATACAGGTTTGGAACAACTTGAGAGTAAATTATTTATTTTTGGGGTGAACTATCCCTTTAAGACATCACGTATATTACTCATGCTATTTAAAAGTACACGAAAGCACTGTTCTCTCTTTAAATCAAGGTTACAGCAATGCACTTAGTGAAGTTCAATGTCATTTCGAGAGGAGTGAACCCATCTAATCTTTAACTGCTGGAGCTCATACTTATATTATATGCATATAATCACCTTGCTCTGGCATCAGCTGTTTTGGCATCCCTCCACCTCCCCAACCAACATAATTTAGGCATCTTGCTACCACTCATCATCCAAGCATTAGTAGTCCCACCGGCGGGGTAACTAAGCTCGAGTTGAAGCTCCTTCCTCGAGCCCCTCAACTGTGGACAGCAAGCCAAATACGCTTAAACTTATTAGCTTAAAGATTATATGGGCAAAAGAACTTGTGAAGAAGTAAATAGGGCTGGTTTTTAGAAGATTTAAAAAAACACTTACATTGATCCTTTGTTAAACCGTATAATTTTTGCTTGAACTGTAAAGTTGTTCTCATCATTTTAATGACATTTAGTGTTTTAAGTGTTATGTTGTCAGGGCAATGAAATAAAATATAAAGTAACTCTGGCTGAGTAAAAGTTTACAAATTGGCCCCGTTCACTTGTGATTGTTAGTCTCACTGTAAATCAGATCTTTGTTCTTTAAAGAAAAGGAGGTACAGGTTGGAAATTGGAATTAATTATTCTGTTTATCAACATAACGTTAACAGCGCTGTCGATTGAGTTTAACTTTTATTAAACATTGACTATGCTGCATAATAGCAGGTAAAAATATAAAAAATGTATAATAGAGTAATTCATATTATGTAATTGGCATTAGATAACTAATTAAGTTTTCTTATGCCTTCTTGTCAAGTACCACCTAGACATGCCACCTACCTAGTCATCATAACAAACATCTTCACATTAGTGTCTACCCGATGAATGGCCAGAGGCGCTAGATTAGAGCAGGAAACCTCTCTGGCATATTCTTCTGAGGCGAAGAGGGAGAGCACATTTCAATGTCAAAGAGACATCAGGTTTGCTTTGATGCGAATGAATTGGATAAAAAGCAGACACTCAAGTGAAAACCTTGAAAAAACTCTGCTTCTGATAAAGTATGATCTCTTTCTCTTCCCTGACAGAAGCCAATAAAGAAATCAGCTCCTATGACCCACTGAGCCAACTCGACATTAACCTCTCAACGGTCACACCACCACATAATCATGGAGGACTCAACAGAGGTGCGCACGGGTGGAAACTCTTTGCTGAAAGCAGTGTATCTGTGCCGCCTGAGGTTGACGCGCCTGCTGCTGGAAGGAGGGGCTTACATTAATGAGAGCAATGAGAGGGGAGAAACTCCACTGATGGTGGCCTGCAAAAGTCACCATGCAGATGCTCAGAGTGTGCCAAAACCCAAGATCATCAGGTGGGTCATCAGTTGATTAGCTGATTTTACAATAAAACTTAGATATCTATCTGGCTTCTAGTTCATAAACGCTAGAGAAAAACTGGCCCCCGACTGAGCCTGGGTTCTCCCAAGGTTGTTTTTTTTTCTCCATTGGGTCATCTGATGGAGTTTTAGGACTCTTTTATGGAGCTTTTGGTTCCTTGCCACTGTTGCCTTTAGCTTGGCTTGCTCAAAAGTTTTTCAAATAATACCTTTATTCATCAAGGACACATTAAAAAGACTGGAGTAATTCCTTCTGATAATTTCCTTCCGATAATATTCCTTCCAAACCCAAAGTACTCCCACTGTATGTAAATGGTTAGGACTAGAAGTACTGCTAAACTGTCAACGAATTGAGGTAAGACTTCTGAATATATATATATATATATATATATATTTATGTATGTATGTATATATTTTATATATATATATATATATATACACCTCTGATCATTGATTGCTGAGTGCTCTCCATTTGTGTTAATTATCTGAGCATGCTCGTCCTGAACTTTGTTAATAAAACATAATTTACTATTTCTGATCAAATAAATCTAGCTTTGGAGAGCATTAGACTTCTTTTAAAACATCTTCCTAATGCTAATTTTTTTTGGATAAGATGTCTACACTTTTTACTTGATGGTAAAACCACGAGTAATAAAATCCAATGTTGAAAATGGCATAAAGGGTTTTTTTTTATTATTTTTTTTTTAAATCATACGAGTATACCAATAATAGGATATATCTTGGTACATATGTTTTATATTATTTAGTATTTACAAGATTGATTTTTTTTTTATTGTGGACACTCTGATTGACTTGCTCATTTATCCCTTCCTCTATGAGCTCACTCTAATGAATCAATCTTCTTCTCAACAGGTATCTTCTTGAAAATGGTGCAGACCCCAACATTCAGGATAAGTCTGGTAAGACAGCTCTAATGCATGCCTGCATAGAGCGGGCGGGAGATGAGGTGCTGTCGCTTCTGCTCTCCAGTGGAGCTGACCCTAGTTTAGAGGACCACAATGGTTCCTCTGCTCTGGTCTACGCAGTTAACGCTGGAGACAAAGATGCATTTAGAGTACTACTAGACGCCTGCAAGGCCAAGGGCAAAGAAGTCATCATCATTACAACAGACAAGCTACCCTCTGGAAGACAAATGACCAAGCAGTATCTGAACGTACCACCACCTCCAAATCTTGAGGACCGGTTGCTCTGTGCCTCTGCGTCATGTATGTGCCCCTCTGAAATTAACCTTTTTACCCCGCATATCTCACCTCCCATCAATAATCAATCTGAGACCCTGGGATCCACTCCAACACTTCCCACATACAAGCCAGGATCACCGACTCAAGATTCAAGCCCTCTGCAAGCGGCTAGTGTGGTGAAGCTGCTGCATCTACAGAGGCTTAACTCAGAGCCCTGGCTGAAGATCCCTCCTTCTCTGCTCCTAGAGCAAAGCAAGTCCTCATCCTTGACCGAGGAGCTTCTAGATATCACCCCCGAAGAGGAGCTCTCGTTTGGGTACAATGGTTGCAGACCTCTACTGAGAGCGACGGTATCTCGTCACCAAAGCATTGACGTCAAAGACTCTGGTGGTCTGCTTAGAGCTTTTGAGACAACATCTGAAAGAGAACTAACAAAAGAACAGAAATGGCTCAGTAGAAAAATGTCCTACGATGGTGAGTTGTTACCGCACTCTTCCTCACATCAGAACCTCAAGCAGGCATCCATCTCAGACACTGCACCTGTGGACCGGGGCCCAGACTGTCTTCCCAACCTGGCTGTTTCAAGCCTGCGCAATGTGTTTCGTCGCCGCAACTTCGGAATGGACCACTACAGTTCTGACTCTCAGTTGCCTCAATTTGGGAGCCAACCCTCTGAAGACCTTGGGAAGACTGGAGGAGGAGGAGGAGGAACTGGGGGAACGGAGAAACGCAAGCTTGTTACCAGCCGCTCCTCCACTCTCTCTGGATCCAGAGAGTCTCTAGAGAGTGTCGTTCAGAGGAGGAGCCCGGCGATGCTGGAGAGGAGAGGATCTGGAGCCCTACTCCTAGACCATATCTCACAAACCCGCCCTGGTTATCTGCCACCTCTTAATCCACATGCACCCATTCCAGATATCAAAGTCAACACCAGTGTTGGAGTCAACAGTGGAAGCAAGCCTGTGGCAGGAACTTCACCCATTGTTCCTGGATTGAGGCATTTTGTCCCCATTGCCCCGAGCCATCCCAGAGATCTCAAGAACAAGAAGAGTCTGTTAAGACGACACTCCATGCAAACTGAGCAGATCAAGCAGCTGGTCAATTTTGAGGAAATCTTTGGTCAGTAAACATCACAGAGAAAATTTGTGGTAAATATAGAAATTTCATTTGTCGAAGTTTGAAATCTGAACAGAATACATTTTAAATATGAATCATTATAAACATAAACCACACTAAAATGCACTTTCCAGACTGGACAGTGGTAATATGTTTATTTTGACTATTGTAAACTTTACTGCACTTTACTGCTGTCATTTTTACTCTCTCATTTGTGCACTTAATCAGAATACTGAAACGCTGCTGTTCAATGTACTGCTGTTTCTTTAAAACTGATTCATGCCTGCAATGTCTTTGTAGTTACAACAGATAATATTGTGACTTGTATTTATTCACTGACAAAATAAATGCAGCATAAACAATACTTTCAGTTTGTTGCATACGCTCACCTAAAGGATTATTAGGAACACCTGTTCAATTTCTCGTTAATGAAATTAGGGTTATGCATTTAGGGGTGTGGTCCTGGTAAAGACTATCTCCTGAATGCTAAACTGAATATCAGAATGGGAAAGAAAGGTTTCTTGCATATACCATTGTTTTACACCAATGTTCAAAACTTTAGGGTCAGTCATATATTACTTTGTTTTTAAAATAAATACCGTTCTTTTGAACTTTCTATTCATCGTAGAATACTGAAAAATGTATCATAGTTTCCACAAAAATATTAATCAGCAGTTACCATGCGTGAAACGTTACTTGAGCACCAAATCAGCATATTATAATGATTTCTGAAGGAACATGTGACACTGAAGACTGGAGTAATGATGCTGAAAATTCAGCTTTCGAATCACAGGAATACATTTTATATTAAAGTAGAAAACATTTATTTTACACTGTAATAGTATTTTACAAGATGACTACTTTACTGTATCTTTAATCAAATAACTTTAGGTGAGTATTACAAACTTCTTTTTAAAATAAATCTTTCCGACCACAAACTTTTGAATGGTAGAGCATACTAATAAAGGATAAGCATTTCTCCCCATACTTTTAATTTGTAAAATGTTACAAAATGCAAATGTAGATTACAAAAATATAGCATTTTTCTTTCCCTTTGTACATTGTGTAGGCTATAATGGATTCACTGGAGGCAAGTTGTAGATAGAACCCAGTGCAGTTTTATATTAAAATAAAACAAACAAAAGCATGACGTGGCATGAACTAAACAATGGTCACAGAAAACAATACATGACAAGACATATGGCAAACAAGAGGGCCCAAATACACAGACTAATGACAAGACAAGGGACACCTGTGAACAATGACAGACGATTAACCAATGATTAATGATTAAACAGGGATTTAGTCTGTAAATGCGTTTCCATCATAGTTTATGAGCATGTCTTCGTATCGGATTAAAATGTATCCACATTAATTGAGTGTATGCTTTTTATGCACATTTTTAAAATTTATGCTGCTCATCTTGGTGTTTCCATCCAGCATTTTGTTTGTGATGTAACAAAACAGGCATAAAAGTAGATGAATGGAAGCATAGCTAATGTCAGTAGCATTAATTCCTTTTTTAGGAGTAGCCAGGTAGTCCTTTAAACTGTTTGAACTGTGATTCTAACAGATCATAATAGATCCTGGTTTTGCTGAAGTTTTGCCTGTAGGGCAACAGGTCTTCCACATTAAGAACATCATCCTTGCCCGTCCATACAGTCAGGCTGTACCTTAGAGAGAGAAGAAAAGAAGGTGTTAAACAGAATCATATTAAGGCTGCCATTAAGGCAAAGCTTAATCATCTTCACCAGTGAATATAAATTTATGAATGGTACTTTTAATTTGACATCTTAATATTAAAGTGTCAATTAATCCAAAGCAATTAGCATTGTGCTTTTAAGGAACTTGTTTTTTTCACACAAGGAACTATGCTTTTTACTTCCCCTTAACTTGTACTGAGTGACTGCAATCACCCCCAAAATCTTATATTATATATATTAAAAAACAAACAAAAAAACATTCTTCCTAGTTCAGATTTCATCCGTGAACATCATACACAGCACAAAAGTCCGCCACCATCAATGAATTTGAAGTAAAAGCAGAGATATCAGCATTACCTAGCTACTTCCTATGACAAGACCCCTGTTCCAAGATGGCGGCGGTTTTGACGCATGCTTAGAACCACAAGGTGAGGTCTAGTGTATATATCTATGGCGCTAAACGCTTTCACCGGAAAAAAGTTTACCCTACTTCCGGTCTCGGTCGCCATCTTGTGATTGCCGTGCGTATGTTTTCGTCATGCCGAGCAACAGCTACAAGGAAGAAGGCAACGGTTTTATCAGAGGAAACTAAAAAAGAAAAGGGGAGAGTGACAAATTAAAAGCCAGGACGAGGATTAACACTGGTTCAGCTTTCGCTTCGCTCGTTGACGTGAGCTAAAGGAGGAGGAAGACTGCTCGACCGATGCGGACGCTTACCTGCACACAAATGCTGTTTCTAAGGTAACCCCGATAAATTCATATAAGCAGTGTAGTATTTTCTAGTATTCCGGCCGCAGCCGATGGTGTTATGAGTGTAATAAAAATAAATGCCCACAGCCCAGTGTTCATTTCTACAAACACAGCCCGCCTCAGTGCAGGGCTCGCACTAATAAAATCGTCTCGTGTCAAATATAACGTTACATTGATTAAATGTAGTGAACTTGCCCACGACTCCGTAGTACCCACAAACACTAACACAGGGCTCTCAAGTTTTGAACTGAGTTCAGAGTGAGATTTTGGCTGCGGCCACGGCGGCAGCAAGGGTTTGGTATGGACGGTTTCTGATCTGATAGATGACACATATTACAAATATAATAATATTTATTTAATTCAGCATTTCTTGTGCGCGCGCGTGTGTGTGTGTGTGTGTGTGAGAGAGAGATAATGGTTAGTGTTGTTTATTGTAGGTGTTGGTAACAGCAGATTTTGAGGCCTTCAGCACAGGGGTTGGTGGCTCCCATTTGAAGCACTGGGGTTCCAGGCCAGCCATTTTTACTGTCATGACAGGGTTCTATCTAGTGCCAAGCCATGCAATTATTGAGGTCAATATTGCGGTTGTGATATGCGATTGCGATATAATAAATAAATGGTTTCATGAATCAACTTGTTTGGTTCTAAACCAAATGCACACACAGATTAGTGATAATTCTGAAATTAGCAATAACAACTAAATGATTGATAACACCTATAATGATCAATAAGCCATTGATGTCTGGATAAAAACTAACTGTCTAACAGGTAGGACATAGGCTACACAGAAATTGAATAAAGTTATTAAACAGTCTGCGCTGCATAAATTATAAATTATATATAAACTACTCCTTATTAAAGCTACACAAATTCTTTAGTAAAGAGCAGTGAGTAATTTTCTCTTTTCCCTTTGTTCTTTCATTAAACGTACAATGTCATTTTTTTGGCCACCAGGGGTCACTCATTTCACACAAAAGACGTACTTTGATGACGTCAGGAAAGAGCGTGGGCTCATGGGAGTTGTTGTCTTTGTCAATCGACAACCAACTCAGCTCATGACATGACATCATTGTTTCACATAATATACGGATATACGGCATCTCTCTGTAGATTTAGCTTGTCAAGAAGCTTTAAATGCAACCCCAATGTTTACCTGTGTCATGCTTCTCCTGTCCCAAACCCTTCTCGGGTCATATCTTTCACCCGTACGTTTGAGCTTTACTGAGCTGTCGCACCAGAAGGTGCAGGCAAAGCGTAATCGTGGTTTATAACCTATTTATATTACGCTCCTTCAATGAATGACCTATTTTAGAACTTTTTTCGGGCACACCGGATTTTATAAGCATGTATAATACTGCAGTCAAACGTTTGACTGGGTTTGCGTTATGCATCCACTATGTGCTAAAGGCTAAAGAGAATGCAGTGAATGCCCGGCGCCGCAGGTGAGGCGTTTATTTAGTAAGCATGAGCGCGCGAAAGCGGGCACGTACATTCACAACCTGACTCATATGAGTATTCAATGTGCGCGGCTCGCTAACAGCAACAGTTGGCTGATTTGAATGAGACGACCGGAACGGGGAGCGCTATACGTGGTCTGTGTATGCGCATACTGGCGCGCGTCTTTCTGTGAGTCACATTACGGACATTCACAGGCAGAACGAAAAATATGTTTGTTTCAAACCGGTAAAATTAAATGTGTAAAACAGACGTAACGACTGGTACATAACGTGAAGTAACATGGCATTATATTTTGTTTGAAATTTAACTTGTCCGGTAGGACAACTAATTTTCTCTTCTACTTGTCCTACAAAAAATCCACTTGTCCCGGTCGCAGGGATTCAACCGGTTGTTATAGGTTCATTCTCTGGTCAAACTGTTAGCTAACATTCCAGCTGTCTGGACACATATATTCCCAGCAATGATGAGATAACTTACTGTACTCACCATAGACAGTAAAAGCACAAGCACAAACAATCTAAAGACACTGACTTTAGTTTGCGACAGTGCTGTGGAGCTTGTGGCCTCTAGGGACACTGGACGTCAAAATTATATGTCGAGCACCATCTAGTGGCCAAAAAAGTTCCGCAGTGTGGCTTTAAGAGAGGGAGATGACTGCTGAAGAAGAGCACTATCTCTGTAGAGGAGGCTTAAACCTTCCCTTCACATCCCGTAATACCTCAACACCGTCCTTTAGATAGGAGGGTGTTTCTATTCTAGTCACAAACAAGTGTAATAGACGGCCCAGAACCAAATTATCCAGCAAGAAATTACAAAGCATTAGGATGAATCTCATTGTGTCCTTGCTTATATAATATGAATCAATCTCCAAGGTAATAAAAAGACTCCTTCACACAGATGTGTGGCTTAATAGCATCTATAACAGTAAATCTGGACATACATTTAAATAGACTGATTAATTTCTCACCGGTCTGAACGCTCTAAAAGCCACTGGAACTGTTGGAAGGACAGAGGAAGAAGAGCTGCACGGACTGGAAATGTGACCGGTTGCTTTAGGGATCTGCATAATTCTTCCATCTGATAAACCATCTCCCAGCTATAGCCTATTTCCCAGAACAACACAAACACAGAAAGCAAATAACCAATTAAGGTCTGAATTATAATTAAAAAATTTATAAGGAAGTCAAAGCAAAAGGATGGGAGCAAAGTAAAGAAAGTCCATAAGATTTTTTCATGTTTTTGAAAGAAGTCTCCTTTGCTTACTAATGCTGCATTTATTTGATCAAAAATACAGTAAAAAAAAAAAAAACAAGTAATATTTTGAAATATTATTACAATTAAAAAGAACTGAGAGAAAAATGTAATTTATTCCTCTGGTAAAAAAAGCTGAATTTTAAGCATCATTACTCTAGTCTCAAGTCACATCATCCTTCAGAAATCATTTTAATATATTGATTTGGTGCTCAAGTGACATTCTAATTAATATCATTTAAAACAGTTGTAGTGTTTAATATTTTTGTGTACCTTTGATTTCAGGGATTTTTTTTTTTCTTTTTTTCTGTGATGAATATAAATTTCAAAAGAACAGCATTTATTTGATTTGGAATTATTTGATATATTATAAATGCTTTTACTGTCACTTTTGATCAATTTAATGCATCATTTTGAATATACTGTAGCTGAAGTCTTACTTTCTTCAAAAAACAAACAAACATCTTACTGACTTTTGAGCATTATACAGCATATGTATAGCACATAATTGTCAATAAAACAGGGTTCCCACACCTTGGTTAACTTCAAATTCAAGGAGGACCTTTTAAGGACTTTACAGGTCCAATACCCTCAAATTCAAGGACTTAATGTGGGGATGCGTTTGATTTTCGTTGAGGTACCATTGTATTAGTTTCGTGTGCGTGTGAACGTCATGGCAACATACAACACAAAGTACCTCACGCAGGAAACGTGTAACAGCGTAAATGCGTGTAATTAATGTAAATCAAGCTAGCTAGTATGCATAGGCCATGAAGTGTTGGCGAAATACCCTTTCATCCGAATGCAGGGAATAATATGGATTTTATCCAGAAAACTTCCTGCACAAAATAAATCCAAGCCCTTTCAAGGACTTGTATCTATGTTTGTTTACATTCCAAAACTTTGCAGGGCCTTGAATTTTTTTTTTAGACTCACAAACTTTCAAGGACCCATAGGAACCCTGCTAAAAACAAAACTTGAGAGCTTTTCACCTTAGTGTAATAACAATCTTCTTACCATGATTGTCTACGTCTGCATCCCATCCAGTGGTCCAACCCAAAGAGAGAACATCATTTTCTGATCTTTGAGCCACTTCCTGTAGAAAAACATGAGGGTCCAAAGGGGTGGCTTTGCCACCAGGGCCAGGAAGAACATCAGCATTGATCCACACAGGTCCCTGCAGCTGATCTCGGACCTCCTCGAGTAGAATCATGGATTGGGATACAGCTGCGAGACTGTGAATCAAAATGACAAGTTGATCTGCAACTCATTCATAAGCAACAAGGTTATTGTGGGAGATATCAATCCAAACAAGCACTATGACTACTGTCAAAATAAGCAGTATTAAAATCTAAGAATAAAAACTCAGTGCTGTTTTAAAAAAGTAAAAATCACCTTTTGAAGTCCAATTTTATTCCTTTGTTTGATTTCACAACTTCTTTAAGCCAGTCCTGTAGAGTTATATCACTGTCATTGTCAGGCGGGTGAGCCATAATCGGTTCTTTTGGATCTTGACCCCTGAGAAGAACATCTGCTTCAATCATCTGTGCAGAACCTCAAAAAAGAACAAAGACAAGAGTGCGAAAACATTATCATAACAGTGATCATGGCGTGGTCATTAGAAAAGCCTAAAGGTAAAGTGGTAACACTTTACAATAAGGTTCATTTATTAAACATTAGTTCATGCATTAACTAACATGAACTGACCATTTGTTACTGTATTTGTTATTCTTTGTTAACGTTAGTTAATACAAATCTAGCTGTTCATTGTTTGTTCATGTTAGTTCACAGTGCATTAACTAATGTTAACAAGATTTTAATAAACTATTAGTAAATGTTGAAATTAACATTACCAAAGATTAGCAAATGCTGAAGAAGTATTGTTCATTCTTTGTTAATGTTAACTAATGTAGTAACTAATGAACCTTATTGTAAAGTGTTACCGGTAAAGTACTGCAGGAGCAAAATATTTGCTTCTTCATGCTTTGTAATGTATACTCACCTCCAAGAGCCTCTATGAGTTTGCTCTTGCTGTTTACTGCATGACACCACTCAATATCAGCAGCATCTTTTCTTTTGATCACCCCCTTGTTGAGGAAATATTCCAGTGTGTGTTCACTCATTGATCCTGCGACTATACAACATTACCAAGTTTAGTCCTAGTGAATTTACATATATTATTTATTTATTTTTATTTTGAAACCAATGCATTGACATTATCCGATTAGGCAGCAAACAAGTTAGCTTTCTTACCTTTGGAGTTTGATAGTGTCTGTAATTTGAGGTAGCAAACGAACAAAGATGCGATAACCGTGGCACATAAGATAAAACGGTACCATTTATGTCTAACCAAACCCATGTATTGTATTGTGCCCATGCATCTTTTTTTGCGAACATAACATTTGCATTACATTACATTCATAGACGGATTACATTACATTACGACAGCTACAACCTTCGAACATTACGGAAACCGGTAGCATAATGCATCATGGGATATGTAGTTATTCAGTCTTCTGCACATCGCGCTTGGCGTTTGTCCACGTCGAAATGTAGTACAGTACCAGTAAAAGGTTTGGTTATTATCAATTAATTATTATTAATAATATTAATGAATATTAAATACACGTAATGTGACTGCCAAATCTAGCAAAATATTTTAGAAGTAAAAAATGTAAATAGCCTACTGATAATGTAAATATCATTTTAACACACTTGTGGCAAAATATTGTTGAAATGTATGATTTTAAAAAACTTAAATTAAGAAATGTACAGGCAAATTGAAGAGGCTAATTGAAAAGCATACATTCAATCAATTTTGATTTACTAAAAAAATATTTTGTTTCACCTTTGTTTCGCTGTCAATACAAAAATGAAAGCTTGGTAGCAGTTTTTGTTAGCAATGTCATTCTGTTCAGAATTTTTGTTTGTTGGCTTTTGATGCATGGATGGGTAGAATTTATTTTATTATGGATCCTATCAACTCTTATTTTATTGCAAGTTTGCTGTTAGAATTGTGTGTAATTTTGGTTCTGTTCTCCTGGGTTACCTGCTGTCCTAGTTTATCCTAGATAATAGTATGCCTATAATATGAAGATAATGCAGGCATTTTTACTTTCAAAAAAATACAACATCAAACTTCCATCTTTTTATTCTTTCAAACATCTTTATTGTCAGGTTTAGTTTCTGTAATTTCGGTGGGTTTGGAGGTCTGCTCATCATCAGCTGTAGTAGGGCTGTCAGGGACAGTGAGGTGTTGTGATCCATGGCTACCATCTCCTTCTCTGCTCCATTCACTTTCCTCTGTTTTTGTTTTTCTGTCTTTGTGTGAGGGTTCCAGATCCTCTTGCTGCATCTGGAGACGTTTTTCCAAGTCTTCAGTATTTCGTGCCAACATGTAGCTCACCTTCCTCTGATGTGCCAAGGCCTCTTCTTTGTCATTTAACTGAAGGAGGAAGATAACTTAAAATGAGTAAACTCAAATTGTAATGTGAATGTATATATATAGTATACTGACCAGATCAAGCAGCATATGCAGTGTTTCATTTGAATCGGCTGTTATCTTTTCTTCGCTTGTTGTGGGCAGAAATTTTTTCAGTCTTTCACCTACACTGACAGACCCTCTCTTCCCTTTAAAATAAAAATAAAAAAATGAATTACTGGAAATAAAAAGAATCCCATTGTAAAATTACAGCAATGTGCCCCATGGCACTATAATTACCTGAATAATAATATTTAATAAAAAAACAAATCCCATTGTAAAATTACAGCAATGTGCCCTATGGCACTACAATTACCTGAATAATAATAATTAATAAAAAAAAAATAATAATAATAGTAATAAAAAAGACTTTACAAAATTACTAAAAATTAAACTAAATAAAAAACAAATATATATTTCATTTTTATATGAAATAAATATAAATATTTCGTTTTTATATGAAATAAAAATGAAACATAAAAACAAGAGCTAATTCAAAATATTCATAAAAACAACAATAGCATTTAAATAATACTAAAATAACACTGGGCTTTCACTTGAACCAAAAAAAAAAAAAAACACAATTTACAATGACATCGTTGTCAGAATTGATTGGTGATTTGACATTTTACTGACACTAAATCTTAGGTAAGATTTCTGCGGATATCTTCAATGAAAGTGAAATACGTTGCACTGCGTGTCATGATTTGGCACCATCCTCAGGTTTTAGCTATAAAACTGAACAGCACTTTACCCCTCTCGTGTCTTTGGTAATGCAGCTGGTGTCTGTCTGTCTCTGCCTGTCGGAGCACGTTCTCACCGACTCTCCTGAGCTGTTGCTCAAAGGCGATACGGAAAGCATCCATCATGACGTAAGCCTCCTCCTTCCTCTTCTGCTGCTCCTCCAGCTAATGCAGAAAAATACACTGTTACAAGACTCTAAAACAAATGAGCAAAGCCAGCCCTGTAATGGTTTTAATACATGCATTGGCTGAATAGGAGGGTTACTTTACTAGGTAATGGAGCTGAAGTATTGACAAATACAAGACGAGTACCTCTTGCTTGAGTTGGAGAACTTGTTTTCGGCTTGCAGCAGCACTTCTAGCACAAGAGCATGGCTCGCCCCCATTAGAGTTACACTGGCATGCCCCATACACTGCCAGCTTAACAACAAGATAAGAGGACAGAGAGCTGTTTGTTTACTACAGAATAGAGCTATTTAACACATACTACAATTCACCAACATTACCTCCAGAGCTGAACCGTCTGTTCTGAGGCTGCAGGAAGGCTGGGTCCTCTGGAAGTCCCTTCTTTCCTTAGTACTAAGCATGGACAGGAGCTCCAAACATTTTTGGCTCAGAGCTAAGACACAAAATGCATAAATATGTACTAGGAACAAACCAGTTATTGGGTCATCAAATAGAAGTAGGAAATATGATGCGACTTACATGCATTCTCTGTCCTTTGCTCCTGGTGCTCTTTCATTTTCTCCTCTAGTGCTTTCTTTATGGCTTCATTTTCTGCCAATACCCTGAGGTGGTATTTACATGAATCAGTGAGATGTGGGCATTTTTTTTATCCAAGTAAAGCAAAATGGGTTGCAGATGGCAACATTGACTAAAAAGTTGTAATGAAATGGAAGTAGCAGCAAATCTTTCTTCTGTATTGTGACCATTGTGACACTGTGAAGTCCCCTTTCTATGTTTTCCCCCCAATAATCTATCCATTAAAGGTCCTCTAAGCGATCCTGGGGGTGTTGACGTTCGCAATATTTTCAAACAAATCGGAGGCTAGACCCTACCTCCTCCGCATCTCATCTCCTCCCCCTCCCTTCCGTGCTTCCTGAAATAATTGTAACAGTCGGACTGGAAGCCCTTCTGCCGCCGGAGTTCTCGCCATCGTTCAAAAGCTTTGCTACCGATGTAAATTCGGAACTTCGCACGTTCTTTATCCGACTCCTTCTTCTTTTTAATTTGTTCTTCAGAACGACGTCTCTTTGGTCGTGTGTCGGGCATTTTTCAAACTTCCCTCTGACGCTTGTCTCTCCTTCACACACACACCCCCTTCATGTGCACGTGCACTAACCCCCAGACCCACCCTCAAATACTTCTTGCCAGTGATTGGCTGGAACACTGTTTGTTAGGTTTCGTGGTCCGGGTAAGACATGATTGTTTTTGTTGCCGTTTGTGGAGCCTGTGGTGTCTACAGAGACCGCGTTTTTTACAGTGTGTTTAGGGGACAGGCAGCTAGCCGATAGTGAGGAGACGTTTGCTGTACGTGACAAAAAATGTTTTGCCCCCACATCGCTTAGAGAACCTTTAATTGTTGGCTGGATTTTGAGGTCTGGGCATTGCCCTCAAAAGTAGTAGAGACAGGAGGACAGGACACAAGCTTGCAGGGTGCACTAAAAGAGAAGTCCTGCATATTGTATTGTATTGTATTGTATTCTAAAAAGTAGTCTGAAGGCCCAGTTATGATATTTTGATGAAACATTGCGAGGTCAAAAAAATGAAAAATTGATGAGTTGTTCATAACATCTATAACAAGCATTTACTTGAAAATAACTGATAGTCTTTTTGCATGGGTACCTCTCATACTTTAAACTCCATGAGTTTTCCACATTCTTGAACTGCACCTGGTTGAAGGTGATCTCCCACTGCAGTGCATTAACCTCCTGTGTGGAAGCAATTTCACAGGAATGAGACCCTATTTTCAGGGTATGCTTAAATTATTATTATTTTTTTAAAGATGTAGTTGTTTGAGTAGGACACCTTTTCAAGGGCCTTGTTCCTCTCTTCACTCTTCTGAAGCAATATTTTAGTATGACAAGTAGCTTTGTCCAAGATTGCCTTCAAGGACAAAATGTAGCACACTTCATAAATGACTTATAGGCTAATAAATCTGATTTAAATTAAACAACAATGATCTTAATTATCAGAACACTTTTAAATACCTGTCCTTGCAAGATCCTTAGAGCCTCATGTTTCCCCTCTAGGTGGCGATGAGTGACCTCCAGTTCAGTGCGTAAAAGCTCCACTTCCTGATATAGAGCGAGAAAGATTTGCATACAAGGAGACATGTTCAAATGGAAAGATAAATCATTTTTTACTCAATTTTAAAACAAAACTCATAAAGGAGCCACTTTTATGTGACTCCAATGTGTGAGACATTATTGTTATTTGATCATTTATTATATTTATTACATTCATGAGTGCAAATCTGTCAGTTTACCTCTGTGACCTCCTGTAGTCTTCTCTGCAGCTCTTCACTTGTGTCCTCAGAGGAGCTTTCTACTAAAGAATGCCGTTACATTTAGAAAATTAGATACTTTTGTTTTTTTGCATGTCGGCACATGGGTTTCTATTGCCAACACATCATATCCTGGTGGTAGTGTGGTTCTCAAATTACTATTGTTGAATATTTGTTTAAGACTTGCTCAAGGGAGTAGGCTACACAAAGTCAATTCCCTGATAAGAAATAGCAGGTGTTAACTTTACAAAACACCACAAATCAACAGAGCATGCGAATAATAACCCCTAAAGAGTGTTTTAGTATATTACCAGGAAGTTCTCTCGGTAAAGCTTTTAAACATAACTAACTTATTTTGTGGTTCATACAGTAGATTAGTCTGCTCTGTGTCCATGAAGGTATCAAAGAGGTTTGATAAGTTTAAATGACTTTAAATGAAAGTCCAGAAAACAAACCAGACTGTCTTTTCTCCCACTGTGCAACTCGTTCAGCTTCCAGTTCTTCCCTAAAGACTGCATACATAGTTCTGCATGATGTCCAGGAGAATGGTCCGTTGCTTCTTTCATTGGCCCCTTTCATTGGCCGTGACTTGGACAAGAAGTCCAGAAACCTCCCCCTGCTCTTTGTTTGTGGGAGATGGTCATGATGTCCCCTGGATCTGGCCCCCATGCCATCACCTAGATCCCCCTCTGTCATCATGTCATCTTCTGTGAGGCATTGAGGGCATGAACCTTCACCCTGCATCACAACAAACTATTAAAGAAAAAAAAAAGACAGTGCATCAGACACAAAAAGAAGTATATCAAGTATGTTGTGTACTGCGTAGCCCATATTTAAATTAAAGTGACATTTAAATATTGTTTGATAGTCAAAATAGCAGACATGGATGTTAAATCGATCTGTAAACTTACGGTACATACGTTAAACGAAACTTTTAGCATTCCTTGAGTGTAGAGGAAGAATAACCATACGAACCTGTCTGTGGGATGTTTTTGTATTTCGCCGACAAGAACAACGGCGAAATTCCACATCAATGTCGTTCCGCTTACTTTGACGAAGTGAAACTTATGCAAAGAGGCGTGTCTTGTCTTGACAGGCACTTTATTACAAAAGTAAGTTCAATAGATAAAGAAATGTCGCGCTATAGCATTGGGTTTCAAGGTTTACTGTCCCAGGGCTAAGACATTAACAGCTTTCAGAAAATCGTTCATAACAGTAGCCTACTAGCCTACAAGTATTATCCTGACTTTCCTCTTTTAAGACATAGGAGCAACTGTAGAGATGAGGATGTTTCTTTTAACTATGATAAAATAATACAATTGAAAATAAAGCTTTGAAGATATTTTTTTTAAAAACATTTGTTATGTAATTTTAAAAAATAATAACAAATATATAACCATGGACTCCCTCCATCTTCACAGACCCCAGCTTTGCAGTAATGAATATGGATTCAGAAATTTTCCCAATAAATAAATAACAAACACAGCAATCAAAGTTGCAAACATTGATTTATTAAAGTCACCTCTTTTACTGAGGAATAGATTATCTACTTCTCAGCCCCAGAGCACTGTTAGACCATGACAACATTAAACTTAAATTATGGCTGTAAATTGTCTCTGTTTTAGAGATACTTTCAAAAAACCTGCTGAAACAATGTACAAAACAGGTACATTTCAACAAGAAAGAGCATATGAACAGTTCTCAACATACTGCGTTGCAGCACATAAATATCTACAAATAATTACCACCTTAAAAAACAAAAACAATCTAAATGTTCAACAATTGCATCAGGTCAGCAAGTAATATTTAATAAGTCCATGACTTGTGATCGGTCAATCACTATCATAGTCTTCAATTAGGAGGTCTTCCTCATCCAAAAGGGCTTCAGAGCTTGCAGGCTGAGGCTGGCTGGCAGAAAGTTGTCCATGAGGATCCTGGCTATTTGACAAGTTGGACTCAGTTGTGGCATTCCCTGGTGTAGTACCTGGTTCAAGGTGCTGAGCAGCAGAAGATTCTTCATTTTCGCTGTCAGTATCTAAAATGCCTGAGTCTTTGTCACCAAGTGCTTCAAGTCTCAACCTGCAAATAAAGCCATTTATTAAACCATATTTTAGACATTTTAAAATGCAACAACACATCAAAGTTTTGTTAACCTTACCTTCCAGGAACCCTCTTTTGTGAAAGTTGCCCAACATTCTGGATAAAGGCTATTTGAGCTGATATGATAAAGATAAAAATATATATATATATGTTAAATCACTTATAAAAATAATTTAAAAAAAAAAAGTATGAAAAGAAATGCCCCGCAATTTAAAAGTCTTGCATTCTGGAGGAGGCAGGAAAATAATAAATATATTAAACTTTAAAGATTATGCTATGCAGTCTGACTCAATTCGAACAATTCTTTCTATATTTTGCAGATGAAAAGGTCACATATTCACCCTGATTTCTCATTGGGTTGGTGAGCTTTGCAAGGTAAGGCACCAGTTCAGTCAGGAGGCTCACAGGGGTAAGGCAGAAATTTAAGAAGAGCGACTGTGCGGTCAGGTAATTCTCTCGATACTATCACAAAATTAAAAGTTAAAATATATAAACATTTAATACATTAAACAATTCTTTAAATGCAAAATAATATAAATGCACCAAAGTAAAAAGATAAACATACCATCTTATTTATGTGAAGCCAATGCGGTTTATGAAGAGGCCTGAAACCGGCAGTGGCCTGGCTGTTGGCTTTTGCTCGAGAAGAGTTTGAGTGCATAAGGCCCCTAGTTGCCACTGATGAGCCGTATTCCAACATAGTTGACCTTGACTGTGAAAAGAGGAGCACCAGAAAAACAAAACAGTTGTTGCAGAGATACTACATGATGATACTCCTCTGGGTTTAAATGTGCAGTACAATCAGAGTATCTCGACATATCCCTATGTGTGTGTTTTGTTATGAAAGTTTGACAGCATTTCCACTCACACTCCACTCTGCTGTCAGGAAGTCAGCATCAGAGAGGTACTCGCTGGCCCGTGCTATATCCTCCACATCCGAAAAGAAGTCAGGGTAGTTCTGATGCAGGTAAAGGTTGAAGAACTCACCTGACATATGAGAACGCTCAATGACAAGCTGAGGAAAATATTATTATCAGAAGATCGTTAGAACATTAAAAAAAATTAAAAAGACAAATTATAACATGTATTATAATATTAATATTTACTTCTGGATCAACAAGCAATTTATCCCTCTGATGATCTGTTAAATGTGGAGGCAGTTTGGGTGCTTGAGAGCAGTCATAGCTTTCACCTAAAAATCATATGCCACCCGTTTGTATAAATACAAATGAATGTAGAATAACATTTCAGCAAGAAAGTTTCAATAATAGGAGTGAAATGGACTAACGTTTGCAGTACAGGATTTTCCCTAAAGCTCTGAAAAGGAAGAGCGAAGCATCTTTCCCTCCAATAGCTGGGCTTTCAACCTGCATGTTTGTTGATTTTGAAGACTTGGTCCTCCCCTTTGCCCTTACAGCAGGTTTTGCTGAAGAGGACTTGCTTTTCTTAGAAGCCCAGAGTCTCCTCTCTAGACAATTGTCTGAAAATAGAAATGAATGATTGCATAATTTAAAAAAAAAATCTTTATTTTATAAATCCTATACAATAATATATTATAAAGCTGTTGGTCAGTAAAACTTTATTCACCAGTAAATGAAGAAAACTGCAAACTGTTGATGGCACTGCGAATATCTCCTGAGCTTCCTGAGCAGAGAAGATCTAGAGCAGCTTTATCAGGAACAGAGATCCTGCCTGAACTCTGCAAAGACCGTTTAGATAAGAAAGTGTTGAGACAACAACGGGGGATTTCAGAGTCATAAATATCTGCTAACCAGGCACATATATATGTAGAAAAACAAACCACACAACCTACCTTTCCCACTTCAATGGTCACAATACGGCTTAAGACTTTCATCATACTGGTGGGAGCCACAGGGTTAAAACTGAAATAGAAAAATAATTAGCTAAACAGGATCCAGGACAGGATACATTTACATGCGTCATATTTCAAGTCTTATTGAAGGTTCAGAGTAAATAATATTGAAACTGACAAACTTGGGTTTGAACAATTTTAAGTAAATATTTTATGATTTTTTTTTTTATTATTTGTACCTAATATTGTGAATTTCAAGTTCATGCAGAACATCCTTGAAGAGATGCCTGGAGTTCTTGTCCCCGCTGAGGCTATCGGACACAATCATGACCAATGGACACCGGCTAGTCTTAATAAATTGCCTGAAAGTGTAAGGAAATTTGCATGAAAGACACCATTGACATCTTTTTATTATAATACTTCAATATAGTACTTGTGCCCACCTGAGTATACCATGCAAGCACACTGGTTGCCTATAGAACTGGTTTGGGAATTCCTAAAAAAAAAAAAAAAAGAAAAGAACCAATGAAAATGTCATTTAGCACCTTGAAAGTAAAATTCTTTGTTTTTACTTGCTAAGTGCTTTCTATTTTCTAAAATGTATTTTAACTTCATGCCTGCATTTTATGTGCACTAGCAAAGCTAAATATTCAACATCATAGTAATATGTTTGAAGAGCAGTTCTGTGCAGCACCTCTATAAGAATTATTTTCCTGTCTTCAGTGCGTTTCTCTCCGCTCATTTGTAGACGGTTGTATTTGTTGGCTCTTAGCAGGAACTCTTGGAATAACCCTGTTTGTGAGCTGCCATGGAAACTGTTAAACCTTGAATCTGTTGGAATAAAAAGGTCATATGAACAAGCTAGCAAAAACAGAGATTGAGATATAACTATCTATAAAGGATTCCGCTATATGTTAAAAATAGGGTTGCTAAATAATTCCCATTCACTAGAAATAATGCATGATTTCGCTACATTAGTACACTAGTAAGAAAAGACTCCTGACCTGGATCAAAGCCTTGTGTGAACAAATCTTCCATTTTGTACTGAGAGGTGGTTGAGGGATTTGACCATTCTTGAATATGAAAACCCAAATCCTTGGCAAGAACTTGAACAGTAGCTGTCTTCCCACATCCCGAGGGGCCAGTGAGCAACAGAATGGCGCCACCCTGTGGAGATATAACAACAAATTCAAACCATTTCAAATATCATATGAAATATATCCAAATGATTAAAACATACATCACACAACATGCATGTCATATTTTTCAGACCTTTTTTGATTTGTCCAAATGAACTCTCAACCAGCTTTCAACTTCTTCGACTTTCTTTTTGTGGACTGCCAATTCAGCCTATCAAAGAGAAAGAGGCATTTTAAGCAATACTGCTTGTAAATTTGGAAAACAAAAACAATATGAAATGGTTAAGTAGCAGATAAATATGTATTCTCAGAGTGAAATAGTTTGTGTTAAATTAATCTTTAGTTATATTAAGTTTAGTTTGACTTCAAACACACAGCTAGATGTGTTAATAAGGGGATGGAACAAAACTGCAGAAAGGTAGATTTCCAAAATCTGTACTGAGCACCCCTGAGATGCACAATTTCTGTACCTGTGATTGGGGTGCATGTAGATCCACCCAGGGCTCATCCTGGTCTAGTTTATATGCTTCACTTGACACACTGATCTGGTTGTTGGACACATGAGGATCTACTTTCCTCTTCCTCGATTGTTTCTCTGTTTGGTCACCAGTTGATGGCCACTTGGTAGTTTTGCTTTCCCCTGAGAGTGGCCCCCTTTTCAGTGTCCTATTCACTCCCCCCAAAAGTTCACCAAATGACGGTTCAACCCAGTTGTTTATCTTAACAGGAAAATAACAACAGAATACATGTAACATACACCAGTATCAGTAGATTTAGAGCATTTACATCCCTTCTCAGTGTGCAGATTACAATCTGAAGAACGTAAAAAGAAATATCAAGAATCAATAACTTTCATAGAGGTACTTAGCTACATACTTTTCCAGAGGACTGTTTTCCTCCCAGAGACAGCTTTGACATCATCAACTCTGACGTCCTATTCAGTTACTCCATGCAAAATTGCGCTGGGATGAAATTGGAAACCAAAATAATTCACATCATATATAAAAGTGCATGATTTGATTTACCTCTGTAACGTTAGGCTTAAATAAAGCGTGGTAAATGTATAAACTCAAGGGGAGCAGAAAGCACCATTTAAATAGACAGATTGCTTAATTCTAATCTCTTATTTAAAAAGAAGCTTTGTCGGGTATTCTGACTAAACTTACTAGTCAAGTTCAGAAGGTTCGCTTCTGACCGTTAGCTTGATATTACGAATGCTAGCAAGATTGTGTCAAGTTATCGGGCCAAACAACAGAATCGTAGCTAACACACTGTTTAGGCGGTAAATTTCAAACTCACCCTGGTCATTTCTACAGATGTTTTTTTTTTTTTGTAGTATAACAATGCCGACTATTCGCTTTTGCAAGTAACAAGTAACATCGCGCTAACTATCCCTTTAAAGCTCTGGTGAACCGCCCCTCCGCTGGCGCACGATGATTGCGTCATCAACTACGCTCCAACTATGTGAACACGTTTTTATGTTGATCCATGTAAGCTACACAAGAAGATATGACCAACGCATTAACTGAATATCACTTGTTTTTGTTTTCTTATTAATACTGAATATCCAATTGATATTTGTGTAAAACGATCCGTGGTATTAATAATTATATTTTCCCACGTGTGATACATTGCAATGAGAATCATGAAGAGACCAAACATTCTTCTCACAGGTAGTCTGCCTAAACATTTCTCTTGGTAATTATACAAAAGTATAGACGTATGTTATAAATAAACGATTATGCGATTGCAAGTTGTGTGTTTTAAAATAAACGCCATGCTGATGATGTATTAAGAGTGTTCCCATGTCATTTAAATGTTGTTTATTTAGTGGGTATAAAATATAGCGTATTAATAAAATGTAAACATTGCTATGCTTCCTCATGAAATGAAAGGAACTCCTGGAGTAGGAAAGACCACTCTAGGCAAAGAGTTGGCTCAGAGAACAGGACTAACCTATGTCAATGTTGGGGATTTGGCACAGGATAGTAAGTTGCTGTTCATTGCAGTCAAATTTTGTTGTTAATATTTTTAAAATGTGGATTTATTTTTACTTTGCAAGTTTTTGCTAGTTTCTACATTTGTATTATCTATTCAGGTCAGCTGTTCGATGGATTTGATGAAGAATACCAGTGCCCTATATTGGATGAGGACAGGGTATGTACTACTGTAATAATGGATCAAATTTGAATGTTTTAGTTTAGTAGTTCCCCTTTATTCGGATTTATATTCACAGAATTTGTTTAATTCAATCTTGAACAAAATGCATTTTACTTTCTATTAAATGAATGTAAGGTATTCAGCCGGTTATTGAAACCGGTCAGTATTCAAAAGCAAATCCAATATGCTGCAAATAATAAATGTAAAGATCATTGTCATATTCTAGGTTGTGGATGAACTGGAGGACAAAATGGGAGACGGAGGTGTAATAATTGACTACCATGGCTGTGATTTCTTTCCTGAACGCTGGTTTCACATTGTTTTTGTCCTCCGCACAGACAACACCAATCTCTACAATCGTCTTGAAAGCAGGTTTGTGTTTAGTACAGTGGATTATAATTACATTTATAGCATGTAATCCTTTGATTTGTGGCACTTTTAACTACTTGAAATATTAAAAATAGATTGGGATAGGGTTAAGCAAAACAGGGAAATTCTGTAATGCAAGGAAACCATTTTTAACATCTTAACACTATAAATGAGTAAAGACATTTTGAATCATCCTAACGGGCAGAAAACTTCCCGTGATTGATGATTCACCCATATAGCATATTCAGTCTTTGTTATTAAGCCAAATGTATAGTTGAGAAATATAGTTGTGTGTCTGTATGCTTCCTGTTGCAGTGATTTGGCTTCATATCTTTCATATTCAGAGGGTACATAGGAAAGAAGCTCCAGGACAATGTGCAGTGCGAGATCTTCCAGACTATCTTTGAGGAAGCCATGGAAGCCTACAAGGAGGAGATAGTCCACCAGCTCCCCAGTAATACTCCTGAGGACCTGGAGAGGAATCTGGATCAAATTGTTCAGTGGATTGAACAATGGATGAAAGACAACAATTGACATGGGACATTATATGTGAAAAGCTCAAGCACTTTTGAGTTCATGTCAGAGTAGATAGATATCACATTTCATAGTTAGTGTGGCCCCAGACAGAGTGTGGTTCTATTCACTAAGCACTAAAAATGTGTGAGGCTGTTAATAATTACTCTATTTGAAATACGTTAAACACAATTCAAAAATGAATGGAAGAAATAAATATTTTTATATTGGGTAACTTTATTTGTCTTGGTCTGCCTTGATAAGTGATCAAAGATTAATTAAAATTCTTTGAGAAATGATATATTATTGTTTAGCTGCCATCAAATACCAGCAACATTTTACATGTTAGTACATGTTAGTAATTGGTAGGATCAACTCTTACTCACAAAAAATAATGCTAGATTGCATGGGTGTTTCTCCTCAAAAGATGATCATATGATCTATAAGTGCATAATAAGTTTATACTTAACATAATTAGATTTTAATGGCTATTTTTTTTTTTTCTAAAACTGAGAAAGGATTATAGTTAAGTTTTGTTTACAGCAGGATAAAGTCACTCCTGATGTAGAGTGTGTTTTATTCACTTTAATCAGTCCTTCCAAATAGCCATTTCTATCTTTGCTATAATCTTTTTTGCTTTTATCCCCCTCTTGATGTTCTGTCAACAATCAAACTAACTACTTCTAAAATAGCTAAAATTCATTCTTGGATCATCAAGTCCATCTGACATATTTTCAAGTGTAGGAATAATAATAAAACATAAGAATGGACAAAAAAAGATTTCTGTTGCTTCAGTCCGTATATCTAGACTACAAAGCTTTAGTCCAGTGCTGTTGCAATAGATGGCTGAAGGTTTTTATGTTGCAACTTGGTTTCATTTTAGTGATTGTATCAGTAAAAAACATTTTAAAAGATTGCAAACAAATTTACTAATTATTTAAATGGTAATTGGAATAAAGCAGTCATGTGAATGAAGTTCTGTAGGTTCACAAGGAATGTGATATTTCGATATGTTGGGCTGTTGTGTTTTTGCCTAAAGAACTACAGTATGTTTAGCAAGATGTTTAAGTTCATTCCAAAATAAACTATTTTAAACTGTTTTGTTCTTTATGAATTCTTACATTTTTATAAGTAGCCTAGTGACCGTTGTCACCGGCCTTTTTACATACACAGTGCCATCCTGCAAAAAAACAAACAAACAAAAAAAAAAAAAACTAGGCACTACAATAGGTTTTTCTTTTCTTCATTTGTGTGTGTCGACTGTTTTCTTGTCAAACAAGAAAAATTGGTTTCTAATGTGACATCACACATTGAGGCTGGACAAGTCACGTGATCGATCCCCCTTCACCTGTAGCACCAGTGGCGGAAGACAGGTGAAAGTATCGATACCAGGTATGAGACCGGGTACCAGGTATGTTTTTCTTGAATTATATGTATTTTAGACAAAAATATGTAGCTTGTAGTCTCATGTTTAATGTAGACAATTATATTAACTCGCAGTACGAAATTAGCCTATTCCTTTCTATGCTTATTGGAATGACTTTAGAGCCGTGGTGTAGTTCGTTCCGTTTCATTCTTTCCTGTTTTATGTTGACTGGCAGGTTTTAAACCTCGCAAAGGTCATGTAGCTGTTCTGTCGTCACCATAAATTAATTTTTGTTACATTTTTATTTCTGTATATTTGAGCCCTGCTCGCCGGTGTGTAAAATACACTTGTCTTTATTCCAGGAAGCTTTGTGAGGGAAAAACACGGTTTTAAATTCACCCCGGGAGGCAATGTAACTACTGTACCGAGGTAAGACAATCATTGATTTCAGGGTTTTGTAGTAGCTAGCCAATGCAATGTTTTTTTAGTTTTATCTGTAGGGATGAACGATATATGTGTGCATTTTTCATACTGTAGATCATAAATTTGTAAAGCCTACATCGTTTTAGTGTTTTAAAACACAAGTTTTAGTGTGTTGTTTTTTTATATATTAATTAATTTTGACTTGAATATTTATTGATTATAAAACATATGACATGTCATTAGTGTCAGGCTCAGCCAGATATTTTATATCAGTGAATCTTTGCTTATATTTGTACAAGATAATGTCAATGTGACTCCAGGCATTGTAATATACAGTATATGAATCAACTTTCTGATCCTCAGTTCAGTCTGCTGTTGGGATCACCCTAGGATTTCCATATGTCAGCTGGAAACGGGTCAGCCTCCCGCTTTGATCGGGTCAGAGATATGCCTCACTATGATCAGGTGCCCATCGGCTCACTGCCGTGGGGTCAGCAGGTTCCTTACCCTCTTGGTGGTGAAGTGGCAGAATCAAGCTATGACAGTTTACCACCACCTCCACTCCCTGAACACCCCCCTGTTGGTCCAGATTTCTACCCGAGTGATGTTGAAGACCAGGTGGATGATGCTATGGACATCAAACCCATCCGACGCTTTATTCCTGACTCTGTGAAGAATTTCTTCAGAGCCAGTGGCAACCAAGGCAGCAAGAAATGGACCTTTCCTCCACCACCACCTGAAGTGAACACCACCACCGAAGGCGTCCCGTGCTCCCCTCCACCGTCACCCACAGCCCCCAGCTCTTACCTAGACCCTTTTGGAGGGTCTGGAGGCAGCTACAATTCAAGGAAGGAGCAGGCTATGTTATTAGGGGAGCCACTGGAATCGGTTTCTGGACGCTCTTTGCAGACGGCTATGACTTATAGTGAGAAGGTGGAGGACTACAATCTGCGCTACGCATACATGAAGTCCTGGGCCGGACTTTTGCGCATTTTGGGATGCGTGGAGTTGCTTTTGGGGGCTGCTGTTTTTGCTTGCGTCTGTGCATATGTGCACAAGGATAATGAGTGGTTTAATATGTTTGGTTATTCAATGCATCAGATGTATGGGGGAGCGTATGGAGGATCAACAATGGGTGGGATGTATGGAGGAACTGGGATTTCGTACTCAGGACCCTTGACTCCTTTTGTCATTGTGGTGGCTGGATTGGCCTGGATAGTGACTGTCATTCTAGTAGTGTTAGGAATGACCATGTATTATCGTACCATTCTACTCGACTCAAGCTGGTGGCCAATCACGGAGTGCGTGATAAACTTGTCATTAGGATTGCTCTACATGATAGGTGCAATTGTGTATGTGCGAGACACTGTGCGTGGAGGTCTCTGCTATTATCCACACTTCAACGCTGGGCCCAATGCAGGGTTTTGCCGAACGGAGGCTGGGCAGAACGCTGCCATCATCTTCCTCTTTTTCAACATGCTGTTGTATTTTGTGGGAGCAGGCGTGTGTCTAAAGCTGTGGAGACATGAAGCTGCAAGGATGCGCAGAGAAAGACTAGGCCAAGATGTAAAGTTCAAATCATTTGTTCTTTGAAATAAAAAAATGAAATAACTCAAAATAAACTAATATAGTTTAATTTGCTTGCATTTCTGTTTTTATTTGTATTTAGATGAAATCAGCAGCACTACCACTTAATATGGTAAGCAGTTGAATTTTAAAGAAGTACAATTTTTATATTTTAAAAACTGTTTATGTAATCCACCATTTTTAATCTCAGATTGATGCTGGGTCAAGCGTCTCTGTGCCCATCCGAACTGCTCCAGTAATGGCCAATCCAGATTCATTTGATGGCACACCAGTCCCTCCAGTTATGATGGAACCAGAGATATTAAGGGGTCATATCCCTGCTGGCCACATCCCCAAACCTGTGGTCATTGCAGATTACGTGGCGTGAGTTTCAAAGAATACTTATCCTAAGTAATATTAATTACTTCAAGACATTTTATACAATATATAAACTGTTTGGAAACTAGCACACATATTTAGTAATGGTTATAGTTCCCTTGTGCATGTTTTTTTCATCACTTTTTTAATGATTATATCTGATACGTCTATACCTGATATGTTCTGTTTTTTTTTCTCCTTACAGGAAATATCCCACAATTCGCTCTGACGAGGAGAGGGAGCGATACAAGGCTGTGTTTAATGACCAGTATGCAGAGTATAAAGAGATTCATACTGAGGTTCAGGTCTTAACGCAGAAGTTTGATGAAATGGATAACCTGATGAGGAATCTACCACAACAGCCGTCCAGCCAAATGGTAGCTAATCGTTTAAACAGCGTTTTGCAAATTCTTACAATTATTTTACAGAATTTTTTGCAAACTTTAACAATTCTTAGACACGGTTATTATGAGCTCATATTAATTGAGTAAGTAAATGGAATATTTGTCCACATGACAATTAAAAGGAATTAGTGAAGGCATAAAGATGATTTAAAATGATGAAAACCTGGTGACTGATCACAGTACCCAAAGACAATTGTTATACATTTTATATAACCCAAACTTGATTTATTAAACTTTGTTTTCTTCCCATAGGAACAAGAAAGAATCAAAAGCATTATTCAAGAGTATAACAGAAAAAAGGCTGTAAGTATTATTTACCTTTTTATATGTTCTACTTCTATCCATTTAAAAATGATAAACAGAATAAATCTTCCTTTTACCCCCAATGAAGGTTAATTATGATGATCTATGTTCTATAAGTCTCTTCGACCCATTTTAAACCCTTCATCATCTGCCTGTTGCCTTTCTACATTCTTTAGTCATTGCAAAACAATGACGGTTTCAACTGTTTGAGTTCCACAAACACCTGAAACTGAAAAACTGGAAATGTTAGGGGGGAGCTATTGACATATTTACATACTTCCTGTCTGTGTGAGAGTGCTCGGCAAATATTACTTTCCCTGTTTCTGGTTTTAGGATCCAACGTACCTGGAGAAAAAAGAGAGATGTGAATATCTGAAGAACAAACTTGCTCACATAAAGCAGAAAATTCAGGAGTATGACAAAGTTATGGACTGGAATGATGGTTACAGCTAAACAAAACTCCAATATACTTTCAAAGTTTATCATGAACTTCATAGAGGTCCTCAGAAAAGAAATGACTGGCAGAAACAAAAATGACTATATCTTCAGGAATTTAGTGTTTGGCTTGGTCTCAGTTGGTATTAAAATAATTTCATATTGAATTCAATAGAGCAAAGGAGCATAATGAAGGACATCTACAACTTAAAGCACAGCAATGAAGAAGTTATATGAATCCATCGAATGAAAGCTACTAAGTTACTGACGTCATGTGGAGCAACATTTAAATTGCAATCATATATATATATATATATATATATATATATAATTTTAGAAGTAGGAATCTTCCTGCTGGTTCATTGGAGAATATAATGTAAATAGCCCTTCCAGTGGTATTTGTAATATCTCTGATCCTGAATTTCTTGGTATATTTATAGTTTTTTTAGTTTATTAATAGTTTTTAGTTTATTAATAGTTTTATACAGACATGTGTGTGTTTTATGTACATTTTGTATTATCTTATGTGTATCAGCATTTTGAACTGATTGTGAAAGTAGATACAAATAAATATGCCTGCCTCCACATTGCAATGGCAAAGGTTCCCTTTTTGACAAAATAATGAACTAGTAGTTTATACACAGGGTGAAAAACCACCTCTAATTGTTTGTTTATGGTAGACAACGTAGCTCAAAGCCTTATCTGTATATAGATCTGCAGTAAAGGAATCAATGCTTGACACCTCTAAAGGTATCAGGTTACAAGTTGCAGTGGACTCCAGGAAGAAAAGGTGCTCATTTACTCTACATTTTTTTTAGAACACTTACGTTTCATAAATACTGAATCATAAATACAATCATCTAGAATAAGTGTATTTTTTAAATGCAGCTTTGATGGGTTTTTTATGGTAATTGAAACAATAATTACATTATACTTTTGAGCCAAATGTTTAACAACAAGAGACGATTAGCAGTTAACCAAAAAATGCTTATTTCTAATTAAAGATGACATATAGTGCATTTACAGGTTTATGATTTGGGCAGTCAAAAATCCGCTCTAACCTCCAAATAGGATCAGTTTTATTAAATACATTTATATAGTGTATATGGTATAAAGACACTTATTATAAATATGGTTATTATTTTGAAACAAAATTATAACAAAATAAAACATGTGGAAAATATGTTATACATTTCTATTGTTACATTATTTTAACATTTTATTTATTTTATATACTGTAGATGTTAATTTTAAATGTATTTTAATGTAATCAATTTATTTTAATTGTATGTATGTATTTATTTGTAAATTTTATTTCACAGTTTTTCTCAAAACTTTTTTTCACGGACCCTCTAGCATTTCCTTGTGGCCCCCACTCGGGGTCCTCGAACTAATGCGCATGTCAAGTATTATACACCTAAATACCATCTTTGTTGTCCTTATACATATTTTCTAACATGAAAACAAAGCTACCATAGGTTGTGAAAATCAATATGGAAATGATACGGGCTCGCCTTTCATCTACCACGCTGAGGGCGTGGCTACACCTGTGCTTTCAGTGATGTGTTGTTGTTAAGGTGATTGCAGGTTCCAGGGGGCGTTTCCTGAAGGAGGCTGAGCGCTCTCAGCTCCGAGAAATAAAGAGCGTCTGTAAAGAGGTGAAGGAGGTACAAATATTTTCCAGCGTTGACTGCTTTCAAAAGGAAGAAGGTGAGTTTCCTCGATACTATTCAATGATGTACTCCTATCTATTTTGTTTGTTTATTAACACCAGGTGACTTGTAGGTTTGTTACTGATACGCACAAGAATCACGTAGCGCGGTAACGTTATACATTTTTAGAAATATCATGTTATTTGTTTTCTTTGTCGAGCATGGTTTTCTCCTTTTTTTGTGTGTTATTGGGGTAAAAAACGTGTTATTATTCGGGTATTTTCTTCGAATCTGCATTTAATCAAACAGCATGATAGGCTACTGACGATAGGGAGTTCTTTAACAAGCTTTACCTTTTACTGAATATTTATTGTTGTTCATTAGATCTCAAACCTGATTATAACATTCTTACATTTCTTTGATACAAATTAAAGAATTTGAGAAAAAAATCTGCTACTAATCCGAACATTCAGTAAATTAATTAAAAATACAGTGAGTCTCTGTTGCTACACTACACCCTTTCGATCAGGGTGTGAGGTGATAGTGATTTCACCAAGTACATCATGTGCCTGGAATCTGGATCAACATCTACGTTGATCATGGAATAACATTCCAATTAACCAATCAAATTTGAGGGACAAGTTTATAGTTTGTGTAAACACAGTAACAGTATTCCCCTTGTTAGGTTTGTGGTTAGGGATATGGCAGCCAAGGGCTAAAATTTCAGACAGGAATTCTGTTCCAGGCTCAACAAAATATGTGGACGCATTTTAATTCAATCCAGTAAATATAATTGGAAACATCTATCTCTTTTCGCCTGCTCCTGTTAAGGTTTTATCTGCACAGTAATTGGAAGTATTTAAATTCATAAAACACAGACTATCAACACTAAAATCCCGTTTTACTCTCTCAAAAATTATGGCAAAATTTGTTTTTATCTCTGGTCAGCTATATATATATATTAGAATTAAAGATGTGAAATTAATGTATTAAATATTCTCAATTTAGGTCTGGGTTTATAATTGTTCACTTTTAAAACTAATCTGTTAAAAACAACACACCCTCTGTTAATTCTTACCTCCGTGTGTCATGAAGACAACACATTTTGTTACTTGCTCAACTAGTATTATTCATCTCAACACAGTTAAGATCTTTTACACATTTTTCTCAGAGATGTGCTGTTTATTGACGTATTTAATGAAAAGTATACACTACAAAAAAGTACAGTAGTTCACTTAAATATATTAAAACCTATTTTATACATTACAAAATTGCAATATTCTCGAGTTTAATGTAATTTTAAACAAGTTTATTCATTGGATTTACAAAAAATATATTAATTTAAAGAAATTATGTGATGTGGTCTTATATAAACATCTTTAACATGAATAATTTTCTATTTATGCGTTTTTTGGATTGCGTAAGTTAAGGTGAACATATCTGTAATAAGCTTCTCAGAAACACTAACTATTTCCTTTTCACTACTTGGAGCTATGTAAAACCTCTCTTGAGACCAGGGGCTTGTAGTCATGGTAGTTGAACAAACTCAGGATTAATTTCAAGTTGACAAAACCAAACCAATTTAGCCAGTCTTTGTGGGCAACAAGATGCTGATCATCAACTTTCTCTGTAAACTCAGGCTTTGATCCTGAGTTCACTGAGTCATGGAGTTCTCTCAAGTCACAGTCCAACGCAAGCACACAACCAGTATGACAAGTGCTATCTGTGTTGATATCATAGCCAAAGGCATTCATGTTTTCAACAAACAGACCACTTTTTCCAAAGATCTAAAGATGACTGGAAAAACATTTGAGACAGCATTTTTTTCTGTAATTGGACTGCCAGATTTACAGCGAAACAAAGTCTGATCATGATTCTTGTAGGTTAGGTTATGTCTTGTAAATATTAATAAAATTACCCATAATGGCCCATGCTTTCCTTCAAATCTCTCCTTTGAGTTTTATCATCATGTGCCAGTAATGAGTCGTGCAATTATGCTTTGGTATCTGATTTGTATAGATATAAAGTCTTGAATATGTTATGGTGATCATTGACTAGTATCAATTAGGGGTTTAAAAATATATTGTTTCACAATATATCACAATACAAAAATGCAACAGTATGTATCATGGATAGTGACAATCTTTAATTCTGTAATGTATTGTGCACTGTTCAACCAAAATGAAAATTACTGTGTGAGAATTACATTATTTTAAATGTATCTGGTCAGTGAAAGTGCAAGTATATTCGTCTATAATAATTGTGTATTTTCAGTTTCAGAATCATGAATAGTCACCATTGTGTTGTGCATTGGGTTATCAGCATCAAGTCTAAGCCTATTTGTTTCCACCCCCATTGTAATATCAAACTTAGCATTTTAATCAACAGTTTTTGTTAACCTTTTATCATGTCTTGGAGTATCGCAATAATATTGTATCATGAGTTACCGTTATGCATCAAATCATGATACGAGGGCATCGTTTCACCCCTAGTATCAGTTGTATTGACATGTATATGTCATTAACACTTGGGTTAATTATTTTATCGTGCTTTCTTGCAGTATCACCTCAGTCCAGAGAAAACTTCTGTTGGCACCCTGTGAAACTTGTCCAGGAAGCTGACATCATGCCGAAAAAATCAAGTCACCCTCCCCCATATGGCGACAGACAGTAAGTTGCATTTTAGAGTTTGTTATCATCAATTTTCAGTAGAGGCAAGTTTTCTTAAATGGCTCCTTACTGATGGTATTATTATCTGTATTTTTTTATTTTTCAAAAACAATCAGTTAATGTTCCCTTTTACTTATCGAAGTTGTTTCGCTTTATCCTTTCAGTCACCACAAAACCTCCCGTCGCACACATTCTTACCACCCTGATGAAATGCTTCACTTTTACCGCTGGACGTCACCCCCAGGTGTGATGAAGATTTTGTGCATCATCATAATCATTATGTGTGTGGCTATTTTTGCCTGCGTGGCCTCCACACTTGCATGGGACTATGATGCAGACAACATGGGGCTTGGTGGTCTTGGGATGGGTGGCTCTCTCAGTGGAGGGTACGGCTATGGAGGAGGAGGTAGCAGTGGTGGTCTCGGAGGCTATGGAGGAGGCACATACATGGATCCGAAATCAGGCAAGGGCTTCATCATCGCAATTGCAGCAATCACCTTTATCACTGTGCTCATCATCTTCATCCTGGTGGTGTCGAGGCAGAAAACTGCACAATCTCCCTCATTCTATCTGGCCTCCATCATCATTTGTGCCATACTGGCTGGACTCATGCTCATCGCTAGCATCGTGTACCTTGTCGCTATTAACCCCACTTCTCAGACATCTGGATCCATGATGTATAACCAGATATTACAGCTGTGTGCACAATACCAGAACCAAGATCAGGCCTCTGGAATCTTCATCAATCAATATTTATACCACTACTGTGTAGTGGAGCCTGAAGAGGTGAGTCTGGGCAGTCTTCATAATCTAGTATTTGTTCAGTTCAGGTTGGTTATCATCAGACTCGACTTAATATTCCTTTCTATTGTGCAGAAATGCAAGTTGAGAGTCAGCTTTTTTGGTTGTGCAAATATAGAATATATCTGCCACATAGTCCTCTATATTATGATCTATTTTTTGGTGCAATTTAAAGTGTTATTTCTTTCTCTTCTCTACAAGGCTATTGCCGTTGTTCTCGGATTTCTGGTGGTGGTTGGGTTAATCATCCTACTTGTGTATGCGGTGAAGACCCGAGGGCAGATAAGGAGATACGGCATGGGCCGCGTTCTGTGGTATGATGTGAAGACCATCACCGATGGCCTCACTTCTCAAGGCATTGGGGAATGGGTAAGAAAGTTTCATTTGTTCACCTGTTTTAGTTTGTGATTTAAATTGGGAATTTCAGTACAACGCATGGATTCATAAGGTCATAAAATGTAATACTTTTTTGTAGTACTTGGGTTGAATGCTTCTCTATGCTTGTTACCTTGTTTTCAAGAGTTATGTGTGGTGCCTACAATTGCTCCACCTTTTTAGGAGAATTGTTGATCTACACTAGAGCATTGCTATTTAGGACTCTTCCAAGAAGAGAAGACACAAAGAGGTTTTTTCTTATCTAGTTTCTGGGTGTGTTCTCTTATGCACTGTCACTTGATGGAAAGCATGATTATGATCCAAAATTTCATGATGAAATGCATGGAAAACAGTTACAAACGTCTATGAATTGGTAGGTGGCAATTGCTTAAAAATACCCTTGTAGAGTTATTAGGTCACTCCATTGGCTTTGTTCTTACACAATTTGTTGTGTGAGCAGCAGTAGTAGTTTCGTCCTTTATGTCTTGATGGTATTTGTGGAAGTGGTGGAACCGGTTCTGCCTGCCTTTTAATGTTTGTCCAGACTGTTTACCAAACAAAAAGGCTGACTGCATTGGGGAAACAGAGACGCTGAAGTAAAAGAGGCATACAGCAAAACACTTAAATGAGTTACACTACCAAATGATGGGTGAAAATATTTTAAGCAAGCTGGCTTTTATGCAAGAGTGGCGTATTATAAAAAGATGGTACATTAAATGTACATTATGTTTCTAAGCTGTAACAAAATTAAATGTAAAACAGCTGAAGGGTGAACTGAATACTTCTTAAATATTTATTGTACTGTGTTTTTGCCTTAAGTAAACTTTCTTTAAAAATGTCCAGATATAACCTGTCTTTCTTTGTTTGTCTTCAGGTTAATAATGTGTCTGGAGATCCAGAGGCTTTTGTCAGTGACCCCAATGACCAAATCGGTGTTGCGCAGCCAAAGGTTTACAGCCAGAAACCAATGTACCTTCCAAGGTATGTTCTTTCAGTGAAGAGCAGAAAAAACATTACTTATCATCTGTCTGTAGACTTTATTCAATGGATTGTTTTTATGTCTGGATTGGGCTTGACCATTTTAAATGGGGTGGTTGATTATGATTTCACTTTTCTAACTCTAGTTAGTGTGTAATTTTGCTGTTTGAGCACAAACAACGTCTGCAAAGTTACAACATTCGGTTCTAAGTAAAGGAAGACATTTACTTTTAAAGAAATCATTTTTTTAAGGACTACAACAAACGGCTGGTAGGGACTAGACGGCATTTCCTCCCGGGTTAGTGACATCACTAACCCTAAGATTTACATAAACCCCACCCCGGGAACATGTAACAAAGGGGGTGAGTCCATGAGAAGAGGAAGAGTTGTTGTAGTCAAATTTGTGAGTCTGTGCAAGCTTTCGCGTCCATCTTTTCGCATGCAATACAGTATGCAACACAAATCAATCAAAAAATCATCTGTGGGGTATTTTGTGCTAAAACTTCTCATACACAACAGAGACTTATTTTAAATTTTGTAAAAAGTGGCATTATTTACATTTAGCTGACACTTTTTACCAAAGCAACTTACAATTGCTATATACTATGTCAGCACACCTCTGGAGCAACTAGGGGTTAAGTGTCTTGCTCAGGGACACATTGGTGTCTCACAGTGGATTCAAACCCGGTCTCTCACACCAAAGGGATGTCTTGTCCACTGCGCCATTATACCACCCCTTTAATAGTGGTCAATTGTTATAATGACAATATTGTTATACAAATGTTTGCAATTGAATCATAGCAAGAAAAATTATAAGGAAAGTGACCATAGACAATGATTGGTCTAGGTCAGTTTAGCCTGTCACTAGACGCCACAGAGCAAAGGAATCCAGGAAATCTTGTCCCTGAATGAATGTTACCTGATGGGTTTTGTTTTTCATGAACATGAATAACCCGTTCCACTGTGAACTGACTGAAATTACAGAAAGCTTTTTTACTCTGGTGTGATGTTACATTTTTCATTGCAACCAACAAAGCTATTAACAAAAGTTCCATTGATATTATTATTTTTATTGAACGCATCTTTTTTCCCATTAGTGGTTCTGACTTGACCAGCTCTTTAAGTGGACTGAAGGGCAAACTGAGAGACTATGACACTGGAGAGTCTGGAGATGAGTTAGAGACTGATTGTGAAATGTAAGAGAATCTTTAAGTTGTAGTTGGTAGTATTGGGGCATGTACTTTTTTACTACGAATTTGTGGCTATGTAATCTGTATCACTCTTGTCCCATTTTCCCTTCTTACCTCTATTCCACGCTGTCATGCTCTCAGTGAGTATCCTCCCATCATTAATGAGCAGGAGAGGCTTGAGTACAAGAGAGAGTTTAACAGGGATCACATGGAGTACAAGCGTCTTCAGGCTGAGCTAGATGATATTAATCAGGGCTTGGCAGATGCAGATCGAGAGCTGGACAGATTACAGGAAGGCAGCCCACAGTTCCTGGTATGTGATCTATACAAATGAAAACAGTTCTTCAGTTTGGATCTCTTTTATTCTTCTGACTCTTATTATGTAGATTTTGCTTGATCTGCTGAGCTCTGCCTGTCTGTCACAATAATTCAAATGCCTAAGTTTATGAGTGGGAAGTCTTTATAGTATAATATCATTCAATCTCTATTTTTCACAATATCTCTTCCACCTTTAAAAACAACAAAACTTAATTTGAAAATGATCTCTATCTATTCTGATATTATTATTATTAGTAGTACTACTATTAAAATATGTTACATTAATATATATTAATCCTGTTTTTATTCTCTAAAAAAGGATGCCATGGATCAATACAACAGGCTCAAAAGTTTAAAGAAGGTAAAATCTTTCAAAAAATTTCAGATCAGAATATTTATAGAATAATTACATGATTTGTCACAGCTGTTAAAATAACTATTGTTTATAATGAAGTTGCAGACGATAATTTTGACAGAAGTGTATAGATGTAAATATAAATGCTTACCAGTTAACTTTCTCACAGTCTGAAGACTATCAGAGGAAAAAGAAAAGGTGTAAACTGCTAAAGAGAAAACTCTCCCTCATCAAAAGAAGGATCAGCGACTATGACCACAGACAATAAAAACCTGGCACTGGAAACTCAGCAAGGCACTTGATGGTTTGGCTTTGGGACTTTATCTGTATTTCTGTATTAAAAATCTGTATCATTGTATTATTATCAAGAGAATGTATGGCTGCTGTTTTATATAGACAGATTTTTGCTTTTGAGCCGAACTAAACTTAATAAAAATATTGTGGTTTCTATGAAGTATTTACTTTTTTTAAAGCTAGATGTCGTCTGTTAACCTTTTATCTTTTTGCTGTTGTAATTTTAGTCAAGCCATGGTTGTATCTTAAACAGGAGCAAGACTGTGACCACTTTTTGTAGTAATTTTAAAGACGTTCTAATACAAGTTGTTTGTAATAATGTTTTTTTTTTTTAACTTGTTGTCACCGGAATAGCAATATCTGTTATTGTTTTGCAAGAACACACCTAATGGGTGAGAATTCAATTACAATTATATAATTAACCTATTATCAGTGGTTAAAGAGGTATTTGTCAGGTGGGGGAACCCTCAAATTTTAGTAGCCTGTCACTTATTTACTTGATATTTTAATGGTTATGTTTTGGCCCATCTACACTGATTTTAATGACAATATGTTAAAATTGCTTAGCCTAACACTGGGACAAAAAGTGGGATTCGAGGCCTCCCCAGAGAAAATTTTGATTTCTCTGACCAAATTATGTGCAATTTAAGACTTTTGAAGGCCAAAAAAGAGGATAATAAATAGCTTTAAAACCAGTGGGCATTCGATTATTTTGTCAATAGCCTACCTGCTCTCTTCTCATCTACATCTTTCTTTTTCTCAGTCTCCTTATCCTGCCCTATTTCTTCCCCTCCTAAACCCCCTGAATTTTGACGGATAGTCATTCATTTTTGTCTGTGTCAGTGAAGTAGGCTTAACTGATAATTATATGTTTTATGAATCATTATCTTAAAGTTAATTTACTCAAGACTACCAGGTCAGTATTGCCACCTTCTTCAAGCTTTGGAATTTAAAAACTAATTTTAAAGGAGCTGAATGTAAGAAATTTATTTCAAATAATCATAAAATGACCCTGATGTGTCACTAGACATTAAGAAATCATGTTCATTTCAAATACTTTTATCACTGACAACAGTAGTCCGGCCAGGATATTGTCATTTAAAAAGTGTTGTTGCAGCCCTCAACTGTCATGTTGTGTTTTGGTCTGATGGTCCAACCTCCACCGATCTACCAATCACGAAGTCATTAGTGTTGCAGCATTCGGGTTGCCAGCTCTGCTCTAGTTACCACAGCTGCAGCTACAAACGTGTGGGGTAAAAAAAGTTGGATCCTGCAGCATATCTGGCAACCTGGGGTCAGGGGGGAGGGGGAGGGGATACACCGCTCTACAGTAATTTGAAACTGATTGCAGTACCAGTTTTGGCCACAATCTTACATACAGCTCCTTTAAATAATAGGCCCACAAATTATAGGCTACGTTTAACGCAGTTGGCGGAATTGGCAGACGTTCCCTCATCATGCGCTGCGCAAAACATTGTCAGGTATATGCAGCATTAAATGCACGCAGGTGATTTTTGAATATTAAAGAACGAATATTAATGTCTATATACAATGGTTTGTTAAAACTAATCCTGCTATTGATCTCTTGTAAGACCCTAGAAGAGTGGCTATAGGGAAAACAAATGTCAAGCGAAATATTTCGGACCTAAAACTAACTTTACCGCGCACAACCACCCCGCGTGCATTTCAAGCATTTGTAAAGCCTTGCAGGCAATTAGGATGCATTAACTGCATTGTCTATATTTTTGTATTTTTAAAGTTTATTTCTATTTATTTATTTATTTATTTATTTGTTTCGTTATGTTTTATTTATTTAACAGGCACCGATTTTAATAAATAACAATAAGTTGTAGCAAGTTGGCTATTGCATTGAAAATAACAATAAATTCAAATCCATTTCTTGGATACAACGAATATTTATATTTACATTTGTTCATGTTGAAATAATGAATAATATTTGACGACATTGTTTTGAGTTTTTTTCAAGTTTTCGTAGTAAACTTTTGAGCTGGCCCAAAAATAAAATAGTTTAAATGAGCCTTGCTTGCCTATAGCGAAATTAAATACATAGCCTAACTATTGATTTAAAGTGAAACATGATAATAAATAGCATTTTTACAGAATATAAATTAATAGATCAAATATACAATTCATTATATGCCAATGTGAATAAAAATGCCTGTAAGGAATCTCTTAAGGAATCTCTCTGTCATTTTTTTTTCTGGTCGAAATTTTGAGTTTCGATATCTCAGCTCTGGAAGGGTCTACAGCCTCCATTTCTGCACTCAGGACTAAGTCTCTTGGCCCTCTATCAGAATCAAGAGTTTCAAGAAGATCGGAGAACGTCAAAATTCGACCAAAAAAAAAAAACGACAGTCTTACCCATTACATTTTTTTTTCGGGTCGAAATTTTGAGTTTCGATATCTCAGCTCTGGAAGTGTCTAGAGCCTCCATTTTTGCAATCTGGTCGAAGTCTCGTGGCCCTCTATCAGAATCCAGAGTTTCAAGAAGATCAGAGAACGTCAAAATTCCGACCAAAAAAAAAAAAAAAAAAACGACAGTGTTACCCCTTACGTTTTTTTTTTTCAGGTCGAAATTTTGAGTTTCGATATCTCAGCTCTGAAAGGGTCTAGAGCCTCCATTTTTGCGCGCTTGTCGAAGTCTCATGGCCCTCTGTCAGAATCCAGAGTTTCAAGAAGATCGGAGGGGGTCAAAATTTTGGCCAAAAAAAAAACCGACAGTGTTACCCCTTACGTTTTTTTTTTCGGGTCGAAATTTTGACTTTCGATATCTCGGCTCTGGAAGGGTCTAGAGCCTCCATTTTTGCGCGCTGGTCGAAGTCTCGTGGCCCTCTGTCAGAATCCAGAGTTTCAAGAAGATCGGAGGGGGTCAAAATTTCGGCCAAAAAAAAAACAACAGTGTTACCCCTTATGTTTTTTTTTCTTGTCGAAATTTTGACCTTCGATATCTCGGCTCTGGAAGGGTTTAGAGCCTCCATTTTTGCGCGCTGGTCGAAGTCTCGTGGCCCTCTGTCAGAATCCAGAGTTTCAAGAATATCGGAGGGGGTCAAAATTACGGCCAAAAAAAAAAATTACAGTGTTACCCCTTATGTTTTTTTCAGGTCCAAATTTTGACCTTCGATATCTCGGCTCTGGAAGGGTCTAGAGCCTCAATTTTTGCGCGTTGGTCAAAGTCTCGTGGCCCTCTGTCAGAATACAGAGTTTCAAGAAGATCGGAGGGGGTCAAAATTTCGGCCAAAAAAAAAATTTACAGTGTTACCCCTTATGTTTTTTTTTTCAGGTCCAAATTTTGACCTTCGATATCTCGGCTCTGGAAGTGTCTAGAGCCTCCATTTTTGCGCGCTGGTCGAAGTCTCGTGGCCCTATGTCAGAGTCCAGAGTTTCAAGAAGATCGGAGGGGGTCAACATTTCCGCCAAAAAAAAATGACCGTGTTACCCCTTATGTTTTTTTTTCAGGTCCAAATTTTGACCTTCGATATCTCGGCTCTGGAAGGGTCTAGAGCCTCCATTTTTGCGCGCTGGTCGAAGTCTTGTGGCCCTCTGTCAGAGTACAGAGTTTCAAGAAGATCGGAGGGGGTCAAAATTTCAGCCAAAAAAAAATGACAGTGTTACCCCTTATGTTTTTTTTTCAGGTCCAAATTTTGACCTTCGATATCTCGGCTCTGGAAGGGTCTAGAGCCTCCATTTTTGCGCGCTGGTCGAAGTCTCGTGGCCCTCTGTCAGAGTCCAGAGTTTCAAGAAGATCGGAGGGGGTCAAAATTTCGGCCAAAAAAAAAAAAATGACAGTGTTACCCCTTATGTTTTTTTTTTCAGGTCCAAATTTTGACCTTCGATATCTCGGCTCTGGAAGGGTCTAGAGCCTCCATTTTTGCGCGCTGGTCGAAGTCTTGTGGCCCTCTGTCAGAGTCCAGAGTTTCAAGAAGATCGGAGGGGGTCAAAATTTCGGCCAAAAAAAAATGACCGTGTTACCCCTTATGTTTTTTTTCAGGTCCAAATTTTGACCTTCGATATCTCGGCTCTGGAAGGGTCTAGAGCCTCCATTTTTGCGCACTGGTCGAAGTCTCGTGGCCCTCTGTCAGAATCCAGAGTTTCAAGAAGATCGGACGGGGTCAAAATTTCGGCCAAAAAAAAAAAAATGACAGTGTTACCCCTTATGTTTTTTTTTTCAGGTCCAAATTTTGACCTTCGATATCTCGGCTCTGGAAGGGTCTAGAGCCTCCATTTTTGCGCGCTGGTCGAAGTCTCGTGGCCCTCTGTCAGAATCCAGAGTTTCAAGAAGATCGGAGGGGGTCAAAATTTCGGCTAAAAAAAAAATGACAATGTTACCCCTTATGTTTTTTTTTCAGGTCCAAAATGTGACCTTCGATATCTCGGCTCTGGAAGGGTCTCGAGCCTCCATTTTTGCACGCTGATCGAAGTCTCGTGGCCCTCTGTCAGAGTCCAGAGTTTCAAGAAGATCGGAGGGGGTCAAAATTTCGGCCCAAAAAAAAAAATGACAGTGTTACCCCTTATGTTTTTTTTTCAGGTCCAAAATTTGACCTTCGATATCTCGGCTCTGGAAGGGTCTCGAGCCTCCATTTTTGCACGCTGATCGAAGTCTCGTGGCCCTCTGTCAGAGTCCAGAGTTTCAAGAAGATCGGAGGGGGTAAAAATTTTGGCCAAAAAAAAAAAACACTGTTACCCCTTATGTTTTTTTTTTTCGGGTCGAAATTTTGACCTTCGATATCTCGGCTCTGGAAGGGTCTAGAGCCTCCATTTTTGCGCTCTGGCCGAAGTCTCGTGGCCCTCTGTCAGAATCCAGAGTTTCAAGAAGATCGGAGGGGGTCAAAATTTCGGCCAAAAAAAAAAATGACAGTGTTACCCCTTATGTTTTTTTTTTCAGGTCCAAAATTTGACTTTCAATATCTCGGCTCTGGAAGGGTCTCGAGCCTCCATTTTTGCACACTGATCGAAGTCTCATGGCCCTCTGTCAGAATCCAGAGTTTCAAGAAGATCGGAGGGGGTCAAAATTTCGGCCAAAAAAAAAACAGTGTTACCCCTTATGGTTTTTTTTCGGGTCGAAATTTTGACCTTCGATATCTCGGCTCTGGAAGGGTCTAGAGCCTCTATTTTTGCGCGCTGGTCGAAGTCTTGTGGCCCTCTGTCAGAATCCAGAGTTTCAAAAAGATCGGAGGGGGTCAAAATTTCGGCCAAAAAAAAAAACAAAAAACACAGTGTTACCCCTTACGTTTTTTTTTGGGTGAAAATTTTGACTTTCGATATCTCGGCTCTGGAAGGGTCTAGAGCCTCCATTTTTGCGCGCTGGTCGAAGTCTTGTGGCCCTCTGTCAGAATCCAGAGTTTCAAAAAGATCGGAGGGGGTCAAAATTTCGGCCAAAAAAAAAAAACACAGTGTTACCCCTTATGTTTTTTTTTCGGGTCGAAATTTTGACCTTCGATATCTCAGCTCTGGAAGGGTCTAGAGCCTCCATTTTTGCGCAGTGGTCTAAGTCTCGTGGCCCTCTGTCAACATCCAGAGTTCCAAGAAGATCGGAGGGGGTCAAAATTTCGGCCAAAAAAAAAAAAAAAGACAGTGTTACCCCTTATGTTTTTTTTCGGGTCGAAATTTTGACTTTCGATATCTCGGCTCTGGAAGGATCTAGAGCCTCCATTTTTGCGTGCTGGTCGAAGTCTCGTGGCCCTCTGTCAGAATCTAGAGTTTCAAGAAGATCGGAGGGGGTCAAAATTTCGGCCAAAAAAAAAACCACAGTGTTACCCCATATGTTTTTTTTTCGGGTCGAAATTTTGACCTTTGATATCTCGGCTCTGGAAGGGTCTAGAGCCTCCATTTTTGCGCGCTGGTCGAAGTCTCGTGACCCTCTGTCAGAATCCAGAGTTTGAAAAAGATCGGAGGGGGTCAAAATTTCTGCCAAAAAAAAAACACAGTGTTACCCCTTATGTTTTTTTTCGGGTCGAAATTTTGACCTTCGATATCTCGGCTCTGGAAGGGTCTAGAGCCTCCATTTTTGCGCGCTGGTCGAAGTCTCGTGGCCCTCTGTCAGAATCCAGAGTTTCAAGAAGATCGGAGGGGGTCAAAATTTCGGCCAAAAAAAAAACCACAGTGTTACCTCTTATGTTTTTTTTTCGGGTCGAAATTTTGACCTTCGATATCTCGGCTCTGGAAGGGTCTAGAGCCTCCATTTTTGCGCGCTGGTCGAAGTCTTGTGGCCCTCTGTCAGAATCCAGAGTTTCAAAAAGATCGGAGGGGGTCAAAATTTCGGCCAAAAAAAAAAAAAACCACAGTGTTACCGCTTATGTTTTTTTTTCAGGTCCAAATTTTGACCTTCGATATCTCGGCTCTGGAAGGGTCTAGAGCCTCCATTTTTGCGCGCTGGTCGAAGTCTCGTGGCCCTCTGTCAGAATCCAGAGTTTCAAGAAGATCGGAGGGGGTCAAAATTTCGGCCAAAAAAAAAAAATGACAGTGTTACCCCTTATGTGTTTTTTTTTCAGGTCCAAAATTTGACCTTCGATATCTCGGCTCTGGAAGGGTCTCGAGCCTCCATTTTTGCACGCTGATCGAAGTCTCGTGGCCCTCTGTCAGAGTCCAGAGTTTCAAGAAGATCGGAGGGCGTCAAAATTTCGCCCAAAAAAAAAAATGACAGTGTTACCCCTTATGTTTTTTTTCAGATCCAAATTTTGACCTTCGATATCTCGGCTCTGGAAGGGTCTAGAGCCTCAATTTTTGTTCGTTGGTCGAAGTCTCGTGGCCCTCTGTCAGAATCCAGAGTTTCAAGAAGATCGGAGGGGGTCAAAATTTCGGCCAAAAAAAAAATGACAGTGTTACCCCTTATGGTTTTTTTTCAGGTCCAAATTTTGACCTTCGATATCTCGGCTCTGGAAGGGTCTAGAGCCTCCATTTTTGCGCGCTGGTCGAAGTCTCGTGGCCCTCTGTCAGAGTCCAGAGTTTCAAGAAGATCAGAGGGGGTCAAAATTTCGGCCAAAAAAAAAAATGACAGTGTTACCCCTTATGTTTTTTTTTCAGGTCCAAATTTTGACCTTCGATATCTCGGCACTGGAGGGGTCTAGAGACTCCATTTTTGCGCGTTGGTCGAAGTCTCGTGGCCCTCTGTCAGAATCCAGAGTTTCAAAAAGATCGGAGGGGGTCAAAATTTCGGCCAAAAAAATGACAGTGTTACCCCTTATGTTTTTTTTTCAGGTCCAAATTTTGACCTTCAATATCTCAGCTCTGGAAGGGTCTAGAGCCTCCATTTTTGCGCGCTGTTTGAAGTCTCTTGGCCCTCTGTCAGAATCCAGAGTTTCAAGAAGATCGGATGGGGTCAAAATTTCGGCCAAAAAAAAAAAATTGACAGTGTTACCCCTTATGTTTTTTTTTTCAGGTCCAAATTTTGACCTTCGATATCTCGGCTCTGGAAGGGTCTAGAGCCTCCATTTTTGCGCGCTGGTCGAAGTCTCATGGCCCTCTGTCAGAGTCCAAAGTTTCAAGAAGATCGGAGGGGGTCAAAATTTCGGCCAAAAAAAAAAATGACAGTGTTACCCCTTATGTTTTTTTTTCAGGTCCAAATTTTGACCTTCGATATCTCGGCTCTGGAAGGGTCTAGAGCCTCCATTTTTGCGCGCTGGTCGAAGTCTCATGGCCCTCTGTCAGAATCCAGAGTTTCAAGAAGATCGGAGGGGGTCAAAATTTCGGCCAAAAAAAAAAATGACAGTGTTACCCCTTATGTTTTTTTTTCAGGTCCAAATTTTGACCTTCGATATCTCGGCTCTGGAAGGGTCTAGAGCCTCCATTTTTGAGCGCTGTTCGAAGTCTCGTGGCCCTCTGTCAGAATCCAGAGTTTCAAGAAGATCGGAGGGGGTCAAAATTTCGGCCAAAAAAAAAAAATGACAGTGTTACCCCTTATGTTTTTTTTCAGGTCCAAATTTTGACCTTCGATATCTCTGCGCTGGAAGAGTCTAGATCCTCCATTTTTGCGCGCTGGTCGAAGTCTTGTGGCCCTCTGTCAGAGTCCAGAGTTTCAAGAAGATCGGAGAGGGTCAAAATTTCGGCCAAAAAAAAATGACAGTGTTACCCTTTATGTTTTTTTTTCAGGTCCAAATTTTGACCTTCGATATCTCGGCTCTGGAAGGGTCTAGAGCCTCCATTTTTGCGCGCTGGTCGAAGTCTTGTGGCCTTCTGTCAGAATCCAGAGTTTCAAAAAGATCGGAGGGGGTCAAAATTTTGGCCAAAAAAAAAAAAATGACAGTGTTACCGCTTATGTTTTTTTTTCAGGTCCAAATTTTGACCTTCGATATCTCGGCTCTGGAAGGGTCTAGAGCCTCCATTTTTGCGCGCTGGTCGAAGTCTCGCGGCCCTCTGTCAGAATCCAGAGTTTCAAGAAGATCGGAGGGGGTCAAAATTTCGGCCAAAAAAAAAAAATGACAGTGTTACCCCTTATGTTTTTTTTTTTTTCAGGTCCAAATTTTGACCTTCGATATCTCGGCTCTGGAAGGGTCTAGAGCCTCCATTTTTGCGCGCTGGTCGAAGTCTCGTGGCCCTCTGTCAGAGTCCAGAGTTTCAAGAAGATCGGAGGGGGTCAAAATTTCGGCCAAAAAAAAAAAATTACAGTGTTACCCCTTATGTTTTTTTTTCAGGTCCAAATTTTGACCTTCGATATCTCGGCTCTGGAAGGGTCTAGAGCCTCCATTTTTGCGCGCTGGTCGAAGTCTCGTGGCCCTCTGTCAGAGTCCAGAGTTTCAAGAAGATCGGAGGGGGTCAAAATTTCGGCCAAAAAAAAATGACAGTGTTACCCCTTATGTTTTTTTTTTCAGGTCCAAATTTTGACCTTCGATATCTCGACTCTGGAAGGGTCTAGAGCCTCCATTTTTGCGCGCTGGTCGAAGTCTCGTGGCCCTCTGTCAGAATCCAGAGTTTCAAGAAGATCGGAGGGGGTCAAAATTTCGGCCAAAAAAAAAAAAAATGACAGTGTTACCCCTTATGTTTTTTTTTTCAGGTCCAAATTGTGACCTCCGATATCTCGGCTCTGGAAGGGTCTAGACCCTCAATTTTTGCGCGTTGGTCGAAGTCTCGTGGCCCTCTGTCAGTATCCAGAGTTTCAAGAAGATTGGAGGGGGTCAAAATTTCGGCCAAAAAAAAAAATGACAGTGTTACCCCTTATGTTTTTTTTCAGGTCCAAATTTTGACCTTCGATATCTCGGCTCTGGAAGGGTCTAGAGCCTCAATTTTTGCGCGTTGGTCGAAGTCTCGTGGCCCTCTGTCAGAGTCCAGAGTTTCAAGAAGATCGGAGGGGGTCAAAATTTCGGCCAAAAAAAAAAAATGACAGTGTTAACCCTTATGTTTTTTTTTCAGGTCCAAATTTTGACCTTCGATATCTCGGCTCTGGAAGGGTCTAGAGCCTCCATTTTTGCGCGCTGGTTGAAGTCTCGTGGCCCTCTGTCAGAGTCCAGAGTTTCAAGAAGATCAGAGGGGGTCAAAATTTCGGCCAAAAAAAAAAAATGACAGTGTTACCCCTTATGTTTTTTTTTCAGGTCCAAATTTTGACCTTCGATATCTCGGCACTGGAAGGGTCTAGAGACTCCATTTTTGCGCGTTGGTCGAAGTCTCGTGGCCCTCTGTCAGAATCCAGAGTTTCAAGAAGATCGGAGGGGGTCAAAATTTCGGCCAAAAAAATGACAGTGTTACCCCTTATGTTTTTTTTTCAGGTCCAAATTTTGACCTTCGATATCTCGGCTCTGGAAGGGTCTAGAGCGTCCATTTTTGCGCGCTGATCGAAGTCTCGTGGCCCTCTGTCAGAATCCAGAGTTTCAAGAAGATCGGAGGGGGTCAAAATTTCGGCCAAAAAAAAAATGACAGTGTTACCCCTTATGTTTTTTTTTTTCAGGTCCAAATTTTGACCTTCGATATCTCGGCTCTGGAAGGGACTAGAGCCTCCATTTTTGCGCGCTGGTCGAAGTCTCGTGGCCCTCTGTCAGTATCCAGAGTTTCAAGAAGATTGGAGGGGGTCAAAATTTCGGCCAAAAAAAAAAATGACAGTGTTACCCCTTATGTTTTTTTTCAGGTCCAAATTTTGACCTTCGATATCTCGGCTCTGGAAGGGTCTAGAGCCTCCATTTTTGTGCGCTGGTTGAAGTCTCGTGGCCCTCTGTCAGAGTCCAGAGTTTCAAGAAGATCGGAGGGGGTCAAAATTTTGGCCAAAAAAAAAATGACTGTGTTACCCCTTATGTTTTTTTTTTCAGGTCCAAATTTTGACCTTTGATATCTCGGCTCTGGAAGGGTCTAGAGCCTCCATTTTTGCGCGCTGGTTGAAGTCTCGTGGCCCTCTGTCAGAGTCCAGAGTTTCAAGAAGATTGGAGGAGGTCAAAATTTCGGCCAAAAAAAAAAATGACCGTGTTACCCCTTATGTTTTTTTTCAGGTACAAATTTTGACCTTCGATATCTCGGCTCTGGAAGGGTCTAGAGCCTCCATTTTTGCGCGCTGGTCGAAGTCTCGTGGCCCTCTGTCAGAATCCAGAGTTTCAAGAAGATCGGAGTGGGTCAAAATTTCGGCCAAAAAAAAAAATTGACAGTGTTACCCCTTATGTTTTTTTTTTCAGGTCCAAATTTTGACCTTCAATATCTCGGCTCTGGAAGGGTCTAGAGCCTCCATTTTTGCGCGCTGGTCGAAGTCTCGTGGCCCTCTGTCAGAGTCCAGAGTTTCAAGAAGATCGGAGGGGGTCAAAATGTCGGCCAAAAAAAAATTACAGTGTTACCCCTTATGTTTTTTTTTTCAGGTCCAAATTTTGACCTTCGATATCTCGGCTCTGGAAGGGTCTAGAGCCTCCATTTTTGCGCGCTGGTCGAAGTCTCGTGGCCCTCTGTCAGAGTCCAGAGTTTCAAGAAGATCGGAGGGGGTCAACATTTCGGCCAAAAAAAAAAATGACAGTGTTACCCCTTATGTTTTTTTTTCAGGTCCAAATTTTGACCTTTGATATCTCGGCTCTGGAAGGGTCTAGAGCCTCCATTTTTGCGCGCTGGTCGAAGTCTCATGGCCCTCTGTCAGAATCCAGAGTTTCAAGAAGATCGGAGGGGGTCAAAATTTCGGCCAAAAAAAAAAATGACAGTGTTACCCCTTATGTTTTTTTTTTTTGGCCAAAATTTTGACCCCCTCCGATCTTCTTGAAACTCTGGATTCTGACAGTGGGCCACGAGACATCGACCAGCGCGCAAAAATGGAGGCTCTAGACCCTTCCAGAGCCGAGATATCGAAGGTCAAAATTTCAGCCCGAAAAAAAAACATAAGGGGTAACACTGTCTTTTTTTTTTTGGCTGAAATTTTGACCTTCGATATCTCTGCTCTGGAAGGGTCTAGAGCCTCCATTTTTGCGCGCTGGTCGATGTCTCGTGGCGCTCTGTCAGAATCCAGAGTTTCAAGAAGATCGGAGGGGGTCAAAATTTTGGCCAAAAAAAAAAACATAAGGGGTAACACTGTCATTTTTTTTTGGCCGAAATTTTGACCCCCTCCGATCTTCTTGAAACTCTGGATTCTGACAGAGGGCCACGAGACATCGACCAGCGCGCAAAAATGGAGGCTCTAGACCCTTCCAGAGCCGAGATATCGAAGGTCAAACTTTCAGCCAAAAAAAAAAATGACAGTGTTACCCCTTATGTTTTTTTTTTCGGGCTGAAATTTTGACCTTCGATATCTCGGCTCTGGAAGGGTCTAGAGCCTCCATTTTTGCGCGCTGGTCGATGTCTCGTGGCCCTCTGTCAGAATCCAGAGTTTCAAGAAGATCGGAGGGGGTCAAAATTTTGGCCAAAAAAAAAAACATAAGGGGTAACACTGTCATTTTTTTTTGGCCGAAATTTTGACCCCCTCCGATCTTCTTGAAACTCTGGATTCTGACAGAGGGCCACGAGACATCGACCAGCGCGCAAAAATGGAGGCTCTAGACCCTTCCAGAGACGAGCCATCGAAGGTCAAACTTTCAGCCAAAAAAAAAAATGACAGTGTTACCCCTTATGTTTTTTTTTCGTGCTGAAATTTTGAACTTCGATATCTCGGCTCTGGAAGGGTCTAGAGCCTCCATTTTTGCGCGCTGGTCGATGTCTCGTGGCCCTCTGTCAGAATCCAGAGTTTAAAGAAGATCGGAGGGGGTCAAAATTTTGGCCAAAAAAAAAAAACATAAGGGGTAACACTGTCATTTTTTTTTTTTGGCCGAAATTTTGACCCTCTCCGATCTTCTTGAAACTCTGGATTCTGACAGAGGGCCACGAGACATCGACCAGCGCGCAAAAATGGAGGCTCTAGACCCTTCCAGAGCCGAGATATCGAAGGTCAAACTTTCAGCCAAAAAAAAAATGACAGTGTTACCCCTTATGGTTTTTTTTTCGGGCTGAAATTTTGACCTTCGATATCTCGGCTCTGGAAGGGTCTAGAGCCTCCATTTTTGCGCGCTGGTCGATGTCTCGTGGCCCTCTGTCAGAATCCAGAGTTTCAAGAAGATCGGAGGGGGTCAAAATTTTGGCCCCAAAAAAAAAACATAAGGGGTAACACTGTCATTTTTTTTTTTTGGCCGAAATTTTGACCCCCTCCGATCTTCTTGAAACTCTGGATTCTGACAGAGGGCCACGAGACATCGACCAGCGCGCAAAAATGGAGGCTCTAGACCCTTCCAGAGCCGAGATATCAAAGGTCAAACTTTCAGCCAAAAAAAAAAATGACAGTGTTACCCCTTATGTTTTTTTTTCGGGCTGAAATTTTGACCTTCGATATCTCGGCTCTGGAAGGGTCTAGAGCCTCCATTTTTGCGCGCTGGTCGATGTCTCGTGGCCCTCTGTCAGAATCCAGAGTTTCAAGAAGATCGGAGGGGGTCAAAATTTTGGCAAAAAAAAAAAAACATAAGGGGTAACACTGTCATTTTTTTTTTTGGCCGAAATTTTGACCCCCTCCGATCTTCTTGAAACTCTGGATTCTGACAGAGGGCCATGAGACATCGTCCAGCGTGCAAAAATGGAGGCTCTAGACCCTTCCAGAGCCGAGATATCGAAGGTCAAACTTTCAGCCAAAAAAAAAAAATGACAGGGTTACCCCTTATGTTTTTTTTTCGGGCTGAAATTTTGACCTTCGATATCTCGGCTCTGGAAGGGTCTAGAGCCTCCATTTTTGCGCGCTGGTCGATGTCTCGTTGCCCTCTGTCAGAATCCAGAGTTTCAAGAAGATCGGAGGGGGTAAAAATTTTGGCCAAAAAAAAAAAACATAAGGGGTAACACTGCCATTTTTTTTTAGGCCGAAATTTTGACCCCCTCCGATCTTCTTGAAACTCTGGATTCTGACAGAGGGCCACGAGACATCGACCAGCGCGCAAAAATGGAGGCTCTAGACCCTTCCAGAGCCGAGATATCGAAGGTCAAAATTTCAGCCAAAAAAAAAAAAATGACAGTGTTACCCCTTATGTTTTTTTTTCGGGCTGAAATTTTGACCTTTGATATCTCGGCTCTGGAAGGGTCTAGAGCCTCCATTTTTGCGCGCTGGTCGATGTCTCGTGGCCCTCTGTCAGAATCCAGAGTTTCAAGAAGATCGGAGGGGGTCAAAATTTTGGCCAAAAAAAAAAAACATAAGGGGTAACACTGTCATTTTTTTTTTTTGGCCGAAATTTTGACCCCCTCCGATCTTCTTGAAACTCTGGATTCTGACAGAGGGCCACGAGACATCGACCAGCGCGCAAAAATGGAGGATCTAGACCCTTCCAGAGCCGAGATATCGAAGGTCAAACTTTCAGCCAAAAAAAAAAATGACAGTATTACCCCTTATGTTTTTTTTTCGGGCTGAAATTTTGACCTTCGATATCTCGGCTCTGGAAGGGTCTAGAGCCTCCATTTTTGCGCGCTGGTCGATGTCTCGTTGCCCTCTGTCAGAATCCAGAGTTTCAAGAAGATCGGAGGGGGTAAAAATTTTGGCCAAAAAAAAAAAACATAAGGGGTAACACTGTCATTTTTTTTTTAGGCCGAAATTTTGACCCCCTCCGATCTTCTTGAAACTCTGGATTCTGACAGAGGGCCATGAGACATCGACCAGCGCGCAAAAATGGAGGCTCTAGACCCTTCCAGAGCCGAGATATCGAAGGTCAAACTTTCAGCCAAAAAAAAAAATGACAGTGTTACCCCTTATGTTTTTTTTCGGGCTGAAATTTTGACCTTCGATATCTCGGCTCTGGAAGGGTCTAGAGCCTCCATTTTTGCGCGCTGGTCGATGTCTCGTGGCCCTCTGTCAGAATCCAGAGTTTAAAGAAGATCGGAGGGGGTCAAAATTTTGGCCAAAAAAAAAACATAAGGGGTAACACTGTCATTTTTTTTTTTGGCCGAAATTTTGACCCTCTCCGATCTTCTTGAAACTCTGGATTCTGACAGAGGGCCACGAGACATCGACCAGCGCGCAAAAATGGAGGCTCTAGACCCTTCCAGAGCCGAGATATCGAAGGTCAAACTTTCAGCCAAAAAAAAAATGACAGTGTTACCCCTTATGTTTTTTTTTTTCGGGCTGAAATTTTGACCTTCGATATCTCGGCTCTGGAAGGGTCTAGAGCCTCCATTTTTGCGCGCTGGTCGATGTCTCGTGGCCCTCTGTCAGAATCCAGAGTTTCAAGAAGATCGGAGGGGGTCAAAATTTTGGCCCCAAAAAAAAAACATAAGGGGTAACACTGTCATTTTTTTTTTTGGCCGAAATTTTGACCCCCTCCGATCTTCTTGAAACTCTGGATTCTGACAGAGGGCCACGAGACATCGACCAGCGCGCAAAAATGGAGGCTCTAGACCCTTCCAGAGCCGAGATATCAAAGGTCAAACTTTCAGCCAAAAAAAAAAAAATGACAGTGTTACCCCTTATGTTTTTTTTTCGGGCTGAAATTTTGACCTTCGATATCTCGGCTCTGGAAGGGTCTAGAGCCTCCATTTTTGCGCGCTGGTCGATGTCTCGTTGCCCTCTGTCAGAATCCAGAGTTTCAAGAAGATCGGAGGGGGTAAAAATTTTGGCCAAAAAAAAAAAACATAAGGGGTAACACTGTCATTTTTTTTTTAGGCCGAAATTTTGACCCCCTCCGATCTTCTTGAAACTCTGGATTCTGACAGAGGGCCACGAGACATCGACCAGCGCGCAAAAATGGAGGCTCTAGACCCTTCCAGAGCCGAGATATCGAAGGTCAAACTTTCAGCCAAAAAAAAAAATGACAGTGTTACCCCTTATGTTTTTTTTTCGGGCTGAAATTTTGACCTTCGATATCTCGGCTCTGGAAGGGTCTAGAGCCTCCATTTTTGCGCGCTGGTCGATGTCTCGTGGCCCTCTGTCAGAATCCAGAGTTTCAAGAAGATCGGAGGGGGTCAAAATTTTGGCCAAAAAAAAAAACATAAGGGGTAACACTGTCATTTTTTTTTTTGGCCGAAATTTTGACCCCCTCCGATCTTCTTGAAACTCTGGATTCTGACAGAGGGCCACGAGACATCGACCAGCGCGCAAAAATGGAGGCTCTAGACCCTTCCAGAGCCGAGATATCGAAGGTCAAACTTTCAGCCAAAAAAAAAAAATGACAGTGTTACCCCTTATGTTTTTTTTTCGGGCTGAAATTTTGACCTTCGATATCTCGGCTCTGGAAGGGTCTAGAGCCTCCATTTTTGCGCGCTGGTCGATGTCTCGTGGCCCTCTGTCAGAATCCAGAGTTTCAAGAAGATCGGAGGGGGTCAAAATTTTGGCCAAAAAAAAAAAAAACATAAGGGGTAACACTGTCATTGTTTTTTTGGCCGAAATTTTGACCCCCTCCGATCTTCTTGAAACTCTGGATTCTGACAGAGGGCCACGAGACATCGACCAGCGCGCAAAAATGGAGGCTCTAGACCCTTCCAGAGCCGAGATATCGAAGGTCAAACTTTCAGCCAAAAAAAAAAATGACAGTGTTACCCCTTATGTTTTTTTTTCGGGCTGAAATTTTGACCTTCGATATCTCTGCTCTGGAAGGGTCTAGAGCCTCCATTTTTGCGCGCTGGTCGATGTCTCGTGGCGCTCTGTCAGAATCCAGAGTTTCAAGAAGATCGGAGGGGGTCAAAATTTTGGCCAAAAAAAAAAACATAAGGGGTAACATTGTCATTTTTTTTTTTGGCCGAAATTTTGACCCCCTCCGATCTTCTTGAAACTCTGGATTCTGACAGAGGGCCACGAGACATCGACCAGCGCGCAAAAATGGAGGCTCTAGACCCTTCCAGAGCCGAGATATCAAAGGTCAAACTTTCAGCCAAAAAAAAAAATGACAGTGTTACCCCTTATGTTTTTTTTTCGGGCTGAAATTTTGACCTTCGATATCTCGGCTCTGGAAGGGTCTAGAGCCTCCATTTTTGCGCGCTGGTCGATGTCTCGTGGCCCTCTGTCAGAATCCAGAGTTTCAAGAAGATCGGAGGGGGTCAAAATTTTGGCCAAAAAAAAAAACATAAGGGGTAACACTGTCATTTTTTTTTTTGGCCGAAATTTTGACCCTCTCCGATCTTCTTGAAACTCTGGATTCTGACAGAGGGCCACGAGACATCGACCAGCGCGCAAAAATGGAGGCTCTAGACCCTTCCAGAGCCGAGATATCGAAGGTCAAACTTTCAGCCAAAAAAAAAAAAATGACAGTGTTACCCCTTATGTTTTTTTTTTCGGGCTGAAATTTTGACCTTCGATATCTCTGCTCTGGAAGGGTCTAGAGCCTCCATTTTTGCGCGCTGGTCGATGTCTCGTGGCGCTCTGTCAGAATCCAGAGTTTCAAGAAGATCGGAGGGGGTCAAAATTTTGGCCAAAAAAAAAAACATAAGGGGTAACACTGTCATTTTTTTTTTTGGCCGAAATTTTGACCCCCTCCGATCTTCTTGAAACTCTGGATTCTGACAGAGGGCCACGAGACATCGACCAGCGCGCAAAAATGGAGGCTCTAGACCCTTCCAGAGCCGAGATATCGAAGGTCAAAATTTCAGCCCGAAAAAAAAACATAAGGGGTAACACTGTCATTTTTTTTTTTGGCTGAAAGTTTGACCTTCGATATCTCGGCTCTGGAAGGGTCTAGAGCCTCCATTTTTGCGCGCTGGTCGATGTCTCATGGCCCTCTGTCAGAATCCAGAGTTTCAAGAAGATCGGAGGGGGTCAAAATTTCGGCCAAAAAAAAAAATGACAGTGTTACCCCTTATGTTTTTTTTTTTGGCCAAAATTTTGACCCCCTCCGATCTTCTTGAAACTCTGGATTCTGACAGAGGGCCACGAGACATCGACCAGCGCGCAAAAATGGAGGCTCTAGACCCTTCCAGAGCCGAGATATCGAAGGTCAAAATTTCAGCCCGAAAAAAAAACATAAGGGGTAACACTGTCATTTTTTTTTTGGCCGAAATATTGACCCCCTCCGATCTTCTTGAAACTCTGGATTCTGACAGAGGGCCACGAGACATCGACCAGCGCGCAAAAATGGAGGCTCTAGACCCTTCCAGAGCCGAGCCATCGAAGGTCAAACTTTCAGCCAAAAAAAAAAATGACAGTGTTACCCCTTATGTTTTTTTTTCGTGCTGAAATTTTGAACTTCGATATCTCGGCTCTGGAAGGGTCTAGAGCCTCCATTTTTGCGCGCTGGTCGATGTCTCGTGGCCCTCTGTCAGAATCCAGAGTTTCAAGAAGATCGGAGGGGGTCAAAATTTTGGCCAAAAAAAAAACATAAGGGGTAACACTGTCATTTTTTTTTTGGCCGAAATTTTGACCCCCTCCGATCTTCTTGAAACTCTGGATTCTGACAGAGGGCCACGAGACATCGACCAGCGCGCAAAAATGGAGGCTCTAGACCCTTCCAGAGCCGAGATATCGAAGGTCAAACTTTCAGCCAAAAAAAAAAATGACAGTGTTACCCCTTATGTTTTTTTTTTTCGTGCTGAAATTTTGAACTTCGATATCTCGGCTCTGGAAGGGTCTAGAGCCTCCATTTTTGCGCGCTGGTCGATGTCTCGTGGCCCTCTGTCAGAATCCAGAGTTTAAAGAAGATCGGAGGGGGTCAAAATTTTGGCCAAAAAAAAAAACATAAGGGGTAACACTGTCATTTTTTTTTTTGGCCGAAATTTTGACCCTCTCCGATCTTCTTGAAACTCTGGATTCTGACAGAGGGCCACGAGACATCGACCAGCGCGCAAAAATGGAGGCTCTAGACCCTTCCAGAGCCGAGATATCGAAGGTCAAACTTTCAGCCAAAAAAAAAAATGACAGTGTTACCCCTTATGTTTTTTTTTCGGGCTGAAATTTTGACCTTCGATATCTCGGCTCTGGAAGGGTCTAGAGCCTCCATTTTTGCGCGCTGGTCGATGTCTCGTGGCCCTCTGTCAGAATCCAGAGTTTCAAGAAGATCGGAGGGGGTCAAAATTTTGGCCCCAAAAAAAAAAAACATAAGGGGTAACACTGTCATTTTTTTTTTGGCCGAAATTTTGACCCCCTCCGATCTTCTTGAAACTCTGGATTCTGACAGAGGGCCACGAGACATCGACCAGCGCGCAAAACTGGAGGCTCTAGACCCTTCCAGAGCCGAGATATCGAAGGTCAAACTTTCAGCCAAAAAAAAAAAAATGACAGTGTTACCCCTTATGTTTTTTTTTCGGGCTGAAATTTTGACCTTCGATATCTCGGCTCTGGAAGGGTCTAGAGCCTCCATTTTTGCGCGCTGGTCGATGTCTCGTGGCCCTCTGTCAGAATCCAGAGTTTCAAGAAGATCGGAGGGGGTCAAAATTTTGGCCAAAAAAAAAAAACATAAGGGGTAACACTGTCATTTTTTTTTTGGCCGAAATTTTGACCCCCTCCGATCTTCTTGAAACTCTGGATTCTGACAGAGGGCCACGAGACATCGACCAGCGCGCAAAAATGGAGGCTCTAGACCCTTCCAGAGCCGAGATATCGAAGGTCAAACTTTCAGCCAAAAAAAAAAAATGACAGTGTTACCCCTTATGTTTTTTTTTCGGGCTGAAATTTTGACCTTCGATATCTCGGCTCTGGAAGGGTCTAGAGCCTCCATTTTTGCGCGCTGGTCGATGTCTCGTTGCCCTCTGTCAGAATCCAGAGTTTCAAGAAGATCGGAGGGGGTAAAAATTTTGGCCAAAAAAAAAAAACATAAGGGGTAACACTGTAATTTTTTTTTTTGGCCGAAATTTTGACCCCCTCTGATCTTCTTGAAACTCTGGATTCTGACAGAGGGCCACGAGACATCGACCAGCGCGCAAAAATGGAGGCTCTAGACCCTTCCAGAGCCGAGATATCGAAGGTCAAACTTTCAGCCAAAAAAAAAAATGACAGTGTTACCCCTTATGTTTTTTTTTCGGGCTGAAATTTTGACCCCCTCCGATCTTCTTGAAACTCTGGATTCTGACAGAGCGCCACGAGACATCGACCAGCGCGCAAAAATGGAGGCTCTAGACCCTTCCAGAGCAGAGATATCGAAGGTCAAAATTTCAGCCCGAAAAAAAAACATAAGGGGTAACACTGTCATTTTTTTTTTTGGCTGAAAGTTTGACCTTCGATATCTCGGCTCTGGAAGGGTCTAGAGCCTCCATTTTTGCGCGCTGGTCGATGTCTCGTGGCCCTCTGTCAGAATCCAGAGTTTCAAGAAGATCGGAGGGGGTCAAAATTTCGGCCAAAAAAAAATGACAGTGTTACCCCTTATGTTTTTTTTTTTGGCCAAAATTTTGACCCCCTCCGATCTTCTTGAAACTCTGGATTCTGACAGAGGGCCACGAGACATCGACCAGCGCGCAAAAATGGAGGCTCTAGACCCTTCCAGAGCCGAGATATCGAAGGTCAAAATTTCAGCCCGAAAAAAAAACATAAGGGGTAACACTGTCATTTTTTTTTTGGCTGAAAGTTTGACCTTCGATATCTCGGCTCTGGAAGGGTCTAGAGCCTCCATTTTTGCGCGCTGGTCGATGTCTCATGGCCCTCTGTCAGAATCCAGAGTTTCAAGAAGATCGGAGGGGGTCAAAATTTCGGCCAAAAAAAAAATGACAGTGTTACCCCTTATGATTTTTTTTTTTGGCCAAAATTTTGACCCCCTCCGATCTTCTTGAAACTCTGGATTCTGACAGAAGGCCACGAGACATCGACCAGCGCGCAAAAATGGAGGCTCTAGACCCTTCCAGAGCCGAGATATCGAAGGTCAAAATTTCAGCCCCAAAAAAAAACATAAGGGGTAACACTGTCATTTTTTTTTTTGGCTGAAAGTTTGACCTTCGATATCTCGGCTCTGGAAGGGTCTAGAGCCTCCATTTTTGCGCGCTGGTCGATGTCTCATGGCCCTCTGTCAGAATCCAGAGTTTCAAGAAGATCGGAGGGGGTCAAAATTTCGGCCTAAAAAAAAATGACAGTGTTACCCCTTATGTTTTTTTTTTTTGGCCAAAATTTTTACCCCCTCCGATCTTCTTGAAACTCTGGATTCTGACAGAGGGCAACGAGACATCGACCAGCGCGCAAAAATGGAGGCTCTAGACCCTTCCAGAGCCGAGATATCGAAGGTCAAAATTTCAGCCCGAAAAAAAAACATAAGGGGTAACACTGTCATTTTTTTTTTTGGCTGAAAGTTTGACCTTCGATATCTCGGCTCTGGAAGGGTCTAGAGCCTCCATTTTTGCGCGCTGGTCGATGTCTCGTGGCCCTCTGTCAGAATCCAGAGTTTCAAGAAGATCGGAGGGGGTCAAAATTTCGGCCAAAAAAAAAAATGACAGTGTTACCCCTTATGATTTTTTTTTTTGGCCAAAATTTTGACCCCCTCCGATCTTCTTGAAACTCTGGATTCTGACAGAAGGCCACGAGACATCGACCAGCGCGCAAAAATGGAGGCTCTAGACCCTTCCAGAGCCGAGATATCGAAGGTCAAAATTTCAGCCCCAAAAAAAAACATAAGGGGTAACACTGTCATTTTTTTTTTTGGCTGAAAGTTTGACCTTCAATATCTCGGCTCTGGAAGGGTCTAGAGCCTCCATTTTTGCGCGCTGGTCGATGTCTCGTGGCCCTCTGTCAGAATCCAGAGTTTCAAGAATATCGGAGGGGGTCGAAATTTCGGACTAAAAAAAAAATGACAGTGTTACCCCTTATGTTTTTTTTTTTGGCCAAAATTTTTACCCCCTCCGATCTTCTTTAAACTCTGGATTCTGACAGAGGGCCACGAGACATCGACCAGCGCGCAAAAATGGAGGCTCTAGACCCTTCCAGAGCCGAGATATCGAAGGTCAAAATTTCATCCCGAAAAAAAAACATAAGGGGTAACACTGTCATTTTTTTTTTGGCTGAAAGTTTGACCTTCGATATCTCGGCTCTGGAAGGGTCTAGAGCCTCCATTTTTGCGCGCTGGTCGATGTCTCGTGGCCCTCTGTCAGAATCCAGAGTTTCAAGAAGATCGGAGGGGGTCAAAATTTCGGCCAAAAAAAAAAATGACAGTGTTACCCCTTATGTTTTTTTTTTTGGCCAAAATTTTGACCCCCTCCGATCTTCTTGAAACTCTGGATTCTGACAGAGGGCCACGAGACATCGACCAGCGCGCAAAAATGGAGGCTCTAGACCCTTCCAGAGCCGAGATATCGAAGGTCAAAATTTCAGCCCGAAAAAAAAACATAAGGGGTAACACTGTCATTTTTTTTTTGGCTGAAAGTTTGACCTTCGATATCTCGGCTCTGGAAGGGTCTAGAGCCTCCATTTTTGCGCGCTGGTCGATGTCTCGTGGCCCTCTGTCAGAATCCAGAGTTTCAAGAAGATCGGAGGGGGTCAAAATTTCGGCCAAAAAAAAAAATGACAGTGTTACCCCTTATGTTTTTTTTTTTTTGGCCAAAATTTTGACCCCCTCCGATCTTCTTGAAACTCTGGATTCTGACAGAGGGCCACGAAACATCGACCAGCGCGCAAAAATGGAGGCTCTAGACCCTTCCAGAGCCGAGATATCGAAGGTCAAAATTTCAGCCCGAAAAAAAAACATAAGGGGTAACACTGTCATTTTTTTTTTTGGCTGAAAGTTTGACCTTCGATATCTCGGCTCTGGAAGGGTCTAGAGCCTCCATTTTTGCGCGCTGGTCGATGTCTCATGGCCCTCTGTCAGAATCCAGAGTTTCAAGAAGATCGGAGGGGGTCAAAATTTCGGCCAAAAAAAAAAATGACAGTGTTACCCCTTATGTTTTTTTTTTTTGGCCAAAATTTTGACCCCCTCCGATCTTCTTGAAACTCTGGATTCTGACAGAGGGCCACGAGACATCGACCAGCGCGCAAAAATGGAGGCTCTAGACCCTTCCAGAGCCGAGATATCGAAGGTCAAACTTTCAGCCAAAAAAAAAATGACAGTGTTACCCCTTATGTTTTTTTTTCGGGCTGAAATTTTGACCTTCGATATCTCGGCTCTGGAAGGGTCTAGAGCCTCCATTTTTGCGCGCTGGTCGATGTCTCGTTGCCCTCTGTCAGAATCCAGAGTTTCAAGAAGATCGGAGGGGGTAAAAATTTTGGCCAAAAAAAAAAACATAAGGGGTAACACTGTCATTTTTTTTTTCGGCCGAAATTTTGACCCCCTCCGATCTTCTTGAAACTCTGGATTCTGACAGAGGGCCACGAGACATCGACCAGCGCGCAAAAATGGAGGCTCTAGACCCTTCCAGAGCAGAGATATCGAAGGTCAAAATTTCAGCCCGAAAAAAAAACATAAGGGGTAACACTGTCATTTTTTTTTTTGGCTGAAAGTTTGACCTTCGATATCTCGGCTCTGGAAGGGTCTAGAGCCTCCATTTTTGCGCGCTGGTCGATGTCTCGTGGCCCTCTGTCAGAATCCAGAGTTTCAAGAAGATCGGAGGGGGTCAAAATTTCGGCCAAAAAAAAAAATGACAGTGTTACCCCTTATGTTTTTTTTTTTTGGCCAAAATTTTGACCCCCTCCGATCTTCTTGAAACTCTGGATTCTGACAGAGGGCCACGAGACATCGACCAGCGCGCAAAAATGGAGGCTCTAGACCCTTCCAGAGCCGAGATATCGAAGGTCAAAATTTCAGCCCGAAAAAAAAACATAAGGGGTAACACTGTCATTTTTTTTTTGGCTGAAAGTTTGACCTTCGATATCTCGGCTCTGGAAGGGTCTAGAGCCTCCATTTTTGCGCGCTGGTCGATGTCTCATGGCCCTCTGTCAGAATCCAGAGTTTCAAGAAGATCGGAGGGGGTCAAAATTTCGGCCTAAAAAAAAAATGACAGTGTTACCCCTTATGTTTTTTTTTTTTGGCCAAAATTTTGACCCCCTCCGATCTTCTTGAAACTCTGGATTCTGACAGAGGGCAACGAGACATCGACCAGCGCGCAAAAATGGAGGCTCTAGACCCTTCCAGAGCCGAGATATCGAAGGTCAAAATTTCAGCCCGAAAAAAAAACATAAGGGGTAACACTGTCATTTTTTTTTTTGGCTGAAAGTTTGACCTTCGATATCTCGGCTCTGGAAGGGTCTAGAGCCTCCATTTTTGCGCGCTGGTCGATGTCTCGTGGCCCTCTGTCAGAATCCAGAGTTTCAAGAAGATCGGAGGGGGTCAAAATTTCGGCCAAAAAAAAAAATGACAGTGTTACCCCTTATGATTTTTTTTTTGGCCAAAATTTTGACCCCCTCCGATCTTCTTGAAACTCTGGATTCTGACAGAGGGCCACGAGACATCGACCAGCGCGCAAAAATGGAGGCTCTAGACCCTTCCAGAGCCGAGATATCGAAGGTCAAAATTTCATCCCGAAAAAAAAACATAAGGGGTAACGCTGTCATTTTTTTTTTTGGCTGAAAGTTTGACCTTCGATATCTCGGCTCTGGAAGGGTCTAGAGCCTCCATTTTTGCGCGCTGGTCGATGTCTCGTGGCCCTCTGTCAGAATCCAGAGTTTCAAGAAGATCGGAGGGGGTCAAAATTTCGGCCAAAAAAAAAAATGACAGTGTTACCCCTTATGTTTTTTTTTTTTGGCCAAAATTTTGACCCCCTCCGATCTTCTTGAAACTCTGGATTCTGACAGAGGGCCACGAGACATCGACCAGCGCGCAAAAATGGAGGCTCTAGACCCTTCCAGAGCCGAGATATCGAAGGTCAAAATTTCAGCCCGAAAAAAAAACATAAGGGGTAACACTGTCATTTTTTTTTTTGGCTGAAAGTTTGACCTTCAATATCTCGGCTCTGGAAGGGTCTAGAGCCTCCATTTTTGCGCGCTGGTCGATGTCTCATGGCCCTCTGTCAGAATCCAGAGTTTCAAGAAGATCGGAGGGGGTCAAAATTTCGGCCAAAAAAAAAATGACAGTGTTACCCCTTATGTTTTTTTTTTTTGGCCAAAATTTTGACCCCCTCCGATCTTCTTAAAACTCTGGATTCTGACAGAGGGCCACGAGACATCGACCAGCGCGCAAAAATGGAGGCTCTAGACCCTTCCAGAGCCGAGATATCGAAGGTCAAAATTTCAGCCCGAAAAAAAAACATAAGGGGTAACACTGTCATTTTTTTTTTTGGCTGAAAGTTTGACCTTCGATATCTCGGCTCTGGAAGGGTCTAGAGCCTCCATTTTTGCGCGCTGGTCGATGTCTCATGGCCCTCTGTCAGAATCCAGAGTTTCAAGAAGATCGGAGGGGGTCAAAATTTCGGCCTAAAAAAAAATGACAGTGTTACCCCTTATGTTTTTTTTTTTTGGCCAAAATTTTTACCCCCTCCGATCTTCTTGAAACTCTGGATTCTGACAGAGGGCAACGAGACATCGACCAGCGCGCAAAAATGGAGGCTCTAGACCCTTCCAGAGCCGAGATATCGAAGGTCAAAATTTCAGCCCGAAAAAAAAAACATAAGGGGTAACACTGTCATTTTTTTTTTGGCTGAAAGTTTGACCTTCGATATCTCGGCTCTGGAAGGGTCTAGAGCCTCCATTTTTGCGCGCTGGTCGATGTCTCATGGCCCTCTGTCAGAATCCAGAGTTTCAAGAAGATCGGAGGGGGTCAAAATTTCGGCCAAAAAAAAAATGACAGTGTTACCCCTTATGTTTTTTTTTTTTGGCCAAAATTTTGACCCCCTCCGATCTTCTTGAAACTCTGGATTCTGACAGAGGGCCACGAGACATCGACCAGCGCGCAAAAATGGAGGCTCTAGACCCTTCCAGAGCCGAGATATCGAAGGTCAAAATTTCAGCCCGAAAAAAAAACATAAGGGGTAACACTGTCATTTTTTTTTTGGCTGAAAGTTTGACCTTCGATATCTCGGCTCTGGAAGGGTCTAGAGCCTCCATTTTTGCGCGCTGGTCGATGTCTCATGGCCCTCTGTCAGAATCCAGAGTTTCAAGAAGATCGGAGGGGGTCAAAATTTCGGCCTAAAAAAAAATGACAGTGTTACCCCTTATGTTTTTTTTTTTTGGCCAAAATTTTTACCCCCTCCGATCTTCTTGAAACTCTGGATTCTGACAGAGGGCAACGATACATCGACCAGCGCGCAAAAATGGAGGCTCTAGACCCTTCCAGAGCCGAGATATCGAAGGTCAAAATTTCAGCCCGAAAAAAAAAACATAAGGGGTAACACTGTCATTTTTTTTTTGGCTGAAAGTTTGACCTTCGATATCTCGGCTCTGGAAGGGTCTAGAGCCTCCATTTTTGCGCGCTGGTCGATGTCTCGTGGCCCTCTGTCAGAATCCAGAGTTTCAAGAAGATCGGAGGGGGTCAAAATTTCGGCCAAAAAAAAAAATGACAGTGTTACCCCTTATGATTTTTTTTTTTGGCCAAAATTTTGACCCCCTCCGATCTTCTTGAAACTCTGGATTCTGACAGAGGGCCACGAGACATCGACCAGCGCGCAAAAATGGAGGCTCTAGACCCTTCCAGAGCCGAGATATCGAAGGTCAAAATTTCAGCCCAAAAAAAAAACATAAGGGGTAACACTGTCATTTTTTTTTTTGGCTGAAAGTTTGACCTTCGATATCTCGGCTCTGGAAGGGTCTAGAGCCTCCATTTTTGCGCGCTGGTCGATGTCTCGTGGCCCTCTGTCAGAATCCAGAGTTTCAAGAATATCGGAGGGGGTCGAAATTTCGGCCTAAAAAAAATGACAGTGTTACCCCTTATGTTTTTTTTTTTTGGCCAAAATTTTTACCCCCTCCGATCTTCTTTAAACTCTGGATTCTGACAGAGGGCCACGAGACATCGACCAGCGCGCAAAAATGGAGGCTCTAGACCCTTCCAGAGCCGAGATATCGAAGGTCAAAATTTCAGCCCGAAAAAAAAACATAAGGGGTAACACTGTCATTTTTTTTTTGGCTGAAAGTTTGACCTTCGATATCTCGGCTCTGGAAGGGTCTAGAGCCTCCATTTTTGCGCGCTGGTCGATGTCTCGTGGCCCTCTGTCAGAATCCAGAGTTTCAAGAAGATCGGAGGGGGTCAAAATTTCGGCCAAAAAAAAAAATGACAGTGTTACCCCTTATGTTTTTTTTTTTTGGCCAAAATTTTGACCCCCTCCGATCTTCTTGAAACTCTGGATTCTGACAGAGGGCCACGAGACATCGACCAGCGCGCAAAAATGGAGGCTCTAGACCCTTCCAGAGCCGAGATATCGAAGGTCAAAATTTCAGCCCGAAAAAAAAACATAAGGGGTAACACTGTCATTTTTTTTTTTGGCTGAAAGTTTGACCTTCGATATCTCGGCTCTGGAAGGGTCTAGAGCCTCCATTTTTGCGCGCTGGTCGATGTCTCATGGCCCTCTGTCAGAATCCAGAGTTTCAAGAAGATCGGAGGGGGTCAAAATTTCGGCCAAAAAAAAAAATGACAGTGTTACCCCTTATGTTTTTTTTTTTTTGGCCAAAATTTTGACCCCCTCCGATCTTCTTGAAACTCTGGATTCTGACAGAGGGCCACGAAACATCGACCAGCGCGCAAAAATGGAGGCTCTAGACCCTTCCAGAGCCGAGATATCGAAGGTCAAAATTTCAGCCAGAAAAAAAAACATAAGGGGTAACACTGTCATTTTTTTTTTTGGCTGAAAGTTTGACCTTCGATATCTCGGCTCTGGAAGGGTCTAGAGCCTCCATTTTTGCGCGCTGGTCGATGTCTCATGGCCCTCTGTCAGAATCCAGAGTTTCAAGAAGATCGGAGGGGGTCAAAATTTCGGCCAAAAAAAAAAATGACAGTGTTACCCCTTATGTTTTTTTTTTTTGGCCAAAATTTTGACCCCCTCCGATCTTCTTGAAACTCTGGATTCTGACAGAGGGCCACGAGACATCGACCAGCGCGCAAAAATGGAGGCTCTAGACCCTTCCAGAGCCGAGATATCGAAGGTCAAAATTTCAGCCCGAAAAAAAAACATAAGGGGTAACACTGTCATTTTTTTTTTTGGCTGAAAGTTTGACCTTCGATATCTCGGCTCTGGAAGGGTCTAGAGCCTCCATTTTTGCGCGCTGGTCGATGTCTCATGGCCCTCTGTCAGAATCCAGAGTTTCAAGAAGATCGGAGGGGGTCAAAATTTCGGCCAAAAAAAAAATGACAGTGTTACCCCTTATGTTTTTTTTTTTTGGCCAAAATTTTGACCCCCTCCGATCTTCTTGAAACTCTGGATTCTGACAGAGGGCCACGAGACATCGACCAGCGCGCAAAAATGGAGGCTCTAGACCCTTCCAGAGCCGAGATATCGAAGGTCAAAATTTCAGCCCGAAAAAAAAACATAAGGGGTAACACTGTCATTTTTTTTTTGGCTGAAAGTTTGACCTTCGATATCTCGGCTCTGGAAGGGTCTAGAGCCTCCATTTTTGCGCGCTGGTCGATGTCTCATGGCCCTCTGTCAGAATCCAGAGTTTCAAGAAGATCGGAGGGGGTCAAAATTTCGGCCAAAAAAAAAAAATGACAGTGTTACCCCTTATGTTTTTTTTTTTTGGCCAAAATTTTGACCCCCTCCGATCTTCTTGAAACTCTGGATTCTGACAGAGGGCCACGAGACATCGACCAGCGCGCAAAAATGGAGGCTCTAGACCCTTCCAGAGCCGAGATATCGAAGGTCAAAATTTCAGCCCGAAAAAAAAACATAAGGGGTAACACTGTCATTTTTTTTTTGGCTGAAAGTTTGACCTTCGATATCTCGGCTCTGGAAGGGTCTAGAGCCTCCATTTTTGCGCGCTGGTCGATGTCTCATGGCCCTCTGTCAGAATCCAGAGTTTCAAGAAGATCGGAGGGGGTCAAAATTTCGGCCTAAAAAAAAAATGACAGTGTTACCCCTTATGTTTTTTTTTTTTGGCCAAAATTTTGACCCCCTCCGATCTTCTTGAAACTCTGGATTCTGACAGAGGGCAACGAGACATCGACCAGCGCGCAAAAATGGAGGCTCTAGACCCTTCCAGAGCCGAGATATCGAAGGTCAAAATTTCAGCCCGAAAAAAAAACATAAGGGGTAACACTGTCATTTTTTTTTTTTGGCTGAAAGTTTGACCTTCGATATCTCGGCTCTGGAAGGGTCTAGAGCCTCCATTTTTGCGCGCTGGTCGATGTCTCGTGGCCCTCTGTCAGAATCCAGAGTTTCAAGAAGATCGGAGGGGGTCAAAATTTCGGCCAAAAAAAAAAATGACAGTGTTACCCCTTATGTTGTTTTTTTTTGGCCAAAATTTTGACCCCCTCCGATCTTCTTGAAACTCTGGATTCTGACAGAGGGCCACGAGACATCGACCAGCGCGCAAAAATTGAGGCTCTAGACCCTTCCAGAGCCGAGATATCGAAGGTCAAAATTTCAGCCCGAAAAAAAAACATAAGGGGTAACACTGTCATTTTTTTTTTTGGCTGAAAGTTTGACCTTCGATATCTCGGCTCTGGAAGGGTCTAGAGCCTCCATTTTTGCGCGCTGGTCGATGTCTCATGGCCCTCTGTCAGAATCCAGAGTTTCAAGAAGATCGGAGGGGGTCAAAATTTCGGCCAAAAAAAAAAATGACAGTGTTACCCCTTATGTTTTTTTTTTTTTGGCCAAAATTTTGACCCCCTCCGATCTTCTTGAAACTCTGGATTCTGACAGAGGGCCACGAGACATCGACCAGCGCGCAAAAATGGAGGCTCTAGACCCTTCCAGAGCCGAGATATCGAAGGTCAAAATTTCAGCCCGAAAAAAAAACATAAGGGGTAACACTGTCATTTTTTTTTTTGGCTGAAAGTTTGACCTTCGATATCTCGGCTCTGGAAGGGTCTAGAGCCTCCATTTTTGCGCGCTGGTCGATGTCTCATGGCCCTCTGTCAGAATCCAGAGTTTCAAGAAGATCGGAGGGGGTCAAAATTTCGGCCAAAAAAAAAAATGACAGTGTTACCCCTTATGTTTTTTTTTTTTTGGCCAAAATTTTGACCCCCTCCGATCTTCTTGAAACTCTGGATTCTGACAGAGGGCCACGAGACATCGACCAGCGCGCAAAAATGGAGGCTCTAGACCCTTCCAGAGCCGAGATATCGAAGGTCAAAATTTCAGCCCGAAAAAAAAACATAAGGGGTAACACTGTCATTTTTTTTTTTGGCTGAAAGTTTGACCTTCGATATCTCGGCTCTGGAAGGGTCTAGAGCCTCCATTTTTGCGCGCTGGTCGATGTCTCATGGCCCTCTGTCAGAATCCAGAGTTTCAAGAAGATCGGAGGGGGTCAAAATTTCGGCCAAAAAAAAAAATGACAGTGTTACCCCTTATGTTTTTTTTTTTTGGCCAAAATTTTGACCCCCTCCGATCTTCTTGAAACTCTGGATTCTGACAGAGGGCCACGAGACATCGACCAGCGCGCAAAAATGGAGGCTCTAGACCCTTCCAGAGCCGAGATATCGAAGGTCAAAATTTCAGCCCGAAAAAAAAACATAAGGGGTAACACTGTCATTTTTTTTTTTGGCTGAAAGTTTGATCTTCGATATCTCGGCTCTGGAAGGGTCTAGAGCCTCCATTTTTGCGCGCTGGTCGATGTCTCATGGCCCTCTGTCAGAATCCAGAGTTTCAAGAAGATCGGAGGGGGTCAAAATTTCGGCCAAAAAAAAAAATGACAGTGTTACCCCTTATGTTTTTTTTTTTGGCCAAAATTTTGACCCCCTCCGATCTTCTTGAAACTCTGGATTCTGACAGAGGGCCACGAGACATCGACCAGCGCGCAAAAATGGAGGCTCTAGACCCTTCCAGAGCCGAGATATCGAAGGTCAAAATTTCAGCCCGAAAAAAAAACATAAGGGGTAACACTGTCATTTTTTTTTTGGCTGAAAGTTTGACCTTCGATATCTCGGCTCTGGAAGGGTCTAGAGCCTCCATTTTTGCGCGCTGGTCGATGTCCCATGGCCCTCTGTCAGAATCCAGAGTTTCAAGAAGATCGGAGGGGGTCAAAATTTCGGCCTAAAAAAAAATGACAGTGTTACCCCTTATGTTTTTTTTTTTTGGCCAAAATTTTGACCCCCTCCGATCTTCTTGAAACTCTGGATTCTGACAGAGGGCAACGAGACATCGACCAGCGCGCAAAAATGGAGGCTCTAGACCCTTCCAGAGCCGAGATATCGAAGGTCAAAATTTCAGCCCGAAAAAAAAACATAAGGGGTAACACTGTCATTTTTTTTTTTGGCTGAAAGTTTGACCTTCGATATCTCGGCTCTGGAAGGGTCTAGAGCCTCCATTTTTGCGCGCTGGTCGATGTCTCGTGGCCCTCTGTCAGAATCCAGAGTTTCAAGAAGATCGGAGGGGGTCAAAATTTCGGCCAAAAAAAAAAATGACAGTGTTACCCCTTATGATTTTTTTTTTTGGCCAAAATTTTGACCCCCTCCGATCTTCTTGAAACTCTGGATTCTGACAGAGGGCCACGAGACATCGACCAGCGCGCAAAAATGGAGGCTCTAGACCCTTCCAGAGCCGAGATATCGAAGGTCAAAATTTCAGCCCAAAAAAAAAACATAAGGGGTAACACTGTCATTTTTTTTTTTTGGCTGAAAGTTTGACCTTCGATATCTCGGCTCTGGAAGGGTCTAGAGCCTCCATTTTTGCGCGCTGGTCGATGTCTCGTGGCCCTCTGTCAGAATCCAGAGTTTCAAGAATATCGGAGGGGGTCGAAATTTCGGCCTAAAAAAAAATGACAGTGTTACCCCTTATGTTTTTTTTTTTTGGCCAAAATTTTTACCCCCTCCGATCTTCTTTAAACTCTGGATTCTGACAGAGGGCCACGAGACATCGACCAGCGCGCAAAAATGGAGGCTCTAGACCCTTCCAGAGCCGAGATATCGAAGGTCAAAATTTCAGCCCGAAAAAAAAACATAAGGGGTAACACTGTCATTTTTTTTTTTGGCTGAAAGTTTGACCTTCGATATCTCGGCTCTGGAAGGGTCTAGAGCCTCCATTTTTGCGCGCTGGTCGATGTCTCGTGGCCCTCTGTCAGAATCCAGAGTTTCAAGAAGATCGGAGGGGGTCAAAATTTCGGCCAAAAAAAAAAATGAGAGTGTTACCCCTTATGTTTTTTTTTTTTGGCCAAAATTTTGACCCCCTCCGATCTTCTTGAAACTCTGGATTCTGACAGAGGGCCACGAGACATCGACCAGCGCGCAAAAATGGAGGCTCTAGACCCTTCCAGAGCCGAGATATCGAAGGTCAAAATTTCAGCCCGAAAAAAAAACATAAGGGGTAACGCTGTCATTTTTTTTTTTGGCTGAAAGTTTGACCTTCGATATCTCGGCTCTGGAAGGGTCTAGAGCCTCCATTTTTGCGCGCTGGTCGATGTCTCGTGGCCCTCTGTCAGAATCCAGAGTTTCAAGAAGATCGGAGGGGGTCAAAATTTCGGCCAAAAAAAAAATGACAGTGTTACCCCTTATGTTTTTTTTTTTTTGGCCAAAATTTTGACCCCCTCCGATCTTCTTGAAACTCTGGATTCTGACAGAGGGCCACGAGACATCGACCAGCGCGCAAAAATGGAGGCTCTAGACCCTTCCAGAGCCGAGATATCGAAGGTCAAAATTTCAGCCCGAAAAAAAAACATAAGGGGTAACACTGTCATTTTTTTTTTTGGCTGAAAGTTTGACCTTCGATATCTCGGCTCTGGAAGGGTCTAGAGCCTCCATTTTTGCGCGCTGGTCGATGTCTCATGGCCCTCTGTCAGAATCCAGAGTTTCAAGAAGATCGGAGGGGGTCAAAATTTCGGCCAAAAAAAAAAATGACAGTGTTACCCCTTATGTTTTTTTTTTTTGGCCAAAATTTTGACCCCCTCCGATCTTCTTGAAACTCTGGATTCTGACAGAGGGCCACGAGACATCGACCAGCGCGCAAAAATGGAGGCTCTAGACCCTTCCAGAGCCGAGATATCGAAGGTCAAAATTTCAGCCCGAAAAAAAAACATAAGGGGTAACACTGTCATTTTTTTTTTTGGCTGAAAGTTTGACCTTCGATATCTCGGCTCTGGAAGGGTCTAGAGCCTCCATTTTTGCGCGCTGGTCGATGTCTCATGGCCCTCTGTCAGAATCCAGAGTTTCAAGAAGATCGGAGGGGGTCAAAATTTCGGCCAAAAAAAAAATGACAGTGTTACCCCTTATGTTTTTTTTTTTTTGGCCAAAATTTTGACCCCCTCCGATCTTCTTGAAACTCTGGATTCTGACAGAGGGCCACGAGACATCGACCAGCGCGCAAAAATGGAGGCTCTAGACCCTTCCAGAGCCGAGATATCGAAGGTCAAAATTTCAGCCCGAAAAAAAAACATAAGGGGTAACACTGTCATTTTTTTTTGGCTGAAAGTTTGACCTTCGATATCTCGGCTCTGGAAGGGTCTAGAGCCTCCATTTTTGCGCGCTGGTCGATGTCTCATGGCCCTCTGTCAGAATCCAGAGTTTCAAGAAGATCGGAGGGGGTCAAAATTTCGGCCTAAAAAAAAAATGACAGTGTTACCCCTTATGTTTTTTTTTTTTTGGCCAAAATTTTGACCCCCTCCGATCTTCTTGAAACTCTGGATTCTGACAGAGGGCCACGAGACATCGACCAGCGCGCAAAAATGGAGGCTCTAGACCCTTCCAGAGCCGAGATATCGAAGGTCAAAATTTCAGCCCGAAAAAAAAACCATAAGGGGTAACACTGTCATTTTTTTTTTTGGCTGAAAGTTTGACCTTCGATATCTCGGCTCTGGAAGGGTCTAGAGCCTCCATTTTTGCGCGCTGGTCGATGTCTCATGGCCCTCTGTCAGAATCCAGAGTTTCAAGAAGATCGGAGGGGGTCAAAATTTCGGCCAAAAAAAAAAATGACAGTGTTACCCCTTATGTTTTTTTTTTTGGCCAAAATTTTGACCCCCTCCGATCTTCTTGAAACTCTGGATTCTGACAGAGGGCCACGAGACATCGACCAGCGCGCAAAAATGGAGGCTCTAGACCCTTCCAGAGCCGAGATATCGAAGGTCAAAATTTCAGCCCGAAAAAAAAACATAAGGGGTAACACTGTCATTTTTTTTTTTGGCTGAAAGTTTGACCTTCGATATCTCGGCTCTGGAAGGGTCTAGAGCCTCCATTTTTGCGCGCTGGTCGATGTCTCATGGCCCTCTGTCAGAATCCAGAGTTTCAAGAAGATCGGAGGGGGTCAAAATTTCGGCCAAAAAAAAAATGACAGTGTTACCCCTTATGTTTTTTTTTTTTGGCCAAAATTTTGACCCCCTCCGATCTTCTTGAAACTCTGGATTCTGACAGAGGGCCACGAGACATCGACCAGCGCGCAAAAATGGAGGCTCTAGACCCTTCCAGAGCCGAGATATCGAAGGTCAAAATTTCAGCCCGAAAAAAAAACATAAGGGGTAACACTGTCATTTTTTTTTTTGGCTGAAAGTTTGACCTTCGATATCTCGGCTCTGGAAGGGTCTAGAGCCTCCATTTTTGCGCGCTGGTCGATGTCTCATGGCCCTCTGTCAGAATCCAGAGTTTCAAGAAGATCGGAGGGGGTCAAAATTTCGGCCAAAAAAAAAATGACAGTGTTACCCCTTATGTTTTTTTTTTTGGCCAAAATTTTGACCCCCTCCGATCTTCTTGAAACTCTGGATTCTGACAGAGGGCCACGAGACATCGACCAGCGCGCAAAAATGGAGGCTCTAGACCCTTCCAGAGCCGAGATATCGAAGGTCAAAATTTCAGCCCGAAAAAAAAACATAAGGGGTAACACTGTCATTTTTTTTTTGGCTGAAAGTTTGACCTTCGATATCTCGGCTCTGGAAGGGTCTAGAGCCTCCATTTTTGCGCGCTGGTCGATGTCTCATGGCCCTCTGTCAGAATCCAGAGTTTCAAGAAGATCGGAGGGGGTCAAAATTTCGGCCTAAAAAAAAAATGACAGTGTTACCCCTTATGTTTTTTTTTTTTGGCCAAAATTTTTACCCCCTCCGATCTTCTTGAAACTCTGGATTCTGACAGAGGGCAACGAGACATCGACCAGCGCGCAAAAATGGAGGCTCTAGACCCTTCCAGAGCCGAGATATCGAAGGTCAAAATTTCAGCCCGAAAAAAAAACATAAGGGGTAACACTGTCATTTTTTTTTTTGGCTGAAAGTTTGACCTTCGATATCTCGGCTCTGGAAGGGTCTAGAGCCTCCATTTTTGCGCGCTGGTCGATGTCTCGTGGCCCTCTGTCAGAATCCAGAGTTTCAAGAAGATCGGAGGGGGTCAAAATTTCGGCCAAAAAAAAAAATGACAGTGTTACCCCTTATGTTTTTTTTTTGGCCAAAATTTTGACCCCCTCCGATCTTCTTGAAACTCTGGATTCTGACAGAGGGCCACGAGACATCGACCAGCGCGCAAAAATGGAGGCTCTAGACCCTTCCAGAGCCGAGATATCGAAGGTCAAAATTTCAGCCCGAAAAAAAAACATAAGGGGTAACACTGTCATTTTTTTTTTTTGGCTGAAAGTTTGACCTTCGATATCTCGGCTCTGGAAGGGTCTAGAGCCTCCATTTTTGCGCGCTGGTCGATGTCTCATGGCCCTCTGTCAGAATCCAGAGTTTCAAGAAGATCGGAGGGGGTCAAAATTTCGGCCAAAAAAAAAAATGACAGTGTTACCCCTTATGTTTTTTTTTTTTGGCCAAAATTTTGACCCCCTCCGATCTTCTTGAAACTCTGGATTCTGACAGAGGGCCACGAGACATCGACCAGCGCGCAAAAATGGAGGCTCTAGACCCTTCCAGAGCCGAGATATCGAAGGTCAAAATTTCAGCCCGAAAAAAAAACATAAGGGGTAACACTGTCATTTTTTTTTTTGGCTGAAAGTTTGACCTTCGATATCTCGGCTCTGGAAGGGTCTAGAGCCTCCATTTTTGCGCGCTGGTCGATGTCTCATGGCCCTCTGTCAGAATCCAGAGTTTCAAGAAGATCGGAGGGGGTCAAAATTTCGGCCAAAAAAAAAAATGACAGTGTTACCCCTTATGTTTTTTTTTTTTGGCCAAAATTTTGACCCCCTCCGATCTTCTTGAAACTCTGGATTCTGACAGAGGGCCACGAGACATCGACCAGCGCGCAAAAATGGAGGCTCTAGACCCTTCCAGAGCCGAGATATCGAAGGTCAAAATTTCAGCCCGAAAAAAAAACATAAGGGGTAACACTGTCATTTTTTTTTTTGGCTGAAAGTTTGACCTTCGATATCTCGGCTCTGGAAGGGTCTAGAGCCTCCATTTTTGCGCGCTGGTCGATGTCTCGTGGCCCTCTGTCAGAATCCAGAGTTTCAAGAAGATCGGAGGGGGTCAAAATTTCGGCCAAAAAAAAAAAATGACAGTGTTACCCCTTATGTTTTTTTTTTTTGGCCAAAATTTTGACCCCCTCCGATCTTCTTGAAACTCTGGATTCTGACAGAGGGCCACGAGACATCGACCAGCGCGCAAAAATGGAGGCTCTAGACCCTTCCAGAGCCGAGATATCGAAGGTCAAAATTTCAGCCCGAAAAAAAAACATAAGGGGTAACACTGTCATTTTTTTTTTGGCTGAAAGTTTGACCTTCGATATCTCGGCTCTGGAAGGGTCTAGAGCCTCCATTTTTGCGCGCTGGTCGATGTCTCATGGCCCTCTGTCAGAATCCAGAGTTTCAAGAAGATCGGAGGGGGTCAAAATTTCGGCCAAAAAAAAAAATGACAGTGTTACCCCTTATGTTTTTTTTTTTGGCCAAAATTTTGACCCCCTCCGATCTTCTTGAAACTCTGGATTCTGACAGAGGGCCACGAGACATCGACCAGCGCGCAAAAATGGAGGCTCTAGACCCTTCCAGAGCCGAGATATCGAAGGTCAAAATTTCAGCCCGAAAAAAAAACATAAGGGGTAACACTGTCATTTTTTTTTTGGCTGAAAGTTTGACCTTCGATATCTCGGCTCTGGAAGGGTCTAGAGCCTCCATTTTTGCGCGCTGGTCGATGTCTCATGGCCCTCTGTCAGAATCCAGAGTTTCAAGAAGATCGGAGGGGGTCAAAATTTCGGCCAAAAAAAAAATGACAGTGTTACCCCTTATGTTTTTTTTTTTGGCCAAAATTTTGACCCCCTCCGATCTTCTTGAAACTCTGGA